>OZ026613.1:73438609-74038609 GCA_964020975.1 Hermodice carunculata | reverse complement strand
GTGTATGACATTTGACCTGAGGTCAACTGCTACTCTTTAATGAAATACGGAAGGGTCCGTTAGTACTCTTATATGTAAGTCATTATATTATTAGTGACGCCATTGTTGAAATTCAGGCAATGTTCAGGATTGATGACTTGGGAACATTTCATTAACCTTGCAGTCACAAGTATGATCTGGACCTCTCCATTATCTCACCCAAGCAAAATAACCCTGTTGTTCCAAAAAGAGCTAAATGAGACCTTTTGAGTGCACCTTCCCTGCTGCAAATATTAAGCATTGGGCATTTGCTGCACTGATAGTCATGAACATGATGATTTGCATACAGATTCTTTGGTACCCTACCCCCCCCCCCCCCCCCACATTTTAAACTTTAACAAGATCAATCCCCCTAGCCTACTACAAAGACAAAAGTCTTTCTTCAAAAGTAGCACTAAATTACAAAGACATCTCCTGAATAATTCTAAGAATGTTAAAATTTTTTAAAGCACTGCCTACTATATATTTATCCATTACAAAAAATATTAAACTGCTTTTATCCATTACAAAAAAAATATGAAGCAGCTTTTCTCCCTTTACCCCCTCCCAAGGTTATTACGTTGGTCCACAGTTGTACATGTATTTTCAATGCACAGTTGCAGACCAAAAAAACTTCCATCATGACATATATTGTTACCCCCTTTTGGCGCCCCTATCTTTCAAGCACACCCTCTAACTTCTTATGACTCAGAAAATGTCAAAACAAGACATGTTTGTAAAACATAAGACTATTACCAAGTGCAATATTGAAGTCATAACTTGAGTTCTGAGTTACAATGCAGAAACCAAGTTCACTAATGTGATCTTGTGACCTTTGAGCTTTGGTCAAGGTCACCCATCTTGACCTGCCATGGATAAGGATTATAATCCTGCACAATATACAGGTCCTATCATAAACACTTTTCTGGTTATTGTGTGTAAAAACCAAATCTTACTATAGTACATCCATGAGCTTGGAAATACGGTCAAGGTCAGCCACCTTCATACTCCACCTAGCCCTTATATAGGAGTATAAACCTGGGCACTATCAAAGTCCTTTCTCAAAAACTTCTTGAGTTACAGTGCGGAAACCAGTCTCTCTACCAAGCAACCTCCTGACATGAGGGCTGTATACCCCACCTTCTTCAAGGGGGGCATAATTAAATACACTAAATTTTTACCTGTAATTATACAAATATAATGTTATAATTCAAAACATTGGTCTGAACTTAAGGCTCTCATTCTGAAAATTTCCCAAGTGCCCCAGGCACCTAAAAGGAATGATATGACACATATCTATCATGAAGTTACCCGAAGGACAGACTGGATGGCTATAATATGGTGGTTCTAGTGAACTAACCAATGAAACCAGATTACAAATACAACTTTCTCATTGGTCATTTATGAACACCTGATCGGTGGTAAGACTGAAAAGGGAAGGACACAATATGGTCTGACTCTGTAGGCTGTTAACTTCCCACTCGCCTATCATCTAAACTATGCAAAAAGTTCACAAACAATTCTCTGTGAGATCTTACATGTCCATTCACTTTTGCCTAATTTTGGGTGAGTTGAGGTTAACTGATAACCAGCATGGGATCATGCCAGGTCCCTTATATAATCCTTTAATAACTTTGGAGAGCAGATCTTAAGATTAGTGCAGGTATAATACACATGACTGATTTCAAGACACAAAAGATATTCCTCAACCATGCAAAGTTGTAGAACATACTGGTCAGCAAAACCTACTGACCTGGACGATGACCCAATACACAGAACTGACTATGGATTTTAACTTTCCAATATTGGATTATTCTTAACCAGATGTGTTTCTGTGTCCTTATTTACCTGGCTGACATACCTTATTCACCTGCCTGACATGCCTCTTTATTAACCTGGCAGACACACCTCCGTATTTCACCTGGTTGACACCTCTCCTTATTACCTGGCTGACACAGCACCTTATTCACCTGGCTGACACACCTCATTGTTTTATTTGGCTGACATACATGTACCTCTTTGTTTACCTGGCTGATACAGCACCTTATTCACCTGGCTGACACACCTCATTGTTTTATTTGGCTGACATACATGTAACTCTTTGTTTACCTGGCTGACACAACACCTTATTCACCTGGCTGACATCTCCTTACTTTATCTGGCTGACATACCTCATTTACCTGGATGACACACCTCCTTATGTACCTGACTTACACACAAGTGCCAAATGTCTGTCAGATCACGGTCACACTTGACAGAGTTAACAGCTCCAGTGCGTCTCCTATGCCTCGTTAAGTGTAATCATGGCCAATTTAAGTCTACCTTTCTGTTTGGCAGATATCAAGACTACCATGCCCAAAGTCCAACAATTACTGTTATGTCAAAATAGATCAAGACACATCTGGTCAGACTTTTTTGTCTTCATTTTGTTCTTGGTCTACAAACATCATATCAACAGACTCTGACAGGTACTATCACACTTATATAACTTCCCTACAAATTCTGCTGCATGCATTTTTTTCATTGCCTGACAGGGCCCATCAATTTTGAAAGTTCAAACACTCAATGATTTTGAATCAGTGCCTTGATTTCTAAATTACAAAATGATTGGGGATATTGCCTTCACATAAGCAACATACATATCATCAATTCAGAACAGGTAACATTTATGACGTATAATTGATAGCACAGGACCACAAAAATTCAGCTTGACTTGGCTGCATGTCAGCAAGCCCTATTACGGTGTGGTAATTAGACCTTATTAGAACTTCCATCAACCAGACCTGGCTATCCAACCTTTTTACTTCAAAGGGAGCCCTGCTGGGGAGGGTCAAACTTGCTTTGTCCCTACCCTCCAGCGTGTTTTAATTCACCATAGTTCCCCAGTCAAATCAGCCCACCATGGTTTGACAGCATCCATCACTGGTGTTCATCTCATCTGCATACCAATGAAGCCTACCTCTTTTGTCAACCATAACTTTCCAACCCCATCTCACCTGTACAGAGACCTACCTGAATAATACCACCTGCACTCAAGGCTTTGAAGTTCTTTGGTGCTGATAAACAATTATATGTGCAAGCACAAACAAGTTTAATATTTCCCCTGGACTACAGCCTGATCTTAATTTCAAGATTTTATCGCATAAGACTGAGTAACTTTGGAAGCTTTGGACCAAGAAGGGTGAAAAACGTCAAAGTGGATTACTCTGAAGTCAGCGACAAATAGGAACATATGTTTCAGCACTTGAGTATTCAAAGAGCTGCCGCCATAGAGCCATTACTGGTTTATCCCGGTGCCATAATGGTTGAGTCCATAAATGATTGTTCTTTGAAGTAAATGTACTCTTGTACAATATGCCTGAAAGGTACAGGTCATTTCTTGCAAAGCTGGTCCTGCCCCATATATGGCTTGTACCCCACGCATCAGGGACTGACGGTGGGGACACGCTGCTTGTTGACTGTGGTACACATGTTAACAAAAACAAACTGTAAAGACAATCATTAAGTGCAGACAGCTTTCATAAGCAAGGTCTTGACATACTCATTTCATCAACATAATGTTTCCAATACTGTTTGCCAAAATGACAGACGGATTCAAACTTCTATGTGAAAGTTGGGAGTTCATGTGCAGATAAGCATCCCCCCCCCCCCCCGAATTTTAAAACTGAACATCCAGCATACATTATATGCACTGTAAAAGTCTTCAATCCATTTAAATAAATCATAGAAATGTTACTATGTTCTAATTGTTACCTTATATATGTTCTACTTCAAGTCCAGTCCAAAAATTGCTGCAGAAAAGCAGTTGAACTGGAGCTGCAAACAATTCTCAGCAAAAAATGTTTTCTATCGATATGAAATTTAAGCAGAAACATGAAAGTGCACAATTTACATCCAGGCACTTTGGGGAGATTTGAACAGTAAAGGGTTAAATAAGGATTGAACAGGTTGATGCTGCATGAATTTTCCCACAATTACAGTTTGGCATGACAACAAATTGATGTCAGCTTAAATATGTGGTCATTCCACTGGTGCCTAATAAACTGTTTTGTCTGCAGTCCTAATATTATGATATTAAGTGATCATTTACAAATGTAAAATATTCCACAAGTATAAAGTTGCTGTTTGATCACCCCCAGTGCTATTAACCTTTTAAATATAGGACTTACAAGACCAAATGCAAAGCTACTGATCAATGTTTTCCTAAACCTGGTTTATTGTAAGAATGATATTTTCTTTCCAATAAATTTCTGCATTTGTAGTTGTTTAATTTTAATGTGCTGTTATCAACATATATATATAGCATGAAACACATGGAGCCAGTACCAAGATGGCCATAAAACATGTCTAAAGTGACAATAGACAGATATTTATGCCTCTTAGCCTTTCAGTCTGAGTTGGGCATTGGCCTGTGTCACAGTAAAAGCATCCCAACCGTTATAAACTCAACCTTGCTGGTATATGTACACAAAAATATGTATACCTCCATTTTTCAGACTATGGAAGACAAATACTTACCATCTGGCATTACGAAGTTCTAAACTGTAATGTACATACACACAGGGAAACAACGAAAAGTGTGGGGGGGAGGAGGTTTTTGTTCAATATAATTGTAGGCATTTTGTTTTTGCATCTGCACCTTTTCCAGCCTGAGAACATATCTGATGAAACACAAGAAGACTCCCTTCACCCATACAACTGCTGTTACTTGCCTCTGGTGCTCACAGATGGTTTGCCCAAAATCTGTCCAACAGATTTTGTTTTGCATTTACAAGTTTGAGAAGTTCATGCTGCCGTTTGATCTGTGAAAGTCAGTGATCCAGAGCTTGAACACTGTCTGTACTGTATATCAAAAATCTCTCTCAATGATTCACATTTCTGTCTTGACTGGCTAACTCTTTCCAGTCATGATGCCTCAATGAATATAGCCCAGATATGTAGAATTGAGTGTTTATCTTCTGAATTTGGCACAAGATCGAAAAAGGCACTTTCATTCAGTAACTTAAATGGGCCCACCCCCCACCCCTCCCCAAAAAACAATGAATGAATGACCTTGGAGTGAAACAAAATTCAGTAGAACATGCACTGTCACAGCCTCCAAAAGATTCCAGTGCCAAGGTAAACTGGACAAAGGATGGTGTCTATCTGGTAGTCGCTACTTGCGAGCTTCAGAAATCAGGACATTCAGGGTAATTAACTCTTTCCCCCTTAAACCGGCTGGTGGTCAAATGTCGTCTGTTTCAGTGTTTTCAACTAATTTCAACAGTTATGAAAAACAATTTGACTAAGAAATGTACATGAGACTTATCAAGATCACATGCCCCATGCCAAGGAAAGCTGTTGACTCAGTCTTAATTCAAGGGGGAAAGGGTTAATTTCAACAGTAATGAAAAACAACTTGAAACAGAGTTGTACATGAAAGCTATGAAGACAACATGTGCCAGGTTACCGGCTTTCCTTGGCATGGGTTAAACCTGATGCCCAACAATGCCAAGCAAAGCTGTCCACTCTGTCTTTACTCTTTATTCAAGGTGAAAAGGGTTTATTTGAATAAATCTTTTAGTGACACATTTTGGACAGAGTCAACAGCTATCTTCAGCATGTTTTGGGCATATTGCACCAAAATGTGCCGAGAAAAGCTGTTGAACTGGAGCTATTATAGTCTAAGTACATACAGACATGCTGGTACTTGAATGAAAGGTCTTTTTACAAGGAACCTGAATCTAGCATCCTCAATTCAGACCAGTTCCCTTTAAGTAGTTCGACTTAAGTCACAGTTGACACTGGAAGAGTTAGAGGGTGTTTACAGACAGATTTCATTCCGCTACATGTATCCTTTATAAACTTGAAGGGGTCACCAATAATTTGCAACATGTCTGCTTGCCAGCAAACAAGTGAAAAGCTAATCTGGGCAAGTAGAAATATGAAACACTTGCCCTGGAGTCCTGAATTGAAATTGCCCAAATTTAGTTGCAAAGCGCAATTCTAATCCTTTGAAATTACAACTGCTTTATAAAACTGAGCATCAGTTAATTTTGATACACAAAGGAGTTTATCAACAAGAGCTTGTTCTTCACAAGATAACAGTTCACGGATATAGCAAGATGCAATTCAACTGCTATTGCATAACGTTTTACTGATCAAAACACAGTGCTCATGCCGCTCCTAGAATGTCTGACTGCATGGCACTTTTTGTCCATGAAATTAATGTGTGCTATTACAAGTTCATGCCATTGCCTGGTTCCCACGGAAACAGCAATACAAAACTCAAATATACATCAACTCTGACAATGAGAACACAGAACAGCAGCATAATAGGTACATTTAGGAAGTTTCTTGGGGACTCCCAGCCCTATGCAAGATATGGTATCTGACTGGAGACATTTCTAATTGTAGTAGGTCACATGATACATCACTTGCACAGGGAACCTGGAAGCCTTAATATATTTATCCTTTCCAGTAATTCCTAATGAGATGACTGACGACTTAATTTGTAAGTCAGAAAGCTGATTTAACTATTTCATAGAGACTAATGGACTCCAGACAAATCTCTTAAATAAACTTAAGATGTCTTAAGAATGGCAGAAGCAATGCTATTTTTAAGTTCACCTCAACAGTTTACAACCCAACATAAATCCCTCTCTGAATGCAAACATGTACATGCCAAGTTAAAACAATGTCCATGAAAATTGTAAATAAGACAGTAAGTATGGCTTAAGTGGAATAGCACAGTGATTAAATGATTTATAGACTTGTAACCAATGGCTATATTCCAGACAAATTAAAGTGAAAACAGTCCCTCCACCGTTAGATTTACCTTAAGCAGAATTGAATCATCAAATCAGACACATGTTCCTATTATGCAAGCTACATATATATCTTCTCACTATGGCCGATGAAGACCTCCTCTCCCCCCCCCCCCCAAAAGTTGTTTTTTGACCAGCTCTTTCAATACGACAGTAAAGGAGTATTGTTAAGTTTCACAGGTCAGTGATGACTGACCACTGGTCCATTTTGTGACCCATCTGGCAGCATTGTTGGCGGCACGATTGTTGGACTGAGGGCCCTGGGTTACTTAAGACCTATACACATGATGTGTCTCTCTATCCTCTCACTCTCACATACAATAAGCGTACCCACCACACATTATGACACACCGCAGCCCACACAACACACTCCTCAATGAAAAGATGGACCAGGTTGATAAGTTTTAATGATGTACAAGCTCGGGATTGGAACAGGAGCATCTCGACAATAATGGCAACTATAAATATCAGTGAAATAGCGCAGAAAGTCTGCATAAAAGATACAAACAAGAAGGAACTGAAATGCCAAGTCATTGCAAGATGAACTCCACACTCTATACATGTAGGTCACAGCAACCCAGAAATCTAATCAGCTAATCTTTTGGGCAAAAAATCTGTCTGGCAAGTAGTATTTGAAGAAGATTGCAAATGAACACACAAGCAACCCAACAATATCTGAGCTGTTTTTAACTAATTTAAATAGTAATGAAAAACAATTTGAATAAGAATTGTAGACAACATTCATTAAGATAACATGTATGCTCCAGGTCAACAGCTTTTCTTAGCTTGTGCTCGGCACCAAGTGTCCACCCCAAGTCAAGGAAAGCTGTTGACTCAGGTCTTAATTCAGAGGACTGGATGCATAAACATGAATTTAAAATCTCTGGAAATGATCAGACATACTGACATAGTCTACTAAATTACATCGGTCATACATCATTGTAACTGGTACCTCAAACTGGTAGCTTACATATTATCGACAGTACTTGTCAACCATTTTTCTGTCCTCGCAATCTCGTTATCAATATTATAATTGTGATAGGAACCTCCTTCTGGCACATATCTGACCTATTTAGTTTGTGACATTACTTTTAGCTAATTAGAATAGGTCTTTGCGTTGCAGAGGGAACCAATCATGGCACAAATATTGCACTGTACAGAGTACATGCACTAGATAAGCTAGCAATGATACTTTGACCAATTGGTTTGTCATGGGATCTGATGATGCTGGGGTCTAACCCATGAACAAAACAGACTTTCAACTGATTATGTTACTGCTGTATTGATGTGTTACAATTTTGTTGGTCATAAATAAGAGTCCACTGCCACAGTTGTCAAGATTAACCTTTACCAGTGTAAGCCCCCATATCTTGTTTGCCACTGTAGTATGCCTTGGTATCTTGTTTACTCAAGGTAGTATTAAAGGCACTGCCATATATAACACACATCTATTGCAGGCATTCAAGGGCAGTGAAGGATAAAATAAGATCCAACACATATCTTAAATGTAATTTTGCCTTTCGTGTACATTCAGAACACTAAGAATATGAAGCAACAAGATTTCCAAACCAAAATGAAAACAATAAAGCCCGGGATATAAATCAGGATCAAAATCCATTTGTAAAAAAAAAACAAAAAAAAAAAAAAACAGTAATTCAAATAAAATCTGTTGACAAATCTTGCATGTCTGCCATATTATCAGTGCAGTGTGATGATAGGCCTGATCCTACATGCTGATATAATGATCTCCACCAGGTTAAGCAGACTTTGGCACCAGCTGAAGCCATTTCCAGACCAGTCCCTTAGCACCCACAATTTGTTTGCCAGATTACTTAACTTTTAAGGGCTGGCATCCTCCCCATCTTTTCTGACCAAGTTCATTCACTCCCAAGGACCACACAACTACTATATGGTAATGACCTATTCTCACATGTTTCTTATTTTGTCCTTCTGGAGTTAATGCGCAATACAGATAATGTATAAATAGCAGACTTACTTCTCATCCCAAGGCAGGCCATTGCTTAATCTTCACTGAAAATAAATCGGGCCTGCACAGGAACTTCTATCAATCTCACATCACCTTGCACCTTGTTGTTGTTAACTTTCTATTTCCATCACTCCAGCTTCACCAACGATGATCTGTTTCCAACATGTACACGCATCAAGAGATTCGCAACGTGGGTCGTGGATGGACATGGTTACCATCAAGAAAAGATGTGGATTTCTGGCCTCAGCCACTACCCCCACCTACACTACATGACATCACCCTAGTGGGTGTGAAATATTCCAAAATGCCACCGAGGTTGGTGTGCAAGTTACCTACTTCTCATCTTCCCCCATGGCTTGTCTGTCATCAACATATGTACACTTTATATACACACCTGGTCCCTAGATATTTATTTTTGCATTTCCTGTTTTTATTGGTGTTGTAAGTGGTATATACGGATGTAAAAATATATCTAGGAAGTGGATGCAGGCAACTGTGTCCTCTACTCCATGATGTAAACAAGCTGCAATATGTCTACATGCATCATGGGACTTTTAAACCTATCATTTAATACACATGATTGAAGGCAATACATGCACATTCTATCGTCCCACTCAACTGCATCATGACTTACTGTATTGAATACATCCATGACTTCCCAGTTTTGGTATCATTATCTACTTTGTTCAAACAGTTTTTTTTTTTTTTATAGACAAGGAAAAACTACATGATGATTGACAACTTAACAGAATATAATCAAAATAAGCATACCCTAACCTGCACAGACTACAAGTGGAACAACTTAACCAGAACATAGAATTTATTTTTTCCTAAGTGAATCAGTTTTCAGAATGATCCAGATTCCAAGTCAATAACTTTCTCAGCCTTGACTGAGATGTAGGAAAGTATCTGGTACAGTCTTAATTTTTTCCTGGGGGTATAGAGCTTATGTGCATCTTTTAAAATCACAAGGCCCACTTTCACACTTTCCTTTTTGTGGGCCTAATGGTATCTGCTTTTAGGTTTTCCTGTTTTCAGAGAATTACCATTCTGCAGAAGAAAAATTACCCTACCTTCTTCCTTCCATCTTTCCATTCTAAATCTACACATAATGTTACTTTATTCATGAATGTAGGTCTCCATTTCCACTATTTCAAGTTTGCTATATCTGACCCCCCCCCCCTCCCAGTCCCTGAAGATGTGACCCCTCATGGCATGGCTGATCTATAGATTATGCATCCATTTGCACATGAAGAATGTTGCCATGTATCTCTCACACCACGGCAATGTCCAGCCTCTAAACATGTCACCATACCCACAAGCAATGTAGCAAAGGCCATGTGATGAAAACTTGTGATGAGGTCTGTGCAGGCATGGTGCATGAGCAGGTCGCCATGCCCACTAATGTTTTGGCTACTGGCACAGTCCTTTCAAAAGATGATTTGTCACTTTACATAAGGGCAGACAACTGGTCAAGCCACCATGTATTGCACTGTCCAAACTTGTGTTCAGGGCCCATTTAAAAAGATGGACAGATCATATTCCCATGTTAACATTTTTAGTAAAATTTAAGGGACAATAAACTGTCATTACTCAGCCCCAGGAACCCACAAACAAACAACGCTGTGGCCTTCTTCTAGCTGTGGCTAATTTTCACTCAAAATCAACTGCAAAATGATGTTCTCCATCTCTGATGCATTTGATAACAATAACATGTGCATGCATATGTACAATGGTCCCTTAAGAACTGCCTACATCAAACAATACAATCCCCCCCCCACACACACACACACTTTTTCAAGATATAAATTACTTCATACTTTTAATGTTATTCAAACCTCCTATAGATGAGAACACCATACAACAATTTGATCATACCAATACCCTGTACACAGCCTCCAAGTCTCCTGCCTCCGTGGGAGATCTCCCTTTTTTGGACTTTTTTTTACAAAGTCTCCTGCCCTCCGGCTTTTTATAAAATGTCTCCCACTTTTCGAAAAAAAATAGCATCATTCTATCAGTGGCTGTAAAGTTGTACTATTTCGCCCTGTTGTTGTACTTTATACGTGAGGAATATGTCTATGGTGGTGCCTAAAATGGTTCAAAAAACAGGTAATGAAGGTACAAATTTCAAATTTTTCCTGGGGAAAAATGCCCCCAGACACCCCACCCCCACCCCCACACACACCCCAGCTGTGCTCTGCACCTTTGGCGCTTGCCCTCCCGCTTTTCAGTACCTGCAGGAGGCAGATCTCCAACTTTTAACATAGGCTGACTTGGAGGATCCATTAGTCTCTTATGGGGCCTAATATAAACTTCTGGTGGTTTTTAAAGCAAGGTTTCATTAATCAAGCAGTAGCCTCCTTGATTGTATGTACACAAAGAGGCTGCTGAGTGTGTCTGTCCATGGTAACAGCATGATCCGGGATCTCACCAATGAGGTTGGTCTCTTTAGAGAACAGGTCTTTCATAGCAGTGGCCATTCACTGTGGTTCCACCCAAGCATACATGCATACTGTCCTTGGCTGTTTCTAGCTTCGCCCCCAGACCTGGAGTACCAGGGCAATGCATTCCGGAGCAGTGCTTGTGGAGACACCTGGATGCGCAGAGATTTTGTGTAACCAACCGAATAATAGCCTTCACACTGCTGTGGTTTACAGGTTTAGTCAAACAATAAATGCAAGACATCTGTGAATTCAGCACTAACAATGTAGCGCTTGGTAGCAGAATGCTATGAGTAATCAGCCTTTTTGGCCAGTTATTACAAGAACGTAATAGCCCATACTTTGTTCCTGATTTTTTTCCATACCATGAAACTACATCCTGGAAGAGACTTGTACAAAATCTATGTATCATATGTGCACACAAATAAAAAATCAACATGATCAAACTTGTACATTGGATGGACTGACAATTTTTCCACAATCAAACATAATTCCAGGAAGCAATAGAGTCATGGCAAATAATCCTCATAAAAAGTAGTCATAGCAATTTAAGCCAGTGATGAGAGATTGAAGTGAGGAACAGCCGCAAACGGGACCACAAAACACATGAATAAATATGCACACAAAATGATCAGCTGCAAGTCTATTACCTCAGCCGCCAATGAGACATGGAAATTGTTTGGACTCATAATTGATTATCTAGATGATTGCACAATGAAATTAGCAGCACAAACACAAAAAGGAAATGGTATTGAGCTGAATAAATGAGACCTAAGCTAAACAGGTGGCAGGGGCTGACTAGGTCAACCTTCTTGACCTGCTGACAAATGGGGTTCCTATGCCCCCTCCCCCCCCTGCCCCCTTTTAGGCCCTTGGTGTGTTTTCTGTGAATACTGTGTAAGTACCCCTGACACTCCACTGCTTCCTTTGTGGACAATAGCACCTGCTCCTAAGTGACCATCCCTAATGCCAAGAAAATATGGACACATACAGCAGGTGGCCTTTTACCCCAGATAAACCCAAATGTCTGAAGTACATAGCCACCAGTAGGTGCCTTCAAAACAATGTGCCAACAAAATTGTGAAATTCTGTGTGCAAAATTTGCTTATATGTTAAAGACGTGCTCTTGGCATGCAACTATGAGATCTGTGTACCCAATTGACACCCAGCATGATACTGACCAACAAAAGAGGACATGACACCTTGGCAGACATAAAATAATTGGTGGTCATTTGTTAATTGTATAAGGAATAGAAAACCAACCAAGTGACCGCAACATATTCGTGTGAGTCTAATCAGGTTATACAATGCAGCATGCATGTCACACCAATCTCCGGCCATTCACCGTGCCACGTCAGTTTGGAGTTCATCCACACATCCATTCTATGAAGTACCCAAACTTCGTTAGAACCAACACAGCATGATGACTGTGTCTTGAATGATCTTTGCCAACTTCACTTACATGTTTGCACTGGAAGTGCTCGTTTGGACTGGCATATCGGAGGTTTGCGTAATCAACCTCCCCATAATTGTATTTAAGATCCACAGACAAATGCATAAGAGTAAATTTGTGCCATGAACCAGCAGCCCCAGTTAAGGTTGGTGGAAATTTGGCCACACTGTGAGCTGGTGATGTTGATTATTCTGGTCGTGCAAAGTCATAATTGCCCTCATAGATCCACGAGACACAATCTGTTTTGCTGTTTCTTTCTCCAATGGGGCTAATTTCCCTTCAAGTAAGCTCTTTGCTATGGTGAAGTAATGAGTGCAAATTAAATGTCTTTTATTTGTGCTGGGTAAAGTATAAATCTTCATGTCAGTTAATGCCAGGGTCTGCCTGTATGAAAGGCTTAAAATGCAGATCTCTGCATTCTAAAATACATGTGCTCGTCCTCTGCAAGTAGTTTAGGGAATCATTTTCAAGCTACAATGATTTTGCTGTTTTGTTCCTTGCAAGCATGTCCCCCAACTATATCCAAGTTTGTCCATATACCTGTTGCTGGTTTTTTGTTTTATTAAAATTAAGACAACCAGTCATTTTCACATTCCTCAAAAAAACGAGCCTTTATTTCAAGTGCATACACATACACCTTGTTCCTTGGCTGACATCTTCAGTTTTTGCATCGTTTATTTGTGTCCAACTCTTGGAGGGAGGAAAAAAAAACAGAAAAATCTGGTACAGTCATGTCATCATACCACACAATCTTTGTATGGTGGGTTTCTTGTTTCGCTCAACAACAATTTAATAACTTTTGTAGATTTAATTATATTTTTAATGTAAAGTCAGCTCATTTGGTCCTACTTGTTTAATACAATTCAAAATAAATGCTTCGCACCCCAAACTGCTGGTTTTTAATTCAGAAGAGATGCCTTTAAATGACGAGAATCAAAAGCAGGCAAACAGCAGGGACACGAAATGTGTTCACGTGATCGGAAACGTTTGGGCAGTCCATCCACATGATCTGTAAGAATGTTCTAATAACTAATTCAAGGGTATGTCCCTTCCTTCTGTCATGGACACCAAGGTTTAGTGTCATGTCTGCATGCATTCACCCTTTCATTTTGGAATTCTAGCAGACTCTGGCAGACAACAGTTACCGACTGTCCACTTTCAGCACTGCCATCATCCATCACAAGCTAATGAGTGTGAGGAAAGACAGGTTTTTTTCAAAGTAACCTGTGGGTCAACTTTCCAGTATCTTAATTCTCAGGCTGGACACACCTGGGCCAAAAGTAGTAGGTCCCAAGGACACGATGCCCCAAAGGCCTGCAGCAGCTGGGAACATACGTCTCAAGATGTGTGTAATACTACATAGTTTACCTATGGCAGACAAAGGAGTGGGCTTTAGGCCGCTGTTGTAAATGTCAAGAGACACAGTGGTGACATAACGATACCAGACATAACTGTCACAAACCACAAATTATTTCCTCCCAACTGGCCATTCTTATGTCTGCTAAAATGCAATATATATCATGTACATGTTAACAACAAAAAGTATTCTTTGTTGAGTTAACAATTAAGCAGACATAATTTGTGTTAGACATCTAAAATAAACATCAAACTTTTATCAGTTAAATTCTACAATAGTAATGGCCGAGCTGTAAAAGTGATCCTTCCTTTGAGATTCTAGCTCAAGGGATTGTCCAACAGTGGTAACTCAATGAACCTGTACAAAACATGTGTACATACAAGAAAGAGAAACCACATGATAAATGTGATCTCTCAATCCACATGGTCTCTCATCTGTCGTCTACACAGAGAGGAAACCCTATCTTCAGATTCAATATCAAAAACCTATGCATTGCAAGGGATATCCTACATTTGTTTTGGGTTTTTTTGACTGCAAGCTGATCAAGGGTGGCCTGATCCTCATAATATACTGTATAATCATTTGTGTTCCTTGGCACAAAATTTCCTAAATTCGTTCCAAATCTGAATTTCACGAGTTTTGTTTTCCCCATTTTATGCAGGCTTTATATTTCACATTCAATCTGCCACAATTTTCCTGACTTTAATATTCCCAAATAGGTTTCCTCAGGAAAATTAGGGAATATTTATCAGGAAAATTTATGATTACATGGCAAACGCTAAGAGAGATTATGTGTCTGAATGAACCAAACTGGTAACAAAGTTCATGCAAGCATAAATAAACTAAAATTGCTGGGAGTACTGCCCAACATTGATTGTTTATTTGAAATTATAAAATATAAAAAGCACACAAATTTGTAAATTGGAGCGAGTTTTTATAATGTAGATTTGTCTCTGTACATCTCTTCAGGACAAATATTTTCTGTGTGACAATTTTAATTCTGCATAGATGATGGATTACACTACATCAAAGCTCAAACTCAATGAGACCAGCCAATTGAGATTCTTCACAAAATGAGTTTTTATTGGAGTACATGCATGTATCAATGTTGACAGTGCTGGTTTTTGCATTGCCCTGAATCAAAAATAGAGAAACAGGGATGAAGTCATAATAATTATTATCATCATTTTGAACACAGGTCAACGATCCACAAGGGCAGCAGTGTGAAAGACATGAAGTAATGCTAATGAGACTTTAAAAATGGAATGTCAAAATAATCTGCTGCGCCATACCACGTTTTTTTTTTAAATTATAAAAATATTCCTGGCTGGCAGACATCACAAAATTTCCAATAAATGTGCACTATTATAACAGTCCTACACTGCCTGATGCCTTCCAATCAGCATATAAGATCCATCCACCATAAGCCCATAACACATCAATTAAGAGCAAATTATATACACTACACACATACGCACTAACACCCCCACAAAAAAATGTTTACAGTTACATGCACCTGAGCTGTGTATATATATAAAAGAGAGAGAGAGAGCTCAGGTACATGTAAATAAGTTGTGTGTGTTCAGCTTACACAAAGAGTGAAGTCTATACACCCTATTGTTATGTATATATATATATATATATATATATATCAGTGCTAGAAATAAGGAAAAATTTTCACTTGTCTGCCAACCAAGTGGAGTCTTATTCTAATTGAACTGTATGTAAATTTTGGGCAAGTGCATTGGCAACTTTACTTGTCCATCACAAGTTTCACTTAGTACGGACAAGCGGATAAGCCCTATTTCTAGCCCTGTATATATATATAATTTATATAAATTCAAACAGATTACAAATTTACAATTCAGAACATAACATGTACCCATTCATGGAGGCCCACTTTTATTTTTCAGTATCTGACAAACTGTATTTCATTATTATATGTGGTGGCTATCACGAACAATTAACGCTTTCATATAGTGAAGCAGAGAGACATGGGCACCTGGAAATAAAATCAACCAAACAAATGGGCCATAAAGAAACATTGATTGAGGGAGCTGGGTGTCCTCACCTAGGTCATTATTAAGAGTAATAACCACTAGTGAAAGCTTGTTTTCCCTCCATTGTTTCACCCAAACAATGTTCACAACAGACAGAATTATAGAACACCTCAGTCAGCTGTCAAAGCAATGCTATTGATGGAAACACTTTCCTACGTGACTTGTCACAGGTAACAACATATATGGATCTTGTGTGATGAATACAATGAAAGTACTCGGCTATTCAAGTTGCCAGTGGGTCTTTTGGGGGCAATATGTTTTTGTGCAGAGATTGGGAAAATTTTTATTTTTAATTCAATCAAATTTACAATAAATTGTCTCCTACATATACATACATATTGCTGTATGCTGAAGTTTTGAACAGGCAATTCACTGCATATTGTAGCACATGTCTTGCCTTCTGATAACAACAAAAGAATCACAATTGATATTGTATACCACTGCTATCCAAACAAAGAAATGTGGAGTGCGTGTATGTATCCTTTGACCGATCATGGGCCTGATATCATTTTTAAATAATGTGAACAGAAGCCTCTGTCCTGTTATTCGTGTTAACTTATGATAACCTTGCTTCTCAGAAACAATATATGCACAGTTTAGACACTTAAAAATGTGATAACTCCACATTTTTTAAATGCCAAAAACTTCCATAACTGATTTTTCGGGACTTGTTTTTAACATACATGTACATGTATGATCCTATGGCTATCAACTTGCATACATGTTCCCTGGTTTTGTTCATACCTCACTTTTATTCACCCAGCCTTCTACAGCAGCAATTTCCATGGCCTTTTATATCTGACAAGGCAATACTGGATGTGGTAAAATCTATATAAAATATTTGTAAGGGTAATACAGAATAAATATTGACTAACTGTGTAATCTGGAATTAAGTGCCCCATGTCTGGGTCTTTTTTCAATGTCATGGCTAGACATCACAGAACAAAAGCTTTGCAATTTGCTGCATAATCATGACAGTAAGAAAGAACCCTTGATGAAATTGAAAATTAGACATTGCTGATACATTTCAAACAACTTGCACTGAAAGCAAAATCTATGCTTTAGAAATACTATAACAATACCAGTTTAACAAAATATATTTAAAATCATGAGCTCTTATCGAAAACCACACCTGACAAAGTACAAAGACTGCTTTTGTCCTCATGAAAGAAATGGCAAAATGCTACTTTAAAATGATCCTCCATAACATTGAATCATCTTCTAGCCATGGGAAAACACCCTGACAAATTACTGCTAAATGCTTATGGGAAAACTGAACCCATCATTAATGTAACCATGAGTCTGCATCAGTTTTTCCACAAAATGTGTTTACACATTGACAACACGATGGACCTAGATGCAAACTGAATCAGATTTTGCAGCATACTCCAATAGCACCAGACCCCTCACCCTGCACAGACAACTACCACAGACATTCCCTAAATCCATTAGTAAGCAGTCAACAGAGTTTCAAAGCTAATGATCAAAAACTAACAGCTGCCACACCAAGAGACAGTGTGATCACTTATCATGTTACATACAGTACATAACAGTCAACTATAACAAATGTCATTCAGTCATTTTAAATCACCATTTCAATCATTGTGAAAAAAATATCTGCAAATAACAGGTTTCAAATTGGATGACCTCTGCTATCACCATATTTAAACTACCAAAAGTATGTAACTGTACAAGTACAGTAAAGTGCTTTAATTTCACTGTATTTTTATTTTTGCTTATTTCACTGATGGCACAAAATCATGATAATAAAAATAAAAAACAATGAAATAGTATTTTAACATTCTTTGAATAGTAATTATGTCTAAAATAGTGAAATTAAAACTACATTGAAATGTCAAAAATAAAAAACCATGAAAATTTAAACATGTAAAAATTAAGCAATTTACTTGCACAGCAGAGGCTTTCTGTCCCCACAAGGCACCAGGGTCATACTGACACCATATGAGACAGGGTCATACTGACACCATTGTTCTAACTTTTTTCTGCCTTACCCATTGTTTCCACAGATAACATTTGGAGCGTAATGTATCATATGTGCAGAAAATGACCACATCATACAGCTTTGCACCACACAATACTCCAACACACCTTTTACAATTTATATTCACATCAAACCCCACTCATTGTTAACAGTTTTATGTTGTCAATGCTCTCCCTTACCTGAAGGATTTGAGAGGGGAAAAAATGCAAAGCACTGCATACATGTATACCACCCACCCCAACCAAAACCAATAACTGGATCACTTGGAGTGACCTTGTTGAAATAATCTTTATATAGATGAAACAAGACCAAAATATGAAACACATCATCATACCAGAGCAAGCAAGTGAGCCAGTAACAAATACGACACATTTTACGCACTGGGGACATGACACCTAGCCAATGCCCTAAGCAATTGGCTGGCTTTAGAAGTAAATTCAAATATCACAAAGAAATTTTGCAGTTGAAGCTAACAACACAATTTTTCAGATCTATGAAAAGCAGTTGAGATCTGAAAGTATCTTAAAAATGTTTTGCAGCTTTTTAGTTCTGTATGATTTATCTTCAGCAATTAAATGTGACATGTGTTCTCAATTTCTCATATTTCAGTTGTTGGAATATACTGCGACTGAATATACCAATATGTTGTCTCCGTTACAACAAAAATCTACTCCTTGTGACAGGATTCAAAACATTACTCATTCAGTTGTCTTTGAAGTTCATTTTCCTTTTTTTTCACTGAGTAATTGTACTTTTAATATGAAAAAGCAAATACACGGCAGTCCACTGAGTCTACTTACTCAGAAGTTGGGACCAGCTCTTTCAGTGCCAACTGTGACTCAAGTCAAAATAATCAAAATGAACTGTATTGAATTATAGGCCCATGTTCCTGGTGAAAAGACCTCTCATTGAAGTACCAGTATAACCACAGTTACACCTGGAATATAAAAGTCAGTCTCTCTCCCAACCAGCCCTGCAATGAACCCAAAGTAGTCAAAATGAACTGTGCTGAATTATTACAAGGGTGCTGGGTTCACATTCCTTGTGAAAAGACCTCTCACTGAAGTACCCGCATACCTGCAGTTACACCTGAAATATGTATCAGTCTCCCAACCAACCCTGTAATGAACCCAAAGCACACCAAGGAAAGTTGTTGACTCAGTCCAAAATGTGACATCAAGAGTTAATAGTAGGTCACCTCTGATGCCTGGATGAATTATTGACCATGATAACATCTTCATGAATAAAAGGCAAAAGGTGTGGAGAAGATATTGCATAATTTTAATGAACATGGCCATAAATATCATGGGGAAGAAATTCTCATGCAATCACATATTTAATTCATCACATACAAAGAAAGATGAACAGACTTAAGTCCTCGATCAGCAGTTTTTGCTTAGCTTAACATCACATGCTTCATCTGCCCTTCAGGCACCTGGAGCATGTCTCTGGCAGATCCTACAAAAATTTTGATCCAGACATGCTGATGGTGCTTTTATTTAGAAATTAAGGCCTTTCATTATTCTCTTTAAATCCCAGTACACTGTATATGTTTGTCTACAAGATGATCTGTCAGTGGCATGGATTCAGGCTTTCACGTCTGAGGAGTGCCATTTTTCACTCACATTAGAGCTCGCCTAAAATATTTCAGGTGAGCTCAATCTTGCATTTAAGTACTCTGACTATAGCAATAGCTCACCTACAGCTCAACTGGAATGACTTCACGTGAGCTTTTTTCAGCTCACCAACAATTTTTAGATGTGAAGGCCTGTGGATTGACTCTTGAAAACCTTCTCTGGTCAGAATATTGACCTGCCATCTTGCTTTACTTCAATGGGTCACAAAGCTCTGATGTACCTGCCACCAAGGAGGGTAGAGAGACTCTCTCTACCCTCCTTGATGCCACAGATAGAGCATGCTATTTTTACAGACCTGTCTACGACTCTCACTCAAAATGTTTCCACAAACAAGATATCTAAGAAGACAATAAACACTTGACATACAGATCTCTGCTGGCAGGGAAAGAGTTACAATGAGACACAACAGCATGGGGCCCACCTTGACAGCCCTTCATGACTGCCTCATGGTGTATGTGGCCTCTCACAGTTCACTGACTATTATATAATAATGACGTGATCTGTTACCTTTCATTGTATAAATAGCTGCAGTCTGTTGACCAGCACACACTTTTTTTTTAAATATGCTCACCTGTTTTTCTGAAAACAAAATTATGGCATGGTCTGTGAAAAAGCCTGAAGCTCCTTGCAATTTCTTTGCCTGGTTTCATGTAGGCCTATATCATATAAACATTCCCTGCTCTTCACCTGTATAACATTTCAAATGAAAACCTAATTCTGCCCTACCCTCCTCTCAAAATCCCATTCCATGCTTTACAGACGAATGTTCCCCATTAACAGGAAAAAACAGGACACATAAGTCATAAATGCAAGTTTTCATTGTTTATGACACACAATAATAGCACATTCATTTGGGGGGGGGGGGGGTTAAAGTGTTCCATTTAAACTAAATGATAAAATGCTATTGTTTACAGCTAATAAACTGGTCAACTCTCCTTACCCCAGCCACCCTGTCCCCTTACCTTAAATTGTCTCATTTTACTCATTAAAAACTATCTAGAGGGCTATGTGAACAGGGCGTGCTCAGCTGACCAAAGCTTGTTCATACAAAGTTGCAACTGAGCAGACCTCTGTTGAGCACTAGCTGAGTGCATGTATGGCATTTAGAAGTATTTCAAACAATTGGTGGTTTCAGAGAAGATTTTGCACAAAAAAGAAAAAAAAAATTCCTACAAATCCAAAATTCAATGGAGCATGATAATTTGAACAAACTTCGTAGAGACCCACCTAAGGTACATTACCACCAAGTTTTAAGTGAATCTGGATGGCGGTTTTGGGGAAGTCTAAAATGTGAATTGTGAACGGAGGACAATGAAGGACAAAGCACAACAGCATATGCTGTGCCGGCTGACAAGCCAGCTGAACCAACAAGAGACCCACAGGCTTCGTGCTCAGTTGACTTGTAATGTATGAAACTACTTTAAGAACTTGAAACAATACAAGCAGGTTGGGTGAACTGATATGTTTATTGTTTGATTGGCAACATAAAGTTCAAGGAGCTTCAAACTTTTGTACAGACCATGCCATAATTTTGTTTTCAGAAAAACAGGTGAGCATATTTAAAAAAAAAAAAAAAAGTGTGCTGGTCAACAGACTGCACCTATTTATACAATGAAAGGTAACAGATCCACTAAAAGTTACATAGAGAGATTCACAGGATTTTCACATTTTGACCCCCTAAATTCGAAGTGCCCATATGACTTTCACATTCAGTTTGGATTAAAATATCATTTAATTTAAAAAATGCAATCTGCGTCCAACTGGGCCTATCCATACATGGTCCGTTTGTTTAAATAGGATAATAACTTTTGGAGTTATTGAAGAAAAACACCAAACTAGGAGAAGGACTGAATTCCAATTGGGTCACCATGACTCAAAAAAGTAGGTCAACAAGTAGACTTTAAATGTACAATCTAATCAAGTGCAATTTTGATTTGGATGCTCAATTATCTTTGTCACTGATGTCCAAGCTGCAGAATGGTATTACAAAATCACCTCTTTCAACTTTACCAACCTGGTGACCTATATGCAAAACATGCCCAGGTGACTGATATTTCGTAATATACTAGCATTGGACTTCAGGTTTTTATAAAATTTCTAGGCATCTGACTGGTTAATAGCTGTGAGGGGCTTGTCGCATTTAACACAAACCATGGTATTACTGTAGCAATACCAGGCATGTGGAAATGCGGCACTTCATCACCTTGCAGTAGAGAAAGCTATTACAAAGTAGGCAGTATACAGCAGTTCAGACAGTCGCAAGCAAAATGGCGGAAGGAAAAGAAGAGACAGACGAGCAGGATAAAATAAAAATGAATATGTAGTGTTGTGATTTAATTTGCAGTGAAATTTTTCAAAAATGGGATCAATTCATTACCCACTGGTTGACTGGGTAAGGCAACTGTCATCTCTCACTTAAAACTGGTATTACCCTCAGCGTCTAACACCTAGGATAATACCAGTTTCCGTCATGGTAGATGCTCGCTGTATTACCAAGTCAACTAGTGGGTAACTAATAATACCCTATAAATTTGGCATGTCTAATTCAATTATTTTTCGAAAAATGGAAATATTTGAAAACATTTTGGCTCTTAATTTCCATCAAATATAGGTGGTGCCACTAGTATCATATGCAGCTGAAATTTTGACCTATTCCACAATCCCACTACATTTCATGAAGACTTATCAAACTTAAGGATGCTAGACTGGTCACAAGATTTTCACATTCTGACCCATATATTACATAATGCTCTAGGTGGCACCACCAAAGTCAAACTAGACCTTGATTTTCACACTCCCGACATGTCCTACGAGTTGTATGGGCCTAACTTAAAAACAGCATACTGTATCGTGTTCACAAGCAAAAGTTAACAGATGGACAGACACGAATCAGCATACACGCAGTTTTTTTTTGTGCCGCACCATTTTCTTTTTTATTTATAAATATTTGCGAAAAAATTCACTAACAAAGCTCAAATTAATGCTTTGAGTGGTCAGTGCTTCTTGCGCCGATCAAGTGAACTACAGTGAAACCTCATTATAACGACACAAATTTTAATGGGAAAAGGTTTATTTTCTTTGATCCTTTCCTTACAATGACACAAATTTTAATGGGAAAAGGTTTATTTTCTTTGATTCTTTTATCCGACATATGTCTAAGGGGACAGATGGTGTCATTATAACGAGTTCCCACTGCATATTACAGCATTCTAGTGACAGCAGTGCGGGTCAATTTTTGTGTCACATGATGTCAATTTTGAATTTGACATTACAAGGGGAAAAAAAATCCCTCCCTCATCACTTTTTGGAAAGCCACTGACGATATTCCGGGATATTTTTTATGTGGCCTTATTTAGATATGCCAATATTTATTATAAGCCTAACAAAATTGAGTTTGCTGGGGGCGGGGGGGAGAGAGAGAGCGAGAGAGAACGCTTGCACTTGACTGAGTGAAAAGCAAGGCATGTACAGGGAAGCGGTATTGAGCCGACTGTCACAACTGGAATCAGTCACACCGTGATGTTCGATGACCTGTCGACAGACAAGTACCGTGGGCTTCTGCTGACCACATACGTTCATGCCGTAGCAACATTAAAAAATAGCACTGAGAGCAGTTTCTTATAACACTGTACGTTTCTTTACACAATCGTTCACTCAAACTATCAGCCACTCCCCCCGTCACCCCTCCTCCTGTCACGGCCATTTTCAAACGTCACAACCATCACAACCGCCGTGTACCTGCACTGGCAGAACCGACACGAGTAACCGATTTCCAAAACTTACTTGACTTGGAACTTTTGCTCTTGTTTAAAATCTTGTGTAGAGCCGCAATATCCTGCTCTTTTACAGCATGTAGTAGGTCCTGATCTTTGCCCATGATACAAAACAGGCGTCTTTGGTACGAGTTTACCGGTATTCCACTCTCAGAAGTTCCCCAAACTATCCACGGCTGTTTACGTCAACTCATCCGAGGGTCTATGTACACAGACGAAGCGAACATCGGTAAACTCCAAGTTTTTACGTCATATTTCCACGCAAACCCCAAACAAAGTATATTCCAACTTCTGGACAAACCAGCTCTACATAGTACAACCGTTACAACAATGTTTTGTGCACGCTTTAAGACCGTACTCTGCTAGTGTAACACCAATCGATCGCTTCAATAGGTCGAGTTTATACTTACTCCCTCGAGGTCGGAAACTTCCTGTCTTTGGATTGTGCGCGTGCGCCAGTAATTAGCCAATGAAAATCGGTGTCACAAACTATTAACCTATCGCTCTTCCAATGTTTGTATGTTATTGGGTTTTTTTTCTTCAAGCATTCCTGCAGAGCAGGTGTCCGAGAAAGACAAGAGAGAACTAAGTAGCTCCACATTACAAAATATTTCTTTTCAATGTAAGTAAAAGATTGCATACTAACTGAAAGTACATCAAGGCTTTCTGCTTTCGCGTTCATCGATCGAAAGAAGAAACGCCAAAGAGATTTGCTGGAGTGAATCACTAAATGAGTTAAAATGATAAACTGGATAAAACCACTGATAGATTTACGTCCACCACATAATCATTAATGGATGTAAGAAATGCAAAGAACTTGAGGCTTTTCGTGTAGAATAAGCAAAGCATGGACTGCCTGACTAAACCCCTGACCCCCTTAATTTAATCGCCGCAGATGGAATAGGATTCCTCATGCCAGTCCGTCCGTCAGTCCCTAAGTATTACATTGGTTAAAGTTACACTAAAATTTTACGTTGTATGTGCAATTAGTCTCAAGCTCACTCAGGATATCTGTCAGATTCTTTTAAAATTGTGCACAGTTCATGGGTATGATATTGGGCAAATCATTGGGCTATTACATATGCATACCTCTGCTGCCATTAATTATATATATTCTAGTTTTTTCTTTGTTTTCTTTCTTTTTTTTTCTTTTCTTTCTTTTTTGTTTTTGTTTTGTTTTTGTTTTGTTTTGTTAAATTGTAAATATTTGAAAACACATGTGCAAAATAGTTGGTTAGTGCATATGTTAGCTTTGTAAGCCTACAGATGCTGCACTTGGAGCCGCAACTACTCTCAGTATTTACTGTCGGATTCATTTAAAATTTGTATATATACAAAATTATTGGTAGGTAAGTGCAAGTGTTAATATTATACATGCTGTAAGCCTGCAGATGCTAAACTTGTATGCGCAATTAGTCTTGGGTCTTCCGTCCGATCCATTTCAACTTTGATATAGTTGATGCCCATTTTGTTGCCCAAGTCATATCATATAGGCATGGTTCTGTTGCTATTTCCTGACTACATGCAATATTTGAATTACATGTACGAATTGTGAAAGAGGGCACATACATGTATTATCATTGTATAAGCACACGAATGCTGAACTTGTATCTGCAACTAGGCTCAGGTTTTTATCGGGATTCATTTCAAATGTTGCACGGTTGATGGATACAATGTTATGCAAATCATGTTACATAGGCAGGCCTCTGCTTTCATTTTCCCAACATTTTTTATCATGCATATACCAAGTGTACATTAAAACATGAGTACTAATCTATATGTACAACCAATCTGGTGTTTAGATGACACCTTATTCTAGTTTATATCAAATTTTAACTCTCCGTGCAAAAAAATCTGAGAAAAGTGTCACTTTCCTTTTTATTTATTTATTTGTTTATTTATTTATTTATTTATTTGTTTGTTTGTTTGTTTGTTTGTTTGTTTGTTTGTTTGTTTGTTTGTTCGTTCGTCCGTCCGTCCATCCGTCCATCCATCTATCCATCTATCTATCTATCTATCTATTTATTATTCATTCATTCATTCATTCATTCATTCATTCATTCATCATATTAAGTTGACGTGCCAAACAATCCGGAAATAAAAGGGTACTTTTCATTTCGTTTCCTGACTTCTTTTTTCCCCCAATAAATTGATCAAAACAATTATTTCTTTATTAGTTTATGACCCAAATATTATGAAAAAGAATACATATTTTTGTACAAATCTTTATCAGAATTAAACTCATATTATCATAGATTAAAGTTATACATATCTATTATTTGCGGAAATTTTGGCACCTTTATGAAGAAAGACAGAAGATGGAAAGCCCATGCACGATTTTATTCAGTTTAATACATGTGCCGTCAAGTCTGCTGGACCTGAATACTACCCTGGTATTGCTTATATAGCTTGAAGATTTGCAAAGATTTCCCATTCTTCTTAGCTGTTTACTTTACAATACACTGGTACCTGTCTTGAGGGACCCCTCCAATGAGAGACCGCATTTCATTTTAAGACCACTCTCTCAGTGCACTGTGCTATCTTTTCCATGTTATTATACCTCTAATGACAGACCACCTGTTTTGAGAGACCACATTTTCACCTGCCCTAGTGGCGGTCTCTCAAGAGAGGGACCACTATATATATATATATATATATATATATATATATATACATATACATATACACATACACATAGAGAGACAGATGGAAGAGAAAAAGATAGAGAGAGTGTATTCTACAATGAAAGAAGCCGTTAAATGTCACACAGTGCCTGTTTATTTTCAACGTTTAAAATGCCCGACAAGAAAGTGAGCCATATGATGTGGGTATGAACTCCAGGGTTATTC
This sequence comes from Hermodice carunculata, assembly GCA_964020975.1. Lineage (NCBI taxonomy): Eukaryota > Metazoa > Annelida > Polychaeta > Eunicida > Amphinomidae > Hermodice > Hermodice carunculata. The sequence continues at coordinate 74,012,223 of OZ026613.1, read as the reverse complement.
TAATAAATGATAAATGCTCAAGGACGTTTTCATGCAAAACACAGAATCGTTAATGGCGTTTGTTTGGGGACCTGAACAAACATATTTTTGGAGGACGTTTTATTTGATATGCCCCCCCCCCCCCCGTCACATTATTGCTCATCACTTCAAACTTGTCAAAGAGAACGGGAGACTGTATTCCCCTCCCAACACCCTTTTTTTTCTCGCCGAAAGCCATAGTTGGTTTTGAACCTTGGAAGTCATTCATAGCCCAACACGAAGGCGACACACGCACACGTACACACATCAGATTATATATATATATATATATATATATATATATATATATATATATATATATATATATATATATATATATATATATATATATATATATATATGTGTGTGTGTGTGTGTGTGTGTGTGTGTGTGTGTGTGTGTGTGTGTGTGTGTGTGTGTGTGTATGTGTGTGTGTGTGTGTTGGGAACCGTGGCAGACTTTTTAAAGTAAATTACCGTCAAAGTTACAATGATATAACACCATAGTTTGCAAATATGAACTGAGTCAACACCAATACAACAAAACTATTTTGATGGCCAAGAATTCCCAGTAGAAACTCACAAGACGTCCAAAAAGGAACACGCTAAAAACCGGACGCATATGGGAAATAGATGTGCACCACAAAAATAGCATATAATGTCAATTTGGGATCGTAATAAAGAACAAATGCATTCCAGTTAAAATTGAGGGTACTTAATAAATTTAAGTACATTAATATGCAGACACAGTTTCATTCAAACGGAGAGGCAAGAGTATCAGTTTTTAGTTTCGTCCTGTAAATGACAAATTTGAAGTATATCTGATTGAGGGGGGATTCTGCTGACACTAATCAAGTATCTGTCAGTGAATCATCATCATCTTTTAATGTTTTATTCGTTTTTTTTTGGGGGGGGAGGTTGTTTGTTTTGTTTTGTTTGTTTTTTTCTGGGGGGGGGAAAGGGGGGGTCGATAGATTTCTCTTGCAGTAATTTGAGATCTTTTTTGAAAATTCAAATACTCAAAAGGAAATGACAGAACCGAAGCCGACTGCACTGACAGGCAGATCAAAGCAAACAGCATGGCGGGATGTTTGAAAATGCGCCATCTGTCATCAATCACAAACACTAAATAAAGTGCTCGGGTATTTTTTTGGCTGCGTGTATACTTTGATTACCACGACACACCAGCTTTTAAGCTTTATTTGAAAACCCGACGAAATCCTGCCGAACGATGCAAACTGATCAACTGGTTTTCATTAACATATCAACTTGTGGGTATTGGTTGGGAAACACTTGCTGAACGTAGGAGAAAGCAAAATTGGTGCTTATGTTCAAAATTGTAAAAGGAATTGCCCCTAAATATCTCTGTAATCTTCCGCCAGGAAAAACATCGATACGAACTTATCAAATACTCGCAATTGATGCCAAGAAAAGCACATACTACGATTCTTTTTTTCCATCCACCATACGTGAATGGAACCTACTACCACGATACGTTAGGAATTTGGAACATGTTGACGAATTTAAAAGGGAATTAAACAAAACCCAACCAAAACGTAACAATCTTTACTATTTGGGTAAACGGCAAATGGCAGTTATTCATTCTCTAGAATGAGGATGGGCTGTAGTCAGTTTAACGGTGACCTCTTCAAAATAGGCGTTGTTGATTCCCCCTTATGTTCATGCGGTGATAATGCAGAAAGTACTTACCACTTCCTTTTTGAGTGCAACAAATATGTTCTCTTGAGGGATGACTTACAGTCAAAGATACTACAGTATGGAAACTTTAATTTGAGAACAGTACTATTTGGTATTGAAAGCAAAGGAAATACAAAGAAACATAATGAGCATATTTTTGAAGCTGTGCACAAATTCATTGAGAATTCAAATAGGTTTAAAACATGATGTTGATAAATTTGTTATAACTACTGTACCTCAAAGAGTCATTTTTAAACATTAAGCTCACACATTATCCCATCACCCTCTCTCTCTATTCTTATTGTGGTCATGTTTGTATATCTATCTGTGTACTAGTGCCTTGCAACTTTTTGTTGTCTTGTTTTATATGTACAAGAGGCCCTAATATAGGCTGGCGAGCCTGTCGGCCAATTGTTGTTTTAATAAAATACGTTTAAACCAACTTGTGGGTAGACAGGTTTATCTAGTGTCCCCCCCTGCAAGAAGCACGGGTAATCGTCTAGTTCACGTTTTCTGGACGTTGCTTGCTTTAATATTCAGGAATTTCCACATCCTAGTTATGTCTGTGTGCCAAAACAAACATGTTGTTTTTCTAAGAATTCTTTCTTTCTTTCTTTTTTACAGGCAAATTTGTCCGATATTTCATTTGAAAAGTATCACACGTAGAAACTCCAAACTCGCCTTTTTATAATGAGAGGTCATGCTTTTCAAAATTATGCAAATGAGGGCTAATTTAAGTTTTAAATCTTCAGTATCTTATATACTATAGTAGATGTGGTTCCGAGTGTATAGGAGTTCGATCATGGCAAGATAAAGGTCATCTCAACGGTCAGGTCGTGTCAAAGTCAAAGGTCAATTTTAGGCCAAAATGTCATTTTTGAGGTCAAGGCTCACTTCAGATAGAGCTCATCTCAAGGTCAAAGGTCATTCAAGGTTAAAGGCCACTTTGGATGGTGGCTTTCTGCTAGCCATAACTTGGTCAATTTTTATCCAATATTGATTATGTTGGGCTCAAACTGTAGCTATTGTAACGCTGCACATTTTTGAAACTTACATGTGACCTCTAAAGGTCAAAGGTCAATGTCATTTGGACATTTGAAAGTTTCATCCAGTCATAACTTGGACAATTTCCATCCAATTCTAATCATGTTGGACTCAAATTATAGGTATTGCAACACTGCACATTTTTATGAGATCATGTAGCCTCAAAAGGGCGAAGGTCAAGGTCATTTGGCCCTTTGAAAGTTTCATCTTGCCATAACTTGGTCAATTTTCATCCAATTTGGTTCATGTTGGCCTTAAATTGTTGGTATTGTGCAATTTACATGTGATCTGTAAAGGTCAAAGGTCGAGGTCATTTGGACTTTGAAATTTGCATCCAGCTATTAGCTTAATGTAATGTGAAGTACCAAAGGATAAAAGTTGTAGCATTTAATATTTACAACTTTTGAAGGCACACAGACAGCTATTCTTTGAAACAAATCTTCTTTTTTAGTTTAATATACTATTACCATACATATATAAGCCCAGTGAAAGCACGGTACGTCTGGCGAGGACGATTACCCGTGGTAAGAAGGTTGGTGAATACATGAGGTCGCAGAAGTTGTTGAATTATTTTCAAGCTACATGTAACAAAAGAGAGCATATGCTTTGTCATTGCATGAGGAAAGTCTAGGACTGCACGTTACGAAAAAAAAAAAAAAAAAAACACCCCCCCCCCAAAAAAAAACTACAGCCTAGCTCGCAACATGTGTCAAATTGTTAATTCGGAAATGTAAAATGTTACCATGCATCTTCAGCTGCATAACTGTAAATTTAAAATATAACTGGAGGACCTGTAAATCGCCAGCGTTTACGGATGTGTCGCCCCACCCTGCCTCCCCTTTGTCATCTGTCCGTCTGCCTGCCTTATTCCTTATGAATTGGTCTAGGCCTACAATGTGAAAAATTGGAGCGAAGTTATTCATGAATAGGATTTTATCACAACGCACGTCAGCAGAAGTGCATTATTAAGCCCATGATGTAGGGCTGAAGGACATTCTTGCAGGTGCTTGTGAGATTGTTGCATGCACAACAGGTAAAAGCAAAAGGCACTTTTTCTTCAGACCAAGTGACCTTCAAAGTTGACCATAAACCGTGACGGATGAAGAGCAGATAAGCAAAACTATTCCCAGCCATACATGTAATATTAAATTTCACTTAAATAGGATGAAAACTTTTCGAGTTTGGAAGATTTTTTTCTGTCCCCTCCCTCCTTCCCTTCCACCTCCTCGGTCGGGCAAGTGGGAAATGACCTAATAAATGGACCTACATTTTGGGATAGGCCTGAAGTTTTTTTATATAAAAAAAAAAAAAAAAAGAAAAGAAAAAAGAAAAAGAAAGAGAGAAAAAAAAACATAGCCACAACACAATACATCTATCTGTAGAATTCAATTAGACTATAATTAAAGTGCGATGAAAGTTAAGTTTCTTGAAGAAAAAAAAAAAATCACAGGCCAATACCCTTCACACCATCACTTGCAAAAAGTAGGCCACGGTCACTGGTAAAAAATGCATCAAGTTCCGAATTTTATTTCTTGTTTATTATCGTGATCACAGACGTGCATGCGCACGGATTTCTGCACGTCCCTGTGATGCTACAAGGGCACCCTCGAAGTTTGACGACCATCAAACCTTGACCAGGCGCACTTTGACCACCCGCTCCCAAAACTTCTGCAAAATTGACCACAGTGGCATGTAAATTGGTGACATAAATCTATTAATATAATCGGTTTATCTTAGCGTTATTGAGTTGTCTCCTAACCTATAGGCAGACTTTCTCAGAATGCAGGAGTCCGTTGGTTCCTGTATATATTGGGATCAGTGGATTCTGATACATGTGGTCTGCTCAGACAGGTGTGCTGAAGTTTCTATCCGTCAGCTAACGCCATCTGGTAGAAGCATGTGGAACTAAATCGCTACAGTGAGCGGTGTCGGATGTCAAGCCATGTCAAATTCTCTTTCTTTCCTCCTTTCTTTCTGTCACCCTCTCTTGTTCTCTTCCATCCTTTTCTTCTTCAATTCCTTTTCCATCAATCTGATTTGCGAAATATGGGATGACATTGGTCATAAAGGCCGAATAATAATAATAATAATAATAATAATAATAATAATAATAATAATAATAATAATAATAATAATAATAATAATAATAATAATAATAATAATAATAATAATAAATTAGAAAAAAATCAGAGTTAGGTACTTTTGAGTATTAGGGAAATATCAGTCAGTGCAATATACATATATTTTCGTTCGTTTCGTATTGCTACAAGTGTTATCAAATGTTATTCATCTGTTTAAGTAATAAAGATTTCACATTAACTTATCCTCTTGAAAAACGGATTTTGTGAGGTCTGTTGTATCTACCGGTTTAGATTTTCAAATTATGTTCACTTATTGTAAAACAGGTAACATTTTTCACCAATTTCTGCTTTCGAATTATTGAATCTCAGACGAAAAAGTGTATAAAAAGCAAGGGGGGGGGGTTATGGTGTTTTTCGTTGAGTGTGTGTGTGTGTGTGTGTGTGTGTGTGTGTGTGTGTGTGTGTGTGTGTGTATGCTTTGTTTCCTGTTTTGTTTTTTTTGTCGGAACCGGTATTCCTTGTCCCTTACCACTAAAGAATAAATATTCTGCTTTTCCTGACACAAGTCGACGCAGGGAAAAGATTGATGCCCGACGCATTGTTTCTTGACAATTAACATAAAATATATTGTATATTCCAATAAGCAGGAACTAAGAATTTTTTGTTGCGTCTATCTTGAGAATAAAAGATACCTAGCTACATCTCTACCAAATATGGTCCTCTGTCACATATTGCATCATTTTAGTTCAAAAGCCTAACCATAATGACTTTTTTCTTAAACTGTCAGTTCAGGTCCAAATTAAGGCATTCAAAACACGTGAGGAAATAAACGCAACTCTATATCTGGGCAATAATGCCGTAGAGACTTTGCGTTGACTTCAATTAAATCTTTATTTTCACTTTTGCCAGAAACATACGGATACATTCTAAAGGCAACACTACTAATTTGAATACAAAACAGAAAAAAAATTAAAACACATATACAACTCATATGTATATATATACATATATATGCCTGTGTGTGCTGTGTGTGTGTTTGCGTGTGTGTGTGCCAAAATTAGAGAATTTCCCTTAAAGAAATTGGCAGTTTGTTATGGTTCCGATATTTACATCAAAAGATACGTTACAAACTACATTTCAATTAAATTTGGCCCCTTTTGTGCTAAATGTAACGATTCTTACAGTTTTGCTCACCACAACTACTCCAAAGATATGTGATTTGTCATAACTTATAAGTTCGTAAAATATGCGACGTAATACTTTATTCTTTCAATTTGTTTTTATAACCATGTCTGAGAATCACTTTTGAACACTTTTCCAGGCATCTTTTCGGACAACATCTATATGTGTGTGCAGGTATTTTTACATGGGAACCCGCATTGATTTTGTATGCCATTCATCCTGGCCAAAACGCACAGGCCGTTGAACATTGCAACATGTTCGCCTATGAATGGTGTAAGGAATAATGGATAGGCTGTTATGCCCGAGCGCAGCCAGGGCATTACTTCAGCGGACGCACCCCATGTATCCATTATTCCAATTCTAAACTTGTCATCATGAATCTGAGCTTGAATACGGAGTTTAAGGCCTTAAAATGTGGTTGTTAGGGTAGCAAGTTTAGAATTCGGGATAACAACATTAGAGTTCTAAAATAGTTGTCCCCCTCTTCCAAATGTTCATTTTTACGGCGTTGCTGAGATTGTTTACATATAAACCTCCAAAAATAACAAATTTCGCCCTCTGTGTTTTCGATGTAGGTTTCCACAATGACATGAACAAATGTTTTAGGTTAGCTGTGGTATAAATAAGTATATATATATATATATATATATATATATATGTATGTATATATATACATATATATATATACATATACATATATATATATATATACATATACACACAGATATATATATATACACACACACACATATATATATATATATATATATATATATATATATATATATGCGTCACTATGTGCAGAAAAATTTGTTTTGTTGTGCATGTCAATGATGGAAGGGAATAGGCCTATCTAGCCTATAATAACCAATCCACAACATTTTTTTTTCATAATGTCATTAATGATAAAAAGGTGTCCCCAAAACATGCAGATGGCTTATACTACAAAGTTCCTTTCCCATAACATAACATACGTCAACAGAAGAGGCTGTATGAACACAGAAAAAAGTTCATGAATATGGAACTCTAAAGAGTGTCAAAAGATAAACTGCAAGATTTCCCGAGAAATATTCAGGCAAGAAACAACGCATGATGACGTAATAATTAAGTGGGTCGTACATGGTCGCTGAGATCACTGGGGTCCTGCCGTCGTAGGGTCTACAACAGCTTATTATGCTGAGGCTATCAGGTGAGGTGACTTGCATTATTTTTTTAACCTCGATTCTCGAAGAGTAAAAATTATAAGCAAATACACAGTTTGCGATCGACCGATGAGGGCTCTGCTGAAGTTTCTGATGAGGCTCAGCATCAAAACAAAAGGCAGCGTGTAGTGACGACGGTTCTTCAGGCAAGTTTACCATCAATTCTTGACTTATTTTGGAATCGCTTTTTATTGTTAATGTTATTAACATGTCATTTTATCCAACGACGGCTGCATGTATGTGGGTTAGGGACAGTATGGGAAATATATAGGTTATTAGACTATTCATAGGGGATATTGCAGTCCGGTCAGGGACTGGCGAAAATTTAAACATAAAGCAAAATATGGCACATTGTGAGGACAAGTTAGGTATCAAATATAGCGACATAAATGGAAGATTAATCTTGTTTGAGCTGATGTTAATCCCCCAAATCACTCTTTCAAGTTGCAACCAAAGTTTAATGGCCGTTATCGAGGATAAGTTGAAAGTTATCTAAATAATAGGAAACAATTTGTGAGGATTGATGATGTGCAGTCTCGCTTATTAGATATAACGACAGGGGTACCCCAAGGTTCAATCTTAGGTTCACTTTTGTTCATAATTTACATAAATGATATAACAGTGGCATCAAATTTATTTAAATTTATTATATATGCTGACGATACCACACTATGTAGTACTATAAATTTACTGAAAAAACAAGATCAAAACAGTTACTTTTCTCAAATCAATAATGTAGAGCTTGATAAAGTAAGTACTTGATTGAAGGTAAACAAGTTATCTCTGAATACAACGAAAACAAAATTTATGTTATTCTATAAGCCTTTATAGAAAGTTTCTATTCCTTCTGTTGAAATAGATAAGGTAAATATTGACTGTGTGGATGAATTTAATTTCTTGGGTTTAACATTAGATACAAATATGAATTGGGATAAACACATACAAAAGATTTCTACCAAAATCTCACAGAAAGTAAGCATTTTAAACAAGCTAAAAAGTTTCCTTTCAATCAAAGTCCTCTTAATCCTATATAACTCATTAATACTTCCACATTTTAATTATTGTCTTCTTGCATGGGGACACAAAGTAGACAGACTTTTCTCTATAAAAACGAGCAGTGCGTATCATAACTAAGGCCGATTTTAATGCCCATTCAGAACCAACATTTAAAGGCTTGAAATTACTAAAACTTGAAGACATATCACCTACAGCTCCTAAAATTTCATTACAAATTAAAAAATGAGACTTTGCCAGTGTATTTTAGAAACTTTCCACTTTTTCAAAACTCAAGTGTACATGATTATAACACAAGAGGAGGGGGCAACATATTTATAATTAGAACTTCTCGTCTCTATGTGTATCAGTGTATAAGGCATCAATTGATCCATAATCTAACTGACACACCAGATGTGATTAAAGATAAGGTTAGTACACACAGTTTCCAAGGGTTTTCAAACTATATAAAAAATTATTATCTTGAAAAATATGAAAATGAATGTCATTTACCAAATTGTTACATTTGTAATTCTGTAAGGTGATTTTTTTAAAAAGCGGAGTGATTCAAACACACAAACTAGAGACCCAAATAACATGTTCTTTAAAAAATGTAACAAGAAAAATATATATTCCATCAGCTGGTATAGACTTTCAATGAAAATTATCTGCATAAAGATAAATTAAGAGAAATTAAATTGTGGGTGGCTTGTGTGATAACGGTCAATATATGACCTTAACACAAGTCTCCCAAATCAGTATATGTATATTGAGATATATCTCAAATATGTTTATGTATAATTTGACTATTTCTGTATCTTGATGCAATGTATGTATTCTTATTTGAATAAAAAATATTCCTGATTCCTGATTCCTGACCTATCCAACATGTGTAAACATTTCACATTCGCCCATAACTTAACTTCAATGGTTGAAGCGTCGTAGTTCTTTACTGGATCACAGGTTAAGTAGAAAAAACCTAGGAAATATCGTCCCGGGTGAGAATTATGGTTCTTTCTGTTATAGGATCTAAATTTATAATCCTGAATAAGTATCATTTGAAATTACATACACTAGATGCAGCTTGATTATATTGAACTATGTATGTATGTATATATATATATATATATATATATATATATATATATATATATATATATATATATATATATATATATATAGTGTGTGTGTGTGTGTGTGTGTGTGTGTGTGTGTGTGTGTGTGTTTGTAGGCCCATATATTACTCTGTGTATTATGTGGTCTGTGTATGCCGCAATATTTCCATAATAAAAATGCAAAGAATGCCTATTAAAATGATAGTTTTGGTACTGCATAAGTATAGCAATACACTCAAACAAATCTTGTATGTAGACTATCTTTCAGGTTAATCTGTAAAATCCGAACATTTTAATACGAAATGTGTACGGTCATCTGCTTTTCAATATTATCACGGCTGTCTTACATTCAGTCGGGGCACGGGGTAATATGGACCTTTACCAAACAATAATGAAGTGTTAATATTTTCACATATAATTCAGTATAAAAGGTCACAAATTAGCATGAATAATCTTGAAATAAATTAAGATATCTCCATTCATTAATGTTGTGTATATAAAGCTCAGATGTGCAAACGAACGACAATAAATGATGCCAATATAATGATGAGCATAGAAGCAGAATCTTGTACTATCTTTTCCACGCATAAAGTGTAAGTTTTCAATCAAATTGCATTGCGTTTCCATTCATTTTGAAAGATAGAAGCAGATAATTCATCGATTTGTTTCTTAATGCTGGATCTACGTCGAGTTCATACCTATGTGTTAAATTTGTTCACATGCGTTTCTTTTTTTTCCTCAAAGATAAAGAATTGTTCAGCCACACGGATATGCAAAGCTAATAAACATATGACAAAGCGACTTGCTTCGCAAATGATATTTTAACAGCAAGAAATATACCGATATAATGGTCTTTATGTTATCTGATGATACTCAACAAATTGAAACTAAATGTAAGCTCAAATATAAAGAATGTGAATTATATTTTTTCTTGAAAAACCGTTTTGTGAAACTTAAATTTTCGTTCCCCTGACTTACGTTAGAGAGGTCATGCATGTAGATATATATCTACAAACTTTAATAATACAGGTCTATAGATAATGTATAGCTCGAGGTATACTTGCCAATAGAAATCAAGTATTCAACCAGAGAAGAAGATTTGCTTCGAAACAAATCTGTCTATGTGCTCCAAAACTTCCATAAATTTAAATGCTACAACTTTGGCTTGTGGTTTATTAGATGATCCTGCCGCACGAACCTGTAAATTGAAGTTAGAATGGCACCTCTATCTATAAGAGTTTTGAAGATATTCAACATTTAACTTCTCAAGTGCCCCTAATTACCATAATTTTTGAATTGTGCATAATCAGCATAAACTTTAATTCTACAACTGTGTAATGTCGAATAGATGCACAGCCCCAACAAATGTACCAATAGAACCAACGTTTGGGCCTCTACGTTGAATACTTTGGAATCCAGAAGGGATTTTTTTTTTTTCGGTTGGTCTTAATTTGCATAATTTCAGTCAGTTGACTATTCGGAATGATATTATTTGTGTAGAAGTTCTACTCTTAACTTATATTCTGAAACGATTAACGGACATTTATTTCTTTATATGAAAAAGTGTGGAAGCACTTTTTATCCATTATGTGTCCACATGTAAGGGTTGATATGAAAATACTTATATAGGTGCCTGTTTTTCCAGCGTACCAGCGTATTCACTACGAGGACCATATTCCCCATGAAAAAAGGCTGCTAAAACAACAACAACAACAACAACAACAACAACAACAAAACCCCCACAAAACACACAGCTTCGAATAATCGAAGGATTAAGCGTATATATGGGATGTTTTCAGAGAACCTTTTATCAAAATACATTTTAACACAACATTGCATGTATATGATTGAAACAAATGTGATGATGCCTCACAGGGTGTGTCAAACTCGACTTGAGAGCTATATTTACTACGAGGACCGTATTTCCCCATGAAAAGCAGCTGCTAAAACAAAACAAAAAACAAAAAAACCCCAAACTAAATAAGAAACAATAAAACAAAACAAAAAAGCAAAAAAAGGCAAAAAAAAACCAAACAAACAAAAAAAAAAAACAACCCACCACCCCAAAAAAACAAACAAACAAAAAAGGAAACAAAACCCAACCACACACACACACACACAGCTCCGAATAATCGAAGGAAAGGAAAGTATATAGAATATTTTTATTATAATTATTTTCAATTTTGCATCTTCCTATAATTTTTCTTTTAATAATTGTGTGGGTTTATGTAGAATATGCAAGTTTTTGTCTAATACGGTTTTCGTGAAAGCCACATACTACGTCAATACATTTTAACTCAGAATGATGATCAACATTCTGGGAAATCCACATTAATCAGAATTGATACGAAATTATTAAATAATAAATGATCCTTAAATATATGAATATCAGTAGTCCTCATGGTGAATTGCTATAAATACAAACCTAATAATAATTCGAAAAAACTCTTTAAACACAGATTGAAAAATAAGTACCCACTGAACTAATATTTTCATCGTATAGTTTGTGCATAATTAACTTGCTCGAAATAAAACAGGAGGCAAAGTTGATGAAGCATTATATGATTTTTTTAAAAATTCGATTTCACCAAAACTACTAAAACACATATATTCTTTCTTCATAAAATAAGAAAGTTACACTGTTAACAAACAAACAAACAAACAAACAAAAAAAAAAAAAAAAAAAAAAAAAAAAAAAAAAAAGAAAGAAAAAAATAAAATTTATAGCTTCGATACTGAAACTTGTAGGAGTATTTTAAGCAGTGAACACTGATTTACCGTATATAGAGCCTGGTTCCACATAAGTTTTCAACGGACTTTATTACAAATTACCAGCTTGAGTTCAGACCTATCCAACTGATCCATAGGATGAGCTCCTGAACAAGCTGACCTTGGCAGGTTCATTTTGAGGGTCCTCGGGTACGAGGATCTATACCCGGGTACCCCCTGATGACAAATTCGCTGTTGGGAACTACTGGGAGCAAAATCCTTTGTGCTGTCGATGTTTTTTTTGTTTTTTTTTTTCTGTTTAGGCACTAACGCCATTTTGCAATTGACATAATATTCTTATTGATGGGTTGTGAATTTACTACCGGGTACCCGATAGCGGGTATTAGAAATTACACGGGTACCAGTTTGGGTACTCGCTTATGTTACAAAAACAAAATACTCCGATTTTCACACAATAATCATTTATTAATCAGATACTTTTTGGGAAACTGCATGTTGGCTCTGTAATAGAGCCTTACCAATTAGGCTGTATTCAACACTTGGATGAGCGTAACATTTATGTCTGTGTGCCAACACAGACATATTGTTTTTCTTGGATTTCTTTCTTTCTTTCTTTCTTTCTTTCTTTCTTTACAGGCAAATTTGTCCGACATTTCATTTGAAAAGTATGATACGTAGAAACTCCAAACTTGGCACAATTATACTTCTATAGATGAAGTCTCGCCTTTTTATAATGAGAGGTCATGCTTTTCAAAATTATGCAAATGAAGGCTAATTAAAGTTTTAAATCTTCAATATCTTATATAGTATAGTAGATGTGGTTCCGAGTGTATAGGAGTTCGATCATAGCAAGGCAAAGGTCATCTCAAATGTCAAGGTCAAAGGTAATGTCACGGTAAAAGATCAGTTTGATTAGGATAGGGTTAACAACTATTTGAGCAAAATGAATGTCTTATTCATTTTTCAAACAAATGTATAGATCTTGGATATAGGCTGGAGATACAGGATATAATTACTAAGTTGTTTGGGGGAATTTTTTGTAGGAAGTAAGAATATGCTAAAACTTGTTTAAAATTGGAATGTTGGTCTCCAAAATGCACCAGGATGCACCAATGCAGCACTCCTTTCAACATATTACAGGATTAATAAAGGTTACCTTTTTACATCTGGCATAGGATTAAGATAGGGTATTGTATAAGAATGTGCGAGACACCCACCCACCCTGATGTTGAGTATGCCCCCCCCCCCTCCGGCTGCAAACATTTCAAGACATTTTGGGAACTCCCAGGCGATTGCCGTTCGCAATTTGTCGTCAACAGTCGCAGCCCAGTGAGATATGGGCTGAGGCCTGACCCACAAAATATCCTTCCATATAGGTCCACTGTAACCCGAAAAATAAAATTTAAAGAAAAAGAACAAAAAAACAAAACAAAACAAAACAAAACAAAAAAAAAAAAACCAACAAAAAAACAAAACAAAAAAACAAAAAACAAAAACAAGGAAACAAACAAACAAACAAAACTGGGATAGTGTTGACATGTGTCGTGTACAACAACATAACATTGACTTGATCCATGATTGGTCCAAGATCCTACTGTCTATTTATAAATACACGTAGGCATATTTAACATTTTGGTAAGAACTTGAACTCACTTTACTGATCAAATCCTTCAAGATATTGATGCTGGTAAGAGCTGTGGCGTCCTTTTCCCTGACTTTATAAAAACATTCGACACTGTTAACCATGCCATCCTCTTACAAAAACTCAAAATTTATGGTGTTGATGCAACAGAACTTTCATGGTTTCGATCCTACCTTTCCGATAGATATCAGTGTACAACCATTAATATTTACATTTGTTATTTTTGTTAGCATTGAAAGAATAGGAACGGTAGTGTAGTTCATGAGACATGAGGCAATGGTTACACTAGAGCATCTCGTGCAACCAACGTGCTGCGCAATAATGTACTCTTAACGCACTTTGTCATTATTTAAGCTTTCGCCGAAAGTACTGCCGAAGCGTTTGATTCATAGGCCTAAGCATGATGGGAAGACGGTATCAGATGATCAAGAATTGCATATCTACTCGTCAAAACTTGCCTAAATGTTTTCTTTTACTGGTTTTGCAAGCTTTATTGAAATAAAGTTGTGTTATTCGGAACTATTTTTTTCCTAGTTTTGTGTTCCAGGAGTTGCCTTGACAACTGATGGCTGATGTAGTAGCCCCGCCTACTTGGCTCCTCCCACTAGTAAACAAAAAGGCGATTTTTTGTAAATTAACAAGCTAAAAACGATTTTAAATCAACTATCAATGATAATACTTACTCTTATGTCAATAGAAATTGATGTTAAATGTAAATATAAGAATTAAAGTTCCTCTCTAGTATAATTACGGGCACATGGTTGCAGTTTGTGTGACAGGCATTTCTTTGATGACGCGCTACCGCTCGTGATCAGAAATGCCTGTCACACAAACTGCAACCATGCGCCCGTAATTACACTAGAGAGGAAGTTTAATTCTTAAATGGATCCCTGTCGGACCCCAAGGTACTGAAATATGCCCCCCCCCTCCCGATCTATTCTTGGTCCTCTTCTCTTTATTCTTTATATCAATGACCTTCCGGACTCAATAAACAAATGCAATGTTATGTTATATGCCGACGACACAGCTCTTTACTGCTCCCATCAAGATTTAGCCGAGATCGAAAGAATTTTTAATCTTGAGCTCCTAAATATATCAAAATGGTTTCAGACAAATAAGCTTATGCTAAATGCTAGTAAGACCAAATTCCTGCTTTTTGGATCACCATATAAATTGAAAAATCCCAATTATTTGGAAATTAAAATAGATGATGAGATTAATGAACAGGTGGCAGTCTTCAAGTATCTGGGTGTCCAGCTTGACAATACCCTATCTTTTGCTAGTCACTTTGACTACACCATTCGTAAAATAAATTCCAAATTAGCTGCACTTGACAGGGCATCCAGATACCTGGACACTAAGCTCCTTCTTACGTTATATAAAGCTTTGATTCTCCCTCACCTCGACTATTGTGATTTTGTTTGGGATTCATGTTCGAAAAAAATCTAAATCTAAATTGCGAATCCTCCAGAACAGGGCACTGCGCATGATTTTTTGGGAGGGACCGCAATACGCCCACCACTGAACTCCACAGGATGGCGGCTTGCGATTCCTCCAGGAACGGCGCAAGTTTCATATGGGTATACTTATGTTTCGGGCAACTAACAATACCTTGCCCGGTTACATTTCTGATAAATTTACTTTTGCAAATCGTTTACATGAACATGCAACTAGATCAGCATCAACCAGCTAGGTCCCTACATATTCCCTATGCCCTAAATAGTATCTCTTTCCGTGGTGCAGCAGAATGGAATTCTATTCCTAGCACCATTAGAACACTACCCAGCCTTTCTTTCTTTAAAAGCCATTACCATAGTTATTTGACCTCCCTGTAATGGCCTCTACTCTTTGGAACCTGTTTGATGCTGATCTGGTCCTTATACATTTTTTCCAGGTGCCATTTTAGTATATCGATTATATCATATTATTGTTATCTTGTATAGTCTATTTTCTCATGTGTTTAATTTTACTTTAATTTCTATTTATATATAGTAATATTTATTTGTGACTTCATTTGTATCATTGTCATTCATCTGTTTTTATCATGTACCATCCAGGGCCTGGCGGAAGATCAAAGGCAGATATATCCTGTTGGGTACTTCTGCTGGGAATACATTTACTCTCGTGTTCATGTGGACACTGATGGACCTATGCCTGGCCATAAAATTACCATGATCTCGCTTTTGCGCATGTATATATTATCGATCCCGACTTCCTATTCCGGTTGTGCTCGTTGATCATGTATTCTCAAGTGGTCCCTGAATTCAACCGGTCAAACATGGCTCAGTGGTGTCTCTTGTTTTCCTGTGTAAGTCCATTTTTAATCTCAGCGTTCTTGGAAGCATTTGCAGCGCCATGCGAGCGTTGCAGACCGACATAGAACATGCAACAAAATATTAACTGGTTATTTAAATTTCATCATTCTGACTGTTTAGTGTTAGTGTTGTTACCTCGTTAGGTGAAATCGCCAGTAGTGTAGGATGTAGCGTACTGATTGTTCATATATACTATCTGCACATCTAATATCTGCTATCGGCAAGTGTAATCGAAGCTGGGTGTAATCAGAACACTGTCTGAGAGAAAAGGACATTTTTTTTATAAACATGGACTTAGACCTGTAGCCTATGATTATGGACTGAGTAGCTGTAAGGGCAATCCTGATATTGCTTGTGCAATTTGGCTCGCAGTCTGCCCTTCAAAGAACCTTGCAGGATGTTACCGAGTTTAGCATCACAATTCACATCTGCACTTATTGCTTGGTTTGCCTGCCAAGTAATCTTGACATATATATCGGAAGGCCCGGCCAACGCTGTCACTGTTGTCAGAAGTCGATAGGCTGACTTGAGAGTATCTTGGGACACACACAATTATTTGCACAAATACAGTCACGCAAAACCGCAGTATGATACATTCTGCATTTTCTGTGATACAAGCACAGCGACATTGCAGTAAGACTATTACAGCATACACCACACACACACACACACGCACGCATTATATATATATATATATATATATATATATATATATATATATATATATATATATATATATATATATATATATATATATATATATATATATATATATATATATATATATATATATATATATCTGTTTATAAGATTCAGGGGGCACGGACGTGCTTCAAATGAAGGAATGAAAGCAACACCAACGAAGACTGCCTGAGCAGGCAAACTATATAATCATGGTGCTGCTGCCGTTGAAGCGCATGCCTGGGCCTAAAGGGTTACCCATCATTGGATCCATGTTGGACTATTCCAGATTTGGTGAGTACAAGGTGTCGTCCATGATAGCAATGTTATTATAAACCAATTTATAGGTCTCTCATATTGTATATACGTATAATTCACAAGCTTCACCAGATAGTGTGTCAACCACTAGAGAAATAGTTTACAAGGATTTTACTTTGATTGTGCCTTGAATGGCAATAACATTGTACCAAAGTTACTACCACAATAAGTGCCTATGATGCAGTTTAGTATCAGTTTTTTTTCTTTCTCTCTCTTCTTCTTCTTCTTCTTTTTTCTCTCAGCAAACTGTGTATTATAATATGTATTTAAGGTGCCCAGCTCGATGAGTTTATACTCCTCTGGGAGCCGTCAATTGTAATGTATTGTCACAACCACTATGTATACAATGTTGAAAATAAAGTTCAATTCAATTTAATTCATATCATGACCTGGTTGGTCGTAGCTCCTCTGATTCTGGATGACAAATACCACGACATGAAAAGAAAGAAAGAAACAAAGGAAAAAGAAGAAAAGAAAACATCATTGTCATTGACAGTTTATCATTGAAGAAGGCCTATCTCCAACATAGCATGGCACATTACAAAGATCTGCGTGATCATTCTTTAGGCCTAGTTCAATTCAGATGAATGTGTTATGAAATGACAACAGATTGGTTTAATAAGCTTCATGCCCGGCTTCGTGACTAGGACATATTATGTTTCACCTGAGCCGCAGCTGATCAGTTTTTATCTCTTGGTTACTCAGGTAAATACGTAATCGATGGATCACACGTCACAGCGAGAGAATTATTCAAGAAATATGGCAGAATTTACAAGGAACAGCTCGGTAATGTTACCATGGTACACATATTTCATCCGGAGGATGCCGCCACAGTGTTCCGTAATTGTGGTCCCTGCCCTCGTCGCCCGGTGCTTCCCGTTGTTGCTGCGGCACGCAAACGAGAAAAGATACCTCTTGGTCTGAGCGACATGTAAGCGAAACTTTGTTTTTTTCTTTTCTCTCAGAATTATTTGTAGCTAGGTGTACCTGTTTGGAGGAAGTGTGAAAACTAAAAAGAGTACATTCAGATCAATCTGCATAGAAAACTACAGAGAAAAGGAGAAGGGGAAAGTAATTTATGTCTGCATTCATAATGAAGGGTCATGATTACATGTTTTCTTGTGCATTGACTTAGGGGAAATAGTGAGGTCCCGGGACCTCCAAATAAATTATGTTTCATGCCCGGGACCCGTAACGGGTACCCGCGGCAAAAACCCTTGCTCAAATGATACACAGAAATTATTTTAACTTGCTTTTACTAAGCTACAATATAATAATTTCACTATTCGACAAGTTGCCTATTCCTGAGACAGAATAATAATAATGATAATGATAATGATAATGATAATGATAATGATAATGGTAATGGTAATGGTAATGATAATGATAATGATAATAATAATAATAATAATAATAATAATAATAATAATAATAATAATAATAATAAATAAATAAATAAAAAACATTACAGGGAAAAAGTCAGAAATACACATAGATCTATAATTTGTTTATTTATATCGAAAGTAGTCGAGTATTAAAAATTTGATTAGGGACTCCATTTTTGGCATTTTGGTTGGGGGGGGGGGAGGGTCCCGGGTACCCTCGGCCGGGTCCCGAGTCAATGCACTAATGTATAAACACGAGAGCAGTACAGATCTGTTGTTAGGGCCACTGATGAAAGGAAACGTTTCTCGTTTCTTTTTCTTTCATTTGAATTTGTGTTAATCAGAGAACTACCTATTTTTTATATTTTTGGTTTCGACTGTTTTATAGCAATGGTTTCTGTGCTTCAGGTTGATATGTTTTGACCTTGCTATTGTAGAGCGTTATGTCTGTGCATTGTATTTAGCACACACTTGTTTTACCATTCTTCTTTGACTAAGTTTATACAGGGTAATCCGTTAAGTCGAAGGCAGTTCTTTTTGGGGCCCACTGACAAGATAAAACACACAATGAAGCGAAGTAAAATATAGACATTAAACAACTGAAATTTTACATAATGCGACACGAGTTTATATGCCAGTCATTGAGTTTTATACAGTTCACCTACATGTGTGCAAAACGTTTTCCAAATGTTTGGGTTTCATCATATGTGGGACAACGTTGGTGGAATTATTGCAGAATTTCCAACAAGAAGTTTAAAAAAAAAAGCGAATCCAGAATATATTTTTGAAACAATGGAATCAGACTATTCTGGAAAATGGTAAATCTGACAAAAAATTAAGAACATATGTGAAATTAGAATGCATTTAACTTTAGACTGGAAAGATATTTGTATTTGGTAAATGACGAATATTATGAAAGCTAGGGATTACTCAATTCAGAATTAGAGCCCACAATCTGTAAATTGAAACCAGAAGAAATAAAAGACCTATTAAAATACCTTTGGAAGGAATAAAATGTGAAACAGGCGAAACAATTAAAGACAAGATACATATTTTAATTAACTGCAAGAAACTTTCGGTCCACCCGAAAAATTTTCTAACTCATTCCATACCAGTCATTTTTTTCCGTGTATTTACCGAGATTTAAGACGATAATTGCATATTTAAATTCTTCATGAAAAGAGCTTTCATTCAAGTATCAACATGCCTATAGTCATAAGTGGTTCTGGCACTGCCTGGCAAGTCATGCTGCAGCTGACCAATGCCTGTCACCATTGTATGGAGTGAGTTAAAAGACTAATCAAAATTTATCCTATGTTTTCGTTTTCGATTGTGGAAAATTTAATTTCACATTTATCATGAAATTAAAAAACTTTAATGTGACACACCACACAGCTTTATTTTTTTTGTTCCATTATTACCATCACAGGGCAGTTTGAGATTTTGTCCACACTTCTCCTTTCCTTTTCCATTGTATATTTGGTCATGTGGTTGTTGTGTTGTCGTATTGTCGTATTGTCATTGTGTAGTTGTAATACGATGTAAGTGTTTCATGTGTGTTGATACGTTTTGGTGGGGTTTTGGCAAAACGTCAAATGTATTTTTTGATAGAGTCAATAAAGTTTCAAAGTTTTCATGACTTTTATATGCTGTTTTAAAATCATCAACAGTAAGACTCCTTTTTGTTGTTGTAGGGATACTTTATTATTCCACTTCAACTATACACAAACAAGAAAAACATAAATGCATAGGCTTGTGTTTGTAATGAAAAACAGGGGGTGAGAACATGAGGCCCAACAGCCATCAGTGAGATGTACTCAGCCCTGTTGTCCTGCACCATTTAAAATTAGCCGAGTAACTTAGATATTTGCCAGAAGCATCACATACAACCCTGAGAATGTGAGTGATGCATGAAGAGCGATAAGTGTGATATGCAATCAAAATGTGACGAGGAAAATTCCCAAAAACATGAGAAAAGTCCTAACTGTATGCTCGTTCATTCAAGTGTCCAGTCCTCCCACCTGCTAGCTCACGGTTATAGCCAAAATAACTTGAACACAAACTGACCACCTTGCAATCAAAAACGTGAGTATCGGGACGATACTCCATTGGGACGAGGACAATTGTGATATGCAATCAAAATGTGACGAGGAAAATTCCCCAAAACATGAGAAAAGTCCTAACTGTATGCTTGTTCATTCAAGTGTCCAGTCCTCCCACCTGCTAGCTCACGGTTATAGCCAAAATAACTTGAACACAAACTGACCACCCTTGAAATAAAAAGATCTCTCATCCGTCATTATTTTTGACAACTAAAACAACTTCAGGTACATTATTTGGCATTCTGTACTAGTTTCACTTAAATCAAACTTCTGACGACTAATTATGTAAATGTTAATGCTGTATTGACCCTCTCCTTACGAAACAGGATCAACTGTCCTAAGTAAGAGCCACGCGGCTTCCCCTGTGAATCCATCTACATGTATTTAGTATCGCCTGCATCTCCATATAGTTCCCTTAACATTCTTTCCCAAAACCTTATGTAACTTCTTGATTCAGCCAGTACAACCTGCCATCAAAAATCTAGTACAAATTACTTCCCACTTGGGTTGGCACCCTAGTAGTCCCAGACTAGCGACCCGTTGTGTTATCTAAGCCCATGGCTTCCTAGAAGTGTTCATGCCTCGCCATCAACCTGAATCACAGGTCAAAGCAAACTCTACAAATGAGTAGATGTAGTAGTTCACGTGTGATCTCTCACAATCACATCGGAAGTCACCTGGTAGATTTCATAATACCCACCCTGACTCTCGTAATTTCTCGGTACCTCCAGACCAGCCAACTTCTAGGATTGCCTAAAAGCATAAAACTGAACTTTGACCCTTGAGTGAACGAGGCGTAATAAAAAGGGAGACACACACATGTGACACACACACTCTCTCTCCCATCACCAACCTGCTACCTGATGTAAAAAGGGGGCTACAATAAACAGGTGGAAAAGAAGTTGGCTTGGCGACTACATTCATCCTTCCCTGTCAAGGCTGCTCCAGTACCACATAGGTTGGGCCAGCTTTGACCTAAGTCAGGCACGGCGCAGATCTTTTTTTTCCGGCCATCAAACAAGTGTCTTTCTATGGGTGCTGGCGACAACAACTGTCCACAAAGAAACTTAGAAAAGCAGTTATGCTTTTCATCAAATTTAGATTATGACATATTTAGAGCCTCTTCAGTCCACAGATACGCTTTCCCAGTTTTTGTAGAGTGGGGAGCAAAACCTAGACGACCATATTCAAATATTACTGCAGTTGTGCATACAAAGTTCACTGTTTAATGGGACATGTATGCCCATGCCAGGTTTTCAAACTTTTTCATTGTCAATTTCCACGATAATCAATTGGCTAACAGAACAATACCATATATATATATATATATATATATATATATATATATATATATGGGTGGGTGGGTGGGTCGGTCGGTCGATCGATCGACCGACCGACCGACCGACCGATCGATCGATCGATCGATCGATCGATAGATAGATAGATAGATAGATACATACATACATACATACATACATACATACATACATACATACACACATACTCAGTAAATATACTCCATAACCGTGTTAATATGGGACTGGCAGGTAACTGCCTCCATTGAACCATTCTTTTTTAAGAATGGGGATTTGGTTGAGTGGATATGTGCGTTTCCCATTTCAGCCAGACGATTGGTGCCAAAGGTTTTAGGTTCGAGTCCCGCACGTTCCTAACATGAAATACATACATACATACATACATACATACATACATACATACATATACATACATACATGTGTGTGTGTGTGTGTGTGTGTGTGTGTGTGTGTGTGTGTTTGTGTGTGTGTGAACAGACCCTTTATTCAAGCACTAGTATGCCGACATTTTTCAACAAGAGAGCAGAAACCGTGAAAATAGTCCAGATTAACAGCTACCACTGAAAGAGTTAATAATGTTATGAATATCTTGGAACAAATTTATCACAGCTTATATATATATATATATATATATATATATATATATATACATATATATATATATATATATATATATATATATATATATATTTAAACTTTATTGCCATAAGTCTTGAATGGAACACAAAATTCAAAGAAAAAGAGACATTTACTCCAAACTCACGCAGATGTTGCCGAAAAAAAATGTTAAAGTTTCGCCGCTTTAAACAGGTAACCCCAGGTAAACTGTCATACTAGAGATAGGGCCAGTGTTTATGACCTAGGAGTTGGCTGTTGGGTTCAACAATTGTGTTAACATTTTGTAGTAGTGTGTTATAACCCCCCCCCCCCCCATGTTATGACGTGTTTAAACTTATCTAAACCATCGTTTAGTGCTTGAAACAGAGCATTAGCATCATCGTTTTTGTAAAAATATTTTCTTATCTGGCCATTATAATTAGAATGCAATAAAAAATGTTCTTCATATTTTACACTGAGTATTGCAGAAATGGTAAAGAATGGTTTCACTTACGTAAAACCGTTCAGAAACTGGTCATGCTTCCTAAGACAACCCAATTTAACTGGAATGCTCAGAATGATGTTGGGGAAGACTTTATACAGATGCTCCGTGAATCAAGCGATGGGCGGGACGTAATTGAGGGGTTATATCAACAATTGGTCAAATATGTAATGGAAAGTAGGTATATTGGCTTCTCGTGTGAAATACATTGTTAAACCAGACTGTCTACTTAACAATATCCCATTTTATATCACCAACGGTGGATTACAATTACCATCTTATCTGTGGACCACCATAATTTGCCCACAAACAAGCATAACTTCTATATAATACAATAAAATAAAATTCAGTGGTGGATAACGGTGGAATGCTTCCCATGCGCCATTGTTGCTTTGGCGTTGTATTTTTATCCTGAAAATCCGGAAAAACTAGATTATCAGTTCCAGTGTAACACGCACCTTCCATTGCCATGACATGGTAAATATTGATATTTCTTTGTATTGATAAAAAGACTCTCAAAGGAAAAAAAATGCTTAGAGTCTATATTGCAAGCGTACATGGCCATGACGCCTTTGTTCAACGCGTCGCCAAAATTTCGACAATGGGAAGGAGTCGCCGAACTTCGACAACGCGTTTCCGAAAGAGCCAATGGGAAGCCACTTTTACTTTTTCGAGTGCATGTAATAGAAAATCTTAATGGCCCTCTTGTCCGTCATCTAGGCAGCCAATTAGAAAACATCCTTTAATTCTTGTGTTAGTTTATTCAAACTACCAACAGCAAATGATTTTTGCAACGTGTTGTCGAACTCGACTGGTTTAAACCACCAATGACAAAGTAACTCCTCGCTGCATGTTTCGGCGACACGCTGTCTGTGTTCGACGACGCGTCACCGATAGTGGTCACTTATTGGTGGTTTCAGCAACGCGTTGTCAAAATACGACGACGTGTTGTCGAACTTCGACTACACGTTGCCGAAAAAGCCAATGGGAGGCCATTCGTCGTCGAAAATCAGCAACACGTCGTGGTGATGTTAACAAGGCATTGTGGGAGTACGACGACAGCTTCGGAGAAAGCTCCCCCCCCCTCCCCCCCCCGAAACTGGCTGGCTTAAACAACGCGTCGTCAAGCTCGACGACGCATCGCCGAATCCCACTTCTTACTGGCGGTTTAGATAACCTAACAAAAGCAAAGAAGGATATGTCTTAGTCGGGGGGGGGGGGGGGGGAGTCATTGGGCTGAACCTGGATCCAGCGGAAAAAGTTTTTTTCTTGGCAGATTCTGGTAGCTCAGGTAGTCCCATTCAAGAATCCAGTTGATGACCGTGCGTCACTGTTGAGCATTTCGGGGAATGCAAATTAAGGCAGTCATTACTTAAATTCAGTTTTTTTTTTTAGCAATATCTGAAGAAGTAAGCATGCTAGCAACATGAAATTTGTGTCTATTCTAATGTTTTCATGGTCAATGAGACCACTCGTGAAGAGCTGTAGTGATTACGTAGAACAGAATTCAATATGGCCGCCGGGTAAGGTACGCTGACTCATCAAAATACGGTTTTTACTGCATCTGCCTTCATCAACTGGATTCTTGAATGGAACTAACTGGGCTACCAGAATTTGCAAAGAAAAAAACTTTATCCGCCGGATCCAGGTTCACCCGCAAATTGGCTTTGGGCCCCGGACTATCTGACTGGCTGCCTGGATGACAAAGAGGGCCAATAAAGATACCCGACTACGCTTTCTAGAAACGGTAATTTCTATGACGCATTCTCGAAGTTGGACCACGCGTAGTTGAAAGTGGCTTCCCATTGGCTCTTTCGGCGATGCGTTGGGCCAAGCAATATAGCCCTGTTGGCTCGCCACAAGAGTCCTACAATTTCGTTGTTATATCATTATAATAATAACCGGGAAAATATGTAGAAATAACAAGATATAGTTCTAAGTCAATGTGGTTTCGCACAACTCATGTTTCTTTTTGTGTTTTTTTTTTCGTCTCTTTTCCAGCAATAGGGGTATTTCTTTTTAACATGCGTTTAGGATGTCTGCAAGTCTCTACGACCGAGGATTCAATTGCCCACTCTATGACAAAATCATACTCGGATTTGTACGAAGCCATTCATCATAGCAGCTTTGCGTCACCGTGGTACTTAGTACACTACACACCTATATACAATCAGTACCTCAAAGCCAAGTTAGATTGTGACAGGTATTAAAAGTTACGTATTTCATTCTTTCCAGATAACCACTCTTGCCCTAAGAAGTACCCGAATCCTGCTGCGAGCAGAGAAAAAATAAATATAAGGCTCACAATTTTAATTTAACCATATTTTTCATGGTATTATACTTCCAAAAAGTAGCCTTACTTTACTGTAATTTTGTGGTGTCTGGGTGCTCAGTGGGAGGAATACGGTATGATTTATCTTTTATTGTTTTCTAATTATTTGATTTTGTCAGAGTAAATATCTAGTCCCATGTAGGGTGGAGGAGGTTTCAGTTTTGGCTCCAGTAGTATATATGGTGAACCATTCAAATGGTCCTGAATGAAATCTTATGTGCAAGCAGTCTTATTTTCCATCTTTTGTTTTAGCATGCTAATTAGAAATTAGTCATCAGTGTAACTGTTTTGTGTAAGGTCAGACAGTGGTTCAGTTAGTTTATTTTCCGCACATTACACTTATTCTCTACACTACATGGTGGCAGAACTTGCTTCGTGTGTCACACGACATTTTCAACTAATGAATGAAGCAGGTTTTGTTTATCTCGATATCCACTGTACGCTTGGTAGCAATGTATCTTAGATGGATCCCTACCACATTTATTCAAATGGTCATGCTCCAGTGACTTTTAAAATCTAAATGAATTTTTTATTCATTTTGTGAGAAAACTTTCTGTAATCGCATAGCCAATTGCTTCGAAATTGCATATGGACGCATCTACAGATTCCTAGACCTTAATATGTTTACGAAATGTCGCTCCGATTTTTGTCTATTTTTTGTATGAAGTTTTGTGTGTTAAAGATATTTTCGACTTCTCCAAAACTATTACTCAGATCGTTCTGCAACATGATGGAAATATAGCTTGTGGAAGGGTCAAAGTAAATTATTCACTAGATGATGCTATTCCAGATCCCTGATTTATAACGAGTTTTTCAATTTGGTACTTGTCGGTTACTGCATACATTCTTATCGACTAAAAATCAAGCCAATGGAGATTACAATGGTAATTCACATTTTCGACTTTTTCTTCAACAAACGTCTGCCAGATTCACTTGAAACTTGTTGGGAATGTACTTTGGGGAAGGGGTCTCTACTAATATTATTGAAGCGGTCAAGTTCCAATGATTTCTAGATATTTTATGATTTTTCTGTTATAATTTGGGGGGGGGGGGTAAAATCTTAAAAAAGTCCAAACTGTCTGGCCAATTGCTTATCAGAACACTTCTGGGAACCCCTGACTTGTTCAACAGGTGGCGCTGTGATTTTAATTTGTTTTTAAGATTTTGGTGTTTTTGCTATTTTCTACTTCACCTCCAGAAGTGTGATACAGTTTGTTGTGAAACTTTGAGGAAATGTAGCTTGCAGAAGGATTAAACTAAGATGTTCACAGGTGATACTACACATCCCTGGTTTTTAACAAATTTTTTAATTTGTGAAGTTGGTTGATGCATTCCTGTTGATTAACTTTTAAAGTCTGTGGTAAATGAAGGGTAATTCACATTTTGTGCTTCTCCAAAACTGTCAACCAGATTCACTTCTAACTTAGTGAGTATGTACCTTGGGTAAGTCTCAACCACAATGCGTAAATAGTCTTGTTCCAATGATTTTTAATTTTTATGCTTTTTATTTATTCTTTATTATTTTAGCTAAAATGTACAAAAATCGTCGTCTAAACCTGCTGCGTCCAATTGCTTGGAAATTGCTAAGGGACATTTTTGTGGGGACCTCCAGACCATAATTGTGTAACAGGTGACGCTGTGATTCTTTTTTCATTTTTCAAAACAATTTCTGTGCGTTTTATCTTTCTTGACCTATTCTCCCAAACTGCACGCTGGATTCTCTTGAAACGTAGTGGGAATGTACCTGGGCTTTGATCTCCACCAAATCTTTTCCCTACATCGTGGTGCTGCCATTTTCTGATTTTTAACAGATTATCAACGTTAGGACAAATCGGTAAGGATATATGTAAATGCTAGCATTGTTACTGTACAACAGGAATACAGCAAATCTGACATATTAGCTTATATCTCGGTAGGTCAGCTGAGCACAGGACTGTCACAGTCCTGCTGTTTCATTTATGTGGCCCCATGTAAATTGACAATCACATAGATCCTGCTTTTTTGCCTGGGACCGCACCGGTGTCATGCGATACATATCGGTGGTATGCCAATAATATTTCTCATCCTGTTTCAAATGTTTAAAAGCTAACCTATATTTAATGAGTAAACTGCATATTCGGTAAACAGGCACGTGGAGGTCCTCTACTTAGACATTGCCTTCGTAGGTAAGTTAAAAGTAAAGCAAATAAAGGTTTCATGATCAGCTGAGTTCGAAAATCCCAACAAATTACACGTTTAATACTGAGTTCCTTTTGATAAGTGCCTTAGCGTTAAAGTCAAGGGGACACTGACTATGCACGAATTCACAGCAGAGGCTCCCATAATTACAGTATTCATTTTTGTAGATTGTCCAACCATTGCTTCCAAACCGCCATGTCCAACCACGAGCATGATAAAGAAACCAGTCAGGGGGACTCTTTCCCCCAGTTTTTGCCATCTCTTGTTGCGACGGGCGCGGACGACAATACGATCTCTGGCATCGTCACAGATTTATTCACCTCTGGAATCGAGTCGGTAATTTTAAACATGAACAATATGCTTTGCAGAACCGACCTTTTTTCAATCAAAGGTCTTAAGAAATTATGGAATAATTACGTCAGAAATAGGATGTTTTTGGATCTATTTTTAAAACAAAAATCACGCGCCTTCATATTCTGTGTGCATTTTTTGTGTGACAAAAATGTCTTGAAATAATTACTATCGTAAAGTGATTGATGTAAAAATGCATGTTTATTTTTAACACTGGAATGCAGATCCGGCAAGTCCAGTTCTAAAACTGTTAACAAACTCGTGAAACTATGATTATGCTCTTACTGTCAAGACATAAAGACATATATAATACCTTTGTAGAGTGTGCTAGGGTGGCAGGCGGGAGGAAAGAAAAGGGGGCCCATCAAATGACAGACAAGGCACTGCCAAAAATACGGCCCGGGCTGATAGCGTTAGCATTCCCGTATGGTGCAATGCGCTGTGGTTCTGAACTCCGCGCTTACCAATACGGCAAATACTTTTGTCACCTTTTTCTTTCGCTGGCTTAAAGAAACAACTTTGAAAAAAAAACGGGAAAAATATACGTCATATATTTAACGATCCACCACGCACATTAAGGGATGTTAATGGGATAGTAGTGCTGGGAAAGCCAATATCTGGGAAGCAGCAGCCAAAATCCTAGCATATTTCTTTGTTTACCTGACGTTTGCAACAAATTAACATGTTTCAGCCTTGTTCGATTTTACATTCATAACACAAAACTGTTGATAAGTTGAAGCTCCCTACATTTCATTATCTCTCCTCTAACCTTATATGGTTCATATCTGTGTGTGTGTGTGTGTGTGTGTGTGTGTGTGTGTGTTGATAATTTGATTTAGAATTAGAAGAATGGCCCATGGAACCCTCAGCTATTGCAATGGGCTCTTGACATGCAACAAACAGGGTGGGTTGCAGAGTATTGTTTGGTAGTGCACAAATGCTATCGTCTACAAAGTCCCAGTAGGCAGAATTAACCGGGTATAGGCCTAACCAGTGTAAGAATTATAACATTATACAGCTATAAACTTTTTAGTGGATAGACACGATGTGATATTAACCGGAAGAAAAACAAATGTTGACCGAGTTGATAGCCGAGGTCAACTTTTGATGGTTTTTGTTTGATATCACATCATGTCTATACATCTAAAAGTCTATGATTATAATGTGCAACCAAGTGACCAACATGTAGTATTTAATATCTCCATACTCCAAGAAAGCGAAAGATTTGGGATGCTTGCTTCGTTCGCGTGTGTGCACTTCCAAAGTTATATTCACTGGAAAAGTCCGGTGGATATGGCTTTTTGTCAATTTATCATGCGGGGCCTATTGTCCAATCAAAAGCACTACACTTACAACTTATCAAGTAAAATTATTATGACATCATTTCCTGCAGATATTTTATCTGGATTGCTTATATTAGACATGTAGCACTCTGAGCTTCGCCCTCTACAGTCTGGCTCACCACCCTAGCAAACAGGACAAACTGTTTGAAGAGATACAAAGGACGTTATCTGGGAACGACCCCATTACACATACAATGATCGAGCGCATGCCGTATATAAGGGGCTGCTACAGGGAATCTTTAAGGTGAGGTAATTCAAAGTAAAAACACGTCACCATTAACATCCTTCAAAATATAAGTGACAGTCTGCGTGATATATGTGACTGAAAACAGATGTACGAAACATTTTGGAATTGGATTGTAAGTACTGTCACAATCCGTATACAATATTTGCGTAAATGAAGAGAAATGGGTTATCGTTTGCAGTTGGAATGACTGTTGCATGCAATATGATGAATACCAAATTATCATTTCACATACAGGTTGACATATATTATGTAGATCAATTGCATGTAGACACTTTTCAAGTGATGAGAATAAAATATTGATCCGACTTGCCTCGGTATGATCCTCGTAGATTGCTATCGTTTCTGATGTGCTCCTGACGAGCGCCCACAACAAAGAGCAGTAGCGAGTCTAGGGGATGCTAAGGAGGTAATGGTCCTACTGAACAGAGCAGATCGAACTATGTTGTAGTTGTATGTCATAGCATGCCTATAAAATACAACACCGAGCATAGGTTGCCACAACAAATCTTTGCATTCGTTAAGTGGTAAGTCTGATGAAATGAAGAAAAAAAGTTACAGGTATGTTGAAAGTAAAAAATCACAGGGTCAAGAAGGGAGAAGCTATTTGCGGTGTACGTTCTCGATAATTATGCCAGCAGAGAAAACTACCCGTTTGTAAAGATACTAAATTTTGTTTTAGACTACACGGAAACAGGGAAACCACGTCTTTCAGAGTGCTAGAAAGTGATTTGCCCTTGGGTGGCTTTTTAGTACCGAAAGGGGTAAGACCTCGTTTAATTTCATAATTTCCCGAATCAAACTATTGTTGCTTCCTTTGAAGTTTAATTTGACTTTACATCGCTCTATCTGCAGTAAATTGCTTTCAGGAAAAGATCCGTTAGAAATCGCAGATGTTTTGGTTTTGATACATGTTTGCATGGATATGGTTTAATTAAATACCTCTTGTTTTGATTATATATATATATATATATATATATATATATATATATATATATATATATATATATATATATATATATATATATATGTTCATGTGTGTGATAAGTCTAAGCAAACAAAAGCAATCATCATCTAAGTGATTCATCTGTTTTATAACTAATTTTTGGAGGGATAATAATAATAATAATAATAATAATAATAATAATAGTAATAATAATAATAATAATAATAATAATAATAATAATAATAATAATAATAATAATAATAATAATAATAATAATAATAACAATAATAATAATGCAATTCTCCGCTTGTTTGCTGCGGCCCTCTATCACATGATACATGTTACCCTTAAAAAAAGAAAAAAGTAATAGGCTGGTGAGCCCGTAGAAGGTTTTGTGAGCTCCCACTGCCATGGTGTCCCGAGGCCAGAGCCAAGCCATATTGTTATTTTACATTTAATTTGACTCACATATGGTAGCAGAACATAAATTATATTTTGGACAAAAACCACTACTTTTGTACAAATATTTTGTCATGCTATCCAAATTGTTTTGTATGTGTCCTCACTTTTTTCTGGCTGTTTGGCAGATTACCGTGAGCATCAACCATCAAACTATGTGCCTTCAAGAAAGATACTTCGAACACCCGGAAAGGTTTCTGCCAGAGCGTTGGTTGAAACACGGCAGCGCGGACACATTTCCGCCGCCACCATTTGCAATGCTGCCTTTTGGGTACG
Organism: Hermodice carunculata; assembly: GCA_964020975.1. NCBI lineage: Eukaryota > Metazoa > Annelida > Polychaeta > Eunicida > Amphinomidae > Hermodice > Hermodice carunculata. Next base: position 73,981,174 of record OZ026613.1, on the reverse strand, counting down.
GAATAAGGATGTGTGTGGGGCGACGGATTGCAGAACAAGCTATATTCGTCAGTCTTATCAAAGTAAGAAATAGCTCCGGTTCTTTGTTATGCATAGCATAAATTTAAATGTACACTTTGTAACTTTTCCAGAGGCATACTCAGATGGAATGCATGGTCATCCAAGCAGAAAATCAGATTTATGGAGTTTACAAGATTCTTCGAAATGGTTGTTTCGCTTAGGATTCACATATGAATTAATATTGGGCATACTTAGTAAACATTGAGCTAACACGCTTCTTATTCTGGCAACAGAATACCATGGTAGCCTATTTAATGGTCAAAGGATGCCCAAGAAGCGATGCACTGAACGTGTATAATTATGTACAAAACATTTAGTAAATTAACTCTATGCTACTTTGCAATGCTTATCCACAAATTCCAAGGAGAAAAAAAAACTAACATGTATATTTTTCAAAGATTTTGCAGGCATTTCGACTGGAATATCACCCAAAGCATGTGAAGGGTAAAGATCTGAAGAAACTGAATTGGTTTGATAGACCTCTTAGTATTGACTACGTCCCAAGACTTTCCAGATAGCCTTCGCTTCGATGGATCCTCAAAAAGTCTCACGGGCAGAAACTGTCTGACGCAATGGAGTGAAAAGTCTTATTTATATGTAATATATTGATGTAAATTATATTTCTACTCTGCGGTAGCATTTCGTTTGTATGTAAAGAATTGTAGAAAATATTGCTATTGAAAAATGAGCATAATAAACGTGCATCGAAGACTGCAACAATGGACATCATGTGTAGACTCTACAAGTTCAGGTATCTTAGTGCACCATGATTGAAAGTGTGTCCATTTGTGCAGTTTTTGGATTCAACGATGTAGCTGTCAAGGAGATGACGCGTGTGCTGGTCTGTCAATTCTTCTAGTCACTGCTCTTGTACTTGTAAATATTCCTAAACTAGAAACGTTTCAAATCTTCTCTATAAAAATCACATACAGTGATTACAAACTACATAAAATATCAACATAGGAAATTATATAAGCGTGAGTTTCATTTTTTGAACTGTACCACATTTTAAAGTTGTCTGAAATGTCAAGATACCTGAAACTCAACACTCACTTTTAGCTGGAAAGAACACATACGAACGTTGCTGTAGCATTTAACTGGACAGTGGAAAGTGATATGTACAATCATGCAGTGTAATGCTATTATAAACACAGCTCTGACCAGAAGGAAGTTTGACTCCAGGCCTACAAAAAACAGAACTATGCAACCTCAAACAAAGGCCAAACACTTTTCAAAAGTGAAAGCACAACATCATCATCATCATCATCATCATCATCATCATCATCATCATCATCATCATCATCATCATCATCATCATCATCATCATCATCATCATCATCATCATCATCAATAACAACAACAAAAATGCTGAAGTTCTCAGGCCTTCATTGTCTCTCGCTACAAAACTTATATGTTGACATTTTTCTTCTGACCAAGTGCAGTAATGCTGCTAAATTTCTCAGAAATGCAGATTACATGTAAAAAAAGTTAATACCCCCCTATACAACACTTCCTCCCTCATCAAAATTATTTCAAAAGTACCCCCAAAAATTATACATAAACTTTATGTAACCTTAACGATCCAATAACAACAGGCAAAAGACCACTTACATCAAATTATACAACATGAGAACAATAATTGACAAACCCGAAATAAGGCAACACATTAACAACCAAGTGTAACCTCTGTGTTGTATGAACGTTTTATATTATAAGTGAAGGCATACTGAAAGTTGCCTTGTACATTGCAGATTTTTAGAAATGACTTTTTAGCCATACTTTATGAGATGTACTATTGGTCTTTTTTTTTTTTTTGCTCCAAGTAAGTTCACATACAAATGTTTTTGTCTGGGTACCAACACAGACATTCTTTTTTTATTGATTTTCTTTCTTTCTTTCTTTCTTTCTTTCTTTCTTTCTTTCTTTCTTTCTTTCTTTCTTTCTTTCTTTCTTTCTTTCTTTCTTTCTTTCTTTCTTTCTTTCTTTCTTTCTTTCTTTCTTTCTTTCTTTCTTTCTTTCTTTCTTTCTTTCTTTCTTTCTTTCTTTCTTTCTTTCTTTCTTCTTCTGTACCAGCAATTGTGTCCAACAATTTTCTTGGACACAATTACATTTGGAAGCTCCAAATTTAATATGATGAAAGATCCATTCATAAAGTCTTGCCACTTTATGAAGACAGTTGAGTGCATTTAAACTTATGCAAGTTAGGGCAATTTAAAATTTAAAATTTTGAATATCTTCCAAAGTATTATAGATACAGATGCAATTCCAGCCTGTAATTATAGGTTTGTAATGTAGGCGCATCCAATGGACCACAAACAAAAGTTGTAGAATTTCAATTTATGCTAATTGGGGCACTTCATAAGTTTAAATCTTGAATATCATCAAAACTATTACAGGTACAGATGACATTTCAACCTGTATTGATAGTTTTGTGATGCAAGCATACTCAATAAACCACAAGCGACAATTGTAGAATTTAAGTTACGCTAATTAGGGGCACTTAAAAATTTTAAATGTTGGATATCTTCAAACCAATTATAGATAGAGATACCAGTCAAAAAATTTCTAGGTTTCTGATGTGAGCGCATCCAATGAACCACAAACGTAAGTTGTAGAATTTTAAAGTATGCTAATAATGGGCTCTTGAAAAGTTTAAATGTTGAATATCTTCAAAACTGTTATAGGTAGATGTGCCATTCCAACTTCAATTGATAGGTTTGTGCCATAGTGGTATCCAATGATTCAAAAGCAAAGGTTGTAGCATTTAAATTTATGCAAATTCTGGAGTAACACAGAAAGAATTTTTCTGCAAAATTGATAGTTTTTCCAACAGCCATGCACAAAAGTGAATCAACTAATTTCCATTAAGTCAATGGAATTCAAATGTTAGGTTCTAATTTAGGGATTATTTTTTGGTTTGGTAATATTGTGTTTCAGAATAATTTTTGTGGTTTAAAAAATAAAGTTGTTAACATTGGCCAAAAGCATTAAGGATCCTTAATAAACACAAATTACCACATTGAAAGAAAAAACATATTACCCCTAAATTATCGTATAAAGTATTGTTTCACAAATTGTGGTCGTCCTAGTACTACCACTTTTGAGTGTACCTGTTTCAAAATTCAAATGAGATCCCTTGACAAAAGTGTCGCTTGCATTGAAAAAAGTTTACAAACTTTATTTTCATAGGAAAGGAAACTGCGTGTCGGTACAAAAAAAAATTACATATGGTTACACGGTGGGATATAAAAATAAGAAATAGTGGTCAACTCAAATTACACTGCCATGGATGCTTCAGAATGATTCAGCTGACAGACGAGATCGCAGGTTCTGTCCACCCGTCCGCCCTAATCGTCCGGGCGCCTTCCGGGTGATAATTTTTGAGGTAGGACTTCCAAATTGCTTATACATATGGACCATTCTAACTGTAAGGCCTTGAGTGAGGTCGAACCTGAGTGAGCCTGGTCACATTTTCTATGTCACATAGTAGTTTTTGTTTATTTGTATTAAAGATGATGACTCGAGAACTTTTGAGCTAGGTCTTCCAAATTACGGTTACGCACCATCGTAAGGCCTAGGCAAAGTTCGAACCTAGGTGACCTTTACCCTTTTAAATGTTACAGGGAGATTTTTTCTTCACAATTAGGATTCTGGATCATAACTAAAGAAGCTTTGAGCTAGAACGTCCAAATTACACATGAATATGTACCACTGTAAGTCCTTGGCTATGTTCAACAATGGGTGACATTGACCCATTTTTTCTTTTTCTTTATTTTTGAGCTTGGACTTTGGACTTCGAAATTACGCATGATTATGCTGCAAGGTCTTGGGTGACTTGGAACATAGGTGATCTTGACTCCGTTTTGAAAGTCACGGAGCAGCGCAAGATTATGCTGCAAGGTCGTGGGTGACTTGGAACATAGGTGATCTTGACCCCATTTTGAAAGTCACGGAGCAGTGTTTCTTTATTTGGTTTCTGGATATTTCTCGATGATACGTTGAACAGTATTTTCACCATATGTGACCACACCGCAGTTTTCAGTGACATTTACTCAGGTTAAATACTGTTGCTCCCACCTTTTACCATAAGTTGGTCTCTAATCCTTAGACTGTCATTAAATTTATCGAATAGTTTTAAAAAATGTCAATAGTCCTGCCCAGCAAATCGTCCAAAAGTATCAGGGTGTCCTGGGGGGGGGGGGGGGGGGGGAGCTACTCCCTAAACCGAGCGTAATGGGGATGTGCCGCTCTGAAGGGTGCCTTTTCGCCGGTACTTTCCCTAACAAAGGTATCAATTTTCCCAAGATTTCCTTAACGAAGGTCCATAATTTTTTCTGAGACCCCTAACCAAGGTCACTGATAAAATCAAAGGACCCTAATCAAGACCAGATGATTTACGCTCCAGCCCCGTGAACAGGGCGCATGCTGTGAAAGTGATTGACGCGCCCTAATGAAGATCCATTATTTGGTAGGATGGGAGCCCTAATGAAGGGTCATTCTGAAAAACTTGAGCTGCACACCCCCACCTTAAACGTAGGGAGTGCCCCCCCCCCCCGCTGTACCGTTATTAAAAGAAAACATTTTTGGATGAGAATTGTGGATAAGACCTTGTACGATAGCATACCTAGTTCAACAGCTCTTTGTGTGGGTGCCCAAAATGGCACCAAGGAAAGCTGTTGACTCAGTCTTAATGATCACGGAATGATTAAAAGTTGTGGAGAAGGAATCCCTGCACTTTGATGGTAATTGATACTCAGTGACAGTGTCCATGAACTTACATAAAGTATGGCTGCTATGGGGAGTCAGTGTAGACAAGATAATTGGCAGTTTGCCAGGACAGTATTTAGCAGGAAATTTGATGGGAGACAAAGGAATAGGAGTCTGTCAGAGTGACAGACAAGCGCACAGTTACCTGTCACATTGGACACAAAGACAACCAGACTTAGCGGAATATAAACAGCCTTGTACAACACGGAAACATATCAGCACACCAATGTGAACCTGTTATATTGCATCTGAGGTTATCTTCCATGAATGGTTAAAAGGAACTACTGACTTCTTTATTATGTGCGAACCTCACGATAGAAGTAGTAGTAGTTTATTGACTGCAACAAATGCACATTAAGCAAACAGGTAGGGGTGACACACTCCATAAATAAGAGACATGTATATATAGTTACTGTCCATAATTTGAGATTCACCATTCTACGTTGAGAGAGGACATAACTCTGCTATAAACGATAAAGAAAAGTTAATGAAATATACGTTCCTTGTGCTAGTTCAACAGTTCAATTGTTTAATGAATATGTTCTTAGTGGGGGCTCAACGGTCTGAATGTGTAATGTTAACAAAAATGTATAAAACAAAAATATATAATTCTACGCTAATTGATCACGTCACTGGTCAACAACAAAAGTCATCAAAATATCAATTTGCTGTGGATAACATGTCACAGCTTAATGGGATACTGTGAAAGTATCCAGAACTTTGTGGCAGTATAACTCCAAGTCTTTCAAATTTACGGAGATCAGTATTAAATAGCTCCCCAACAGAGTTAGCCTGTTGCGCTGTGGCAAAACCGTTACGTAGAGTCTCAGTGTGCGGACATGCCAATAGGACATGCTCTTCGGTCTGAGTAACGGGGCCACACAGGCAGTGTCGATCTTAGACGCGAGAAAGAAATTCTCGCCCATTCAGGAATGACAGGATCATTGTAAATTTGGTGCCTTTGGAGAGAGGGATTTATCTCGACATATGTTTGGTGCCTAGTGGTCGGAGTTTCCCTAACACGTATAGCCAGATTGTTTAGAAAAGAAAAAGAATAACTGGTGTTGGCTTCCAGTACACTTTGTAGCACTTTTCCCATCGGGCAACGTACTCTAATGGCCATTTCAATGACCTTCTCTAAGTAGCTCCCCACATAACTATCCCGACTTCGTAGTTTCAGAAAGTACTCTCTCTGTTTATCACGCACAAAGCTTTTGGCATCTGGTTTTCCTAATTCCAAAAGTACAAGTGACGTTGGGGTCTGTTGCCTAACACCGAGTAGGTCCTTCAACATGGACATATAAGGAGATTCTACTGATCTTAAGTCATTCGTGAGCCATGTCTCACAGCTGTAAAATACAGCTGAGTTCACAGCGCTACGCAAAACCAGCTCTTTTACACTAAATGGAGCATCATTATTCTTGACCAAGAAAGACGTGTATTTCAGCACATGAGCTGCTTTCATCTGAACATGGCACTGGATCTGATTGGAAGCTGGAGCATTGATTATCAGAGTTCCAAGGTATACGTACTTCTCTGTAAATGATATAACTATATCATCGATTACAATGTCCTCGACATCATCGGTAATGCGCATGAATTTTGACTTAGATCGGTGCATGATCATATCAAGACTGTCTGTGCATTTCTTGAGAGGGTGCAGTTTTTGCATCAGTTTATTTCGTGAAGTTGCAAAGATAGTCGTATCATCCATTAATAGCAAGCAATGCAGGCGTTCCAACCAGCCATCTTCTCCGGTTTTATTTATTGATTCAACGGTGGCATCGATGAAGAAGGTGAAGAGAGGGCAACTTAGAGCCCCTCCCAGCCGAACACCAGCAGTCGCATGAAAACATTCAGTACCAATCGTACCGCCACTATTTGATTCAAGCAACGCTCGTACAAAATTTGTACCACATCCTGCCTTGATAAGGCGCTCAATCAACTTTTTCTTATTCACTTTGTCATATGCCTTCTCGTAGTCTATAAAAGCTACATAGAGTTGCCGTTTCATTTTCCTTGCAATGTCTATTAGGAGCTTCACAGTAAGTATTTGTTCCTCACAACCTCGACCTGTAGTGGCCCCTGCTTGCTCCTCTTTGGGCCTGTACCACAGCTTGAAGCGCTTAGCGAGAACCGTATCATACAATTTTGCCAAAATTGACAAAATACTAATTCCCCTGTAGTTTTCTGGTGACAGGCGATAGCCCTTTTTTGAAAATCGTGAAACACTTGGCGATCGACCAGCTACACGGATATTCTCCAGTGAATACGTTCTAGAACAGGAGAGTGAGTATGATTATCCACTGGTCGTCTAGAGTTTTTAGCAGCCCTGGGGGTATACCACCTAATCCGGGGGATTTATTCTGCTTTATATGCTTGATAGCATTTTCTACCTCAAATGGGTCGATTTGGTCATCCAAGACAGGGATATGAATGTTTTGCTGAGGTTCTGTGAGCTCTATGTTCCATTGGTTATCATCTGAGCGTGATGGATTTAACAGATTCTGGAAATGGTCGGCAAACTCTCGATCAGAAGGCTGGTTTACAGCGTTTACAGGTTCACTGAAACTTCCGTTCCAGTTAATAGCCTGCCATATTTCTTTATGGTTTTTGCATTTTAGTAGCTTATTCCATCGGTCATGCGTCGTTCGGATAAGTGGAGCATTTTCGTTTCTTAGTCTATGTCCTATTTATTTGGAAATGGAAGCCGCTGAATAAATGCGATCAGTTATCTCGATTGCCATTTCATTGCTGTTCAAATTTGAGTTCCATAAGTCATCATTGCTGGGTAAGTTCTCCAAGAATTTGATTGTGTCTATTTGGTTCATGTTGATTGATTTCTTCTTAGTTCTTACTGTTGGAACTACCGATTTTCCCAGCTGACAAGCTGCCTCTAGCAAGTCTGTATTAGGCAGGTTGCTGGAGTTAAAATTGATTGTAATATGAGCATGGTTGGTAGGCAAGTGGAGCTCATTGAGAACAACGAAGTCAACAACTTGGGGTATTAATGCTCTTGAACATAGAGCCCAGTCCAGTTGAGACACCCATCTCTGCCTTTGTCAGAACGATAAGTTCCCTTTTCCTGACAGAGATCTAGTTATGAGGTGGTTCACTGGAATGTTCAATATGTATTGTGACAGAGATACATATAACGACATACATTCAAAGATAACAGAAGGAATGAGTTTAAAAAAATCAATATTTGTATTTGTGTCTTTTTGTCCAGAACCACTTCCTAGTAGTCCTTAGCCTATTCCGCAGGCCGAACTCTTTACTCTCCATAAGCTAACCTGCCACTGTCTAACCTGTATACATATGGAAGTAAGAATTTTGCTGTATTATAGCCTAAATAAATTAAAGGGTTTTCAGCGGGTAACTGCTCAGAACATGTTTCGGAGCCAATACTTGTACTTGTCTCTACGTAGCGGCTCCTTGTCGAAGCTAAATATTCAGCAAAGACATCCCACATGCTAATGAATAAATATGAACTTTGGCAAATGATGAATTAGCTGAATACGTGAAGTTGCTTATAAATGCAGAGCTTCATTATGAAAGCAGAATACTTGTCAAACCAAACAAAAATACTAAATTTGTATAGTACAAGTTTAGATAAGAACAGTTTGACTTACCCCTCAACCAGTATGTACCCTTTCTAGCTGGATAGCTTATCTTAGTAAAACCACTTGCCAGTGTATAACTTAAGTAGAAACAAACAGGGGCATTATATTCAGTCCCAGCGATTGCAAAATAAACGGTTGCAGCTGGACCACCTGTACAAACCGAGGGAAATCCTAGCAAGTGCTGCAACAATGTACATCCTGCACAAGGAATGTAAAACAAACCCCATGATGACATCTACTCCTCACTTTGAACGTCTCCATGTGTCAAGCAGCATTGTTTCACTTGAAACACCTGAAGGTTTAATCCCCAATCTGACTGACCACTGACATGCGACACCTGTGTTTTCAAACTGTAATCGTCAGTATTTATGTTAATACTGTATGTAAGGTAAACATATGCAGGACCTAATACATTTCGACTGTTGTCCAAGCCTTCAGGACGATACAGGGGGCATAAAGCGACTTGCAGTGACCGAGATACAAAATCTTGGCACAAACACGGAAGATAGATCGATGTGTTGTGAATCGGTTGCATACGCATTTTGTATATATCCCGTCAGATTTATTTCTTAAATAGAACTCTTTCGGTTCATCTTGTTCAAACATTACAAGTGTGACACTGATAGGCGTCTGGATGAATTTTACATTTAGCTTTCCTACGAAATGCGGAATTTGTAAATCTTATAATTGCTTGTGCTGTTGTCATATTACAAATATTTCTTATCCATGATTGGACGGAATTCAGCAGTTGAAAGCGCTTAACTAAACTATAGTCATGTGAACAGCTGAGTGTAAAAAGAATGTTTAAAAAAAAAGAACAAGCTGGCTTTGCTTTGAAATGTAGTTTTCAACCGGCTTGTCTTTTTATACTGCTTATATAGCTGATTAAATGGCAAGTACCATTATAAAGGGTCAACGGCGTGTATTTTAATCAAAAGCAATTCAGGTAACAACAGCCATTATAAAAAAAGGCAAACAAACAAAAAAAAACAACAAACAAATACGAAAGAAACAAAAAAAAAAACAAAAAAAAAAAAAACAAACCAAAAAAACCCCGCACCAAACATAAAAACCCAAAACAAAACAAGAAAACAGAAACAAAATAGCCCCCCACCCAACACTTATGGTACAATGTACAAAATGCGTTTACATCTGATTCTTAACACATCACCTCAGTAGAATAATGAGTGTAATAATGTACTGGTGTCCAATCATTTATTTATTTATTTTCTTACCATAGAAATGTTAAAATGTAAAGAATGATCTACCTGAACCTATGCAAGGTTACATTTCAACATTCCAGTAACCTACACAACATCAAAAGTCTCTCTGTCCTGAAAATCTTTGTTTCAAAGTGTTTTTGATCTCCGATATTTGGGAGGGGAGAATAAATGTTGAGAGTATTGTAAGGAAATAAGACTGTCTTGAAAAAAATCTGGAGTTTCGATAAAATAGCCAATCGCTGGCGTCCACAGGTGCACTCAGTTTGAAATAACTGGTACTTATGGCGGTAATCGATCAAGGCATGAATATCATATCAAAATGAATGGCTTTGGGAACATGGGTTTTTCCCTAAATCAACTGTGATTACTTACCACTATCCTCGTCGTCGTCATCATCATCATTAAAATCTTAAAGATGTGCCTCAACTAGCGACGTCTTCCGTGTTGGTAAAAAAAACTTGTATTCAATCTGCAACATGCAATCTTGCTGTTAATAAGTTCAGGTCTATTATTTTTTACATTGAAAAAAAAAAAAAGGGGGGGGGTCGTGTTGTTTTATATACTATATAGACTATAAATAGATATTCAACTCAGCTGGAGAATGGGACTCGGGCAACGGACTAACTGATTTTTGATTCAGTGTTGGCGTAAATGATCAAAATGAGTCAGACAGATGGAATAGCGTCAACCGGGGATTCTTTGAACGTTTTTGTTGTTAGTTCTGTCCTGTTTGTATACTTTTGCCCACACAACAAATATTTAAAGTGTGTGTTGGTAACACACACTTTTCTTTCTTTCTTTCTTTCTTTCTTTCTTTCTTTCTTTCTTTCTTTCTTTCTTTCTTTCTTTCTTTCTTTCTTTCTTTCTTTTTATTTTTCGTTCTTTTTCTTTCTTTCTTTCTTTCTTTCTTTTCTCTCTTCTTCACGACCAAGTCGGTCTGGAGATTTTCTCAAGCACTATTTTTTTAAAAACCACCAAACTTGCTATGGTGACTAACCTAACCAGTGACATTGGGCATCTCATTTGGAAATGTCATGATGTTCAAAAGTATGCAGATTAGGGGCAATTAAACTTTTAAAAACTCCATATCTTCCAAACTATTGCAGATACTCAATATGTCAATATGCATATATAGGGTTGTGACAGCTGCCAATATAATGGGCAGTATAAGTTGTAGAATTTCAAAGTATTTGGTAAAGCCTTTGAAAAATGTCAAAGTTGAGTATCTCCAAAACTTCTATACATAGACATACCATCCCAACTTCTATTTACAGGTTTGTGGCAAAGCCGCATCCAATGAACCATGAACCAAAGTCGTAGGATCTTAATTTATGCAAATTGGGTGAACATGCAAAATGTAAATCTTGAATAGCTTCAAAACTAACATAGATAGGGGCGCTATTCCTACTTCTATTTATGGGTTTGTGGCAAAGCCCCATCCAATAAACCATAAACCAAAGTTGCAGGCTTTCAATTTATGCAAATTAGGCAAATACACAAAATTAAAATGTTGAAAAGCTTCAAAACTATTATAGATAGTAGTTTCATTCAAACTTCATTTTAGAAGTTGGCGACATGGCCACTTCCAATCAACCAAGAACCAACGTTGTAGGATTTTACTTTATGAAAATTAGGCTAATACACGAAAATTTATATCATGTTGAACAATGGCAAATTGTAGCATTTCAAACTGTTCTCATTTTGAAGGCACCCAGACAGATTTGCTGTGAAGCAAATATTTTCAAGTTCTTTCTTTCTTTCTTTCTTTCTTTCTTTCTTTCTTTCTTTCTTTCTTTCTTTCTTTCTTTCTTTCTTTCTTTACCACTGAATTTGTCCGACACTTTTCTCTGACACTATTGTACAAAGAGACTCCAAACTTGTCATGATTGTACCTCCATAAAAGGAGTTTGGCCTTTTTATGCAGACGACTGAAGATGTTTAAAATTATGCAAATTAGGGGCATTTGAAATTTTAAATCTTGAATATCTCCAAACGTATGATAGAGATGTCATACCAACTTGTACCAGGGGGTTATTGACCATTGCTCATCTTAAGCATTTAAAACAAAAGTTATAGGAGTTTAAATTAAGATAATTTGCAGCATTTGAAATTTCAAATCTTGCATGTCTTCAAAACTTTTATTAATAGAAATGTCATTTCAACTTCTCCGAGGGGGTTATTGACTATTGCGCATGTAATGAATCTAAAACAAAAGTTGGCGCAATTTGAATTATGCTATGTAGCACCATTGGAAATTTAAAACCTTGAATAACTTCAAAACTATAATAGATAGAAATGCCATTCCAACTTCTACTCCTATGCTATGGAATAGTACACATCTGATCACACCAATAAGCTTTGAAGACACACACACTGATTTGCTATGAAGCAAATCATCTTTCCTAGTTTGTGTTTGTATTAGGGGGCCCAAAAAGGGCTTGTGATACCGCACCCTAAAACTTTTTGGATACGCAGCATATATATATATATATATATATATATATATATATATATATATATATATATATATATATATATATATATATATATATATATATATATATATATATGTATATATATATATGTTGTGTGTGTGTGTGGGTTTTTTTTTTTTTTTTTTTTTTTTTTTTTTTGTTTTTGTTTTTTGTTTTTTGTTTGTTTTTGTTTGTTTTTTGTTTAGTTTTATGTGTGTTCAAAGTAACCCCACCTTCGGGGCCACTTTGAACATGTGTAAATTTTTGCCATAAACGAGTAAGTAATCTCAGCTGTAACTGAACTGGCACACTTCAAAAAATGCAGGACCATGTGCAGTTCATTACCATCCTAAAAACAATAGGAGAATGAGTTAAACTAAAAATTATATGTTTTTTAGTTGAACTCATGATATATATTGACAGTATCCTCGACTTCACAAATGAAAGGTTTTGTCAATATGTGGTGTGCTAAATCACAAAAGAATAAAGTTATTGTTATAAGAGAGATCATAAAGAACGTCACTTTAATAAAAGTTAATGTATTATTACATAATGTTTTGAAATAGCCTATAGTATCAATGTTTTAGAACGGTTAAGATTTTGTTGTCTTTATTTTGACAATTTGAATTATCTACCGTACTTGTGCTAACAAGAAAACATGGGAACAGTAAGAAACCTGTAAGGGATAGTTTATAGATACTTTTGCAGCCTAAATTTCCATTTAAGGTTTATCAAACCATCAAAGAACAACTTTCAAATTATGAAACATCTGAGGATGTTTGGCATGTTTGCACAATATGCTACCATAACAGCAACATGTCTAAATTATGCGAAAAGTATTCACAAAAATTTACATAGAACAGGAAATGACTGAAGATTGCTTTGTCTCCATTTTGTCAATTTGAATTATTTATTTGCGCTAACAATGAAACCTGGAAACAGTAAGAAACCTATAAGGTCTGGCAGCCCAAACTTCTATGAGACTCTATAGGTATCATATCCCTTAAATAGCTTTGTACCTTTACTTGCCCTTAAAATGAAATTTAAACAGACATTGTGAAATGTTTCTAGAGTTACAATGGTGTATAACTGACTTAGGGGGCTGGCATTATTTGCGGGCGGGGGTGAGGGTGGGCCTAGAATATTGGGATGAGCATACATCGGCTCTCTTGTGCCCCCCTCCATTTTTACGGAACCGTAGCGCCCCCCTCCCAATTCAGAGGCATGAATATTTTGTCGACCCCCCCCCCCCAAACCCGATCACTCGTGAAACAATCCGCTGCAGCTAAATGTAAGATATATGACTAAATTTCATTGAGTTGGATATTTGTCTAGTTAGTCTGAGTAACATTAATAACATGCTTTCAGTATATTCTATGTGCCCAAAGTGAAAATTTAAGTTTGTACAAGGCTGTATAGGTGGTTTTATGGTTTACATGTATATGTATTCATTTATTTTTTTGGTGGGGGGTAGGGGGGGACCGGTATTAAATGGTGCATGTTGGTGTTTCCTGAGTTTTTTTTTTATTGTGACACCCATCCCCCGACTATAGTGAGATGATGGAATTTTGTGACCCTCCTATTTTGGGATGGCAAAATTTAGTGCCCCCCCCCCCATATCCCGAGCGCCCCGCCCACCCCCTGCAAATAATGCCAACCCCCTTATTTTGTATGCAAGCTACAAAACACACATACATGATCTAGCGGAAGGTGATTTATATCCCATTTTAGAGAGGGGCATAAGCATATGTATTTAATTCAATGATAACAGGATATCACTTAAATAAACAGGGCCTGGTACAACATTGAATGTTCAAAGTAGCCCAGGGGTTACTTTGAACGTTCAAATTGAACTCCATAATTTAACGGGCACTGACAAAAAATTATCACTCATGCCTAACAAAATATGAAACAAACTTTAGGTGATAAATACACAAAAACTTACTTTGGATGTCAATTTATATTTGCGTTAAAGATGTTTTGTATCAGTGTATAGTAACTGTTGTGGTGACAAAAGTTCGTCTGCTATGGGAAATCTGTTTACCAGAGGTATCCATGTTTAAATTTGTTGCGGGACGAGGATATCAAGTGTTCAAACCCCCCCCCCCCTCCCCCTCGTTCAAAGAAGCGCCGGTTGACGATACAAAATTAATTTTGGGACAAAAATCTTGCAAGAAACCCCTTCGACATTATAATTGTACCCCGAAGCAGAGGCTTGTTAACAACAGTTTTATGACAATACAAACAAGGAAGGATTACAGTGGCCCCTGTCTTGAGAGACCACCCTAAGGGAGGGTCAAAATGTGGTCTTTCAAAACAGGTGGTGTTTCATTAGAGGTACGATAACATGGAAAAGATAGCACAATGCTCTCAGAAAGTGGTCTTAAAAAGATATACGGTCTCTCATTAGAGGGGTCTCTCAAGACAGGTACCACTGTACTTCTTTCACAACACAGGGGTACAAACATGTGGACACGGGGGCCTTTTTCGGCATCATTACAGGTGGGACCCGGCACCACTGACGGACTCACTGCATTAGTTAACAATCAAGGGTTGGCGGGAAAATGAGCTCGCAGTTTTCTTTGCCTCATTTAGGTTATTTTCAGTTCTCATATATATATATATATATATATATATATATATATATATATATATATATATATATATATATATATATGTATATATATGTGTGTGTGTGTGTGTGTGCGCGCGCGCGCCCGCGCGTGCGTGCGTGTTAACAGGACATTGTGAATACAAAGTACATGTAGTATAAAAGTATTATATCAGACGTCATTGTAATTGATTTCCAGCTAATGTAAACTCAAGTGGTCTATTTGTAGTATCAAAAACAAATGATTTCACTTTAGACTTACACAGATTTAAACATGACACCAGACATATTTTTCTTACTGGAATAGAACGCAGTTGGAACCAGATTAACCGAAAGACCCCGATCGCCTAGCTGTGTCTTGCGACGTTCTTTCTTACGAAGTTTGTAATAGAAGATTAAGGTAAGCAGGTTGTTTTGTTATTTAAGTTTGACCTCATGAGATTTTATTCAAAACTTCACTGGAAAGGCGACACATTTTTACTAGTGACATTACATGCTGAAAGTTGTGCTTACGAGGTAAAATTCGGACATGGTTAACTTACAGCTAAAAGAAAAAGAAACAACATCAGAAGTTACTTTTGCAAATTGTATGGACATCTGATTCCTACCTTTTCGAGCTTGCTCTGAAACTTAGTATGATACACCAACATGACACTGCTTATTTGAATTAGTGTAAAGGTGCTATATTCAAATGCCCCACAAAAAGTCCTTTCATTCAAGTGGCAATATATGAAATCTCAAATCGTATATCCAGGTCTGTGAAAGCCAACAGCTTTGGGGGTTTTGCGTTCAAAGCGTGCACAGCGACGCTGTTGACTCACTCCAAAACCTAGTCATGACAGCGCTCAGCTGATGCTTTCAAAATCATTCTATTTATTTACTTTTACGGACATGTAAACGAAAACTAGGCTCAGTCGATTTATTTTGTGCAATAATTGCAACGTCTTGTGGGTCATACAAGCACCTTCGGTCATAGTTTAATGAGCCTTTGCGTGCACACAAACTGAATATTGACTTTAAGTTACACGTCGCAGGGTTTATCTGAAATACAAAGATATAGGTATTAAAGGCTGCATAAAAAATACCGGGGTCATTCTACTGATGTAAAGTAAAGCATGTCAATGATGACCGCAGGCGTCTGTGTTTCAAACTTTTGGGTAAGTTAATAGGCCACTGTTTCGTGCCGTCAATAAGTTCCAAATCTTGTGTGTAAGATACATTACGTCCACATACAGTGTCTGTTGGGCATGTTTGCGACAATTTGTACGCATTACCTTGGACAAATGTTCCAGCTCGCCTGGGTTATATGCAGTCGAAAATAATGCTCAGATTGAAACATCTTCACATTGAAACGTAACTTCGGGTTAAATAGGAAATTTTCGATCGAAAGGCTGTCTGTGGAAACGAGATCGTCTAAACTTATATGTATATGTACACACATACACATGCACACACACACAGACACACACACACACATATATACATATATATATATATATATATATATATATATATATATATATATATATATATACAGATACATACAGACACACAGACGGACGGACGGACGGATAGATAGATAGATAGATAGATAGATAGATAGATAGATAGATAGATAGATAGATAGATAGATAGGTAGATAGATAGGTAGGTAGATAGATAGATAGATAGATAGATAGATAGATAGATAGATAGATAGATAGATAGATAGATAGATAGATAGATAGATAGATAGATAGATAGACTACCTAGGCTGTCACTAACAGCGATCATAGAGACAAATCTGCTGCATAGATAAAGACACTTGTCACTGTTCAGACACTTCTGAAAGAACTTAAAAACCTTTAATGCAGTGTGGTCAATAGCGGTATTGACAATGACATGACTTCAGCAAGCATCTTTATAGAAATGTACTCGAGAGACAAAAGAGACCGCTCCGTGGTATGCCTGAAAGAGATTCACAACATTACTTGTGTGCGGACTGCTTGAGAGAATTTGCCAATTTGACGTGGAAATTGTTTGCATAGACTGCATACGTGTTTGTTTACGTCAGTAAGCGATACTAAAATTTTGAGGGGAGAATGACAGGTATATATATATATATATATATATATATATATATATATATATATATATATATATATATATATATATATATATGTATATATATATATATATATATATATATATATATATATATATATCTGTATTTTTATGACGCAAGACTTCTTACCGATCCATATATTTGGGTTAGATAATCAGATTACTTCTAATTTGGCTGCATCTAGGTTTCCTATTTATACCGCACGTTTATGAATTTGAAAATCAGATGGACAGAGTGTATGTTAAAGATACGGCCGGGTGACGTGGTCTCAATGTATATTTATTAGCATGTAATCATGTGATTTAACTACATGTAACACAACATCTGGATGATAATTCAGCTTGATGTTGTCTCATATGTTGAGTGTAAGTCATCGCATGTTACAGGCTGGTACAATGAGTGACGATCACACAAGAACAATTAAAAGTGAATTTCAGGAGTGTAAAATGGAGAACACTTTGAGATTGCAAGAAATTGCTGGACACTGACCATTGCTGGTGTAAACTTTGGAATTTAAACATGAATGAAATGCAACATTAAAGTAAAAATATCATACAGATAAGGACTACATAGCTGCATCATCCACTAGTGAATGACCTCTTTGCGTTATTGTATGGGGAATTAGACCAGAGCCTTGCTACTTAGTATTATTTTCGGGGTTATTTTATGCCTTGGGTCCAATGGTTGAGAACGAAATCTAATAAGTTAAAAATTGACTGTTACGTTTTCGAAGTAGTAGTTCCCCCCTCCCTCCCCCTCGGTTCGATTGCAGTTGAAAAATATACGTGTCTATCCAGTGGTGAATATTCTGTTAATACATCATGCCCCATCCGTTTGCTTGTGCGCCGTATAACGACAAGTTCTGAGAAAAGAACTGAGGTAAACGTTGGCTTGATTCCTTATCACATTGATTGACGTGCGTTTACCCAGGCTTAGATAGATCAAGTGGAAACCATTTCATAATGCGCTCATCAAGATGGACTTCCCACATTTCCGGAAGGTCTACTCCAAACAAGGGGTGAGGCTTTACCTGGAACCACCGCAGGTTCAGTGAAGTTAAATTTGCTGTTCCGGCCACCTGTGAAAGCCAGCCCAATAATTACTACGTCCATAAATCCCTTAGAATAAATGTGACTGACAACCGACACTTGTTGCTCATTTCATCTGAACGTTCGATAAACTAAGAGTTTCCAAAAAAAGTGTTGCTTTTATTTTGTGGTGAAAGCAAAGAAAAAATACACTTTTACAAAAAAATGGGTTTACCATACCCAAGGTAAGTTCTGCTTTAATTGTTTTTTAGTTCAAGCACAGCAAGGGAATCGCTGATTGTACCATTGACAATACTTGCATGTTATATGGGTTGTCGTGCCTGTGATACGGCCTTCGGCTTTTGGGCAGTTATAAAGTCGGAGGCTACGAAAGCTGAGCCTGGTTAGCAGGGAAGGGTTTGATCATACATACTGTTAAGAATTTAAGCAACGGCTATTGATAATTCTTGTTCTGTATGTATAGCAAACAGAGAAATCTGAACAAATTAAGAAATTAAAGATGAAAGCATGAACCAAACTTATTACATGGATTTCAGTATTTTTCTTTATTATTAGCTTCACTGACATTCAGAGTATTTTCAAGTCTTGTAAAAAATCTAAGGTTGTGGACAAGTAGAGGTTTTGATATTTCACAGACAGACAGACAGACAAATAGATAGATAGATAGATAGACAGACAGACAGACAGATAGATAGATAGATAGATAGATAGATAGATAGATAGATAGATAGATAGATAGATAGATAGATAGATAGATAGATAGATAGATAGATAGATAGATAGATAGATAGATAGATAGATAGATAGATAGGTTATAGGACTGAAGTTTCCAGTTTCTCACAATTTCTCATATTGTATACACTTACGAATAACAGTGTTTTATGTGTGCGTCTTTGCTTTATCCAAGATCATGCAAAATTGACGAGTCTTTTCGTTTACATAGAGGTCATAACAGGGAAGATGTCTTTATTTAACGTTAACCTGTGTTAAACATAATTCTGTGTGCAATTATCAGAAACTGGCAGTATCCAATGGCTGGTATGGACACAAGACCTTTTTTCGCCGTTCAAGAAATGATCATTATGACACGAGGCCATGCGTTATGAGCTTAACCCTTAAGCACGTTTTATTTTCATCGGTTATGGACAGGGAGTGCGTGTATGTTTATTGCGTATATGTACGATGATTACATTTACAATTTCAGTGACACGATGTCAAACAGAAAAGGCAGTGATACTATGGAGGGGTATCAGGATGACATTCAGGACGGTGGGGCGATGCACAGGTATATACATACATGTATATATTTGTTTTGAAGGTCTATATCGTTGAGCATAGTGCCGCGCAAAGCCAACGTAGAAGCAGCTCAAATGGACAAAACAAGTCTGGGAAGGCTGTTACTACACAAGCTAAAGATATTACGCTGAGTTCTCAGATAATAACTGAGTTTTTTATTTACCATTGATTTCCAGTGTCATTTAAGTCAATTTGGGTGATACCGCGTTTTGTTGTAGATATAAAAGAGGGTGGCAAAAATGGTTATATAAAAACAGTATTGATAACCAACACGGTGAACATATTAAGGATTGACCCAACAATAAGCGGCGCCGCCAGTTGGCATAAATATAACGCATTGACAGTCTTCTTCATTTTTTATTTAAAAATATTTATTTAAACTGAATTGCTTAGGTAGTACATAGACTAATCTGGAGGCTCTCCATACTCTCCCTATTGTATCGTTAGCCATATACCCATTATCAACATGCTTTTTGTTTTCTTACCCACTGAAAACGGTCATTGTCTGTCATACTGTCAAACATCTCTCACAAAAGGTAAGCTTTGTGACATGTCGGACACACGCTGGGTCTGTATCCGACAGCAAAGAGCAATGTACCAATCAACTTAAAAAGATTCCTCTCTGACTTCTGCAGACTGTCGTTGAACTCTGCACAAAGAAGCCAAGAAGACGCGCTAGGAGACCAAGTTGATGGTCCACAAAGACCACGCCTAGAAACAACCATCTCCAAATTCTACAATATGTCACATGAGAGGCGAGGCCAGTTCATCATCATCAACAATGAAATATTTGATCCACGTACACAGTTGGCAAACAGAAAAGGAACATCGAAAGATGCTAAGCAGCTTGAAATGGCTTTCTCTAAGCTAGGGTTCGACGTTCATCGTTACTATAACTTGACAACAACAGCCATGTTGAGAGTTCTTCTGAAAGGTCAGTATGTGGAGATATTTTTTGGTAATTTTACAGTCTGAAATAAAGACTTACTGGTTGCTTAACAACACAGAATATATTCATGACCACTAACAATGATGAAACTTCAAATATCCACGATGTACCACACTTTGGAAATATATTGGGCTGGCCTGGCACGTACGATAATTTTAGTGGTTCAGCCGCCAAAGCAACAGAGAACTGAGCTTAACGTTTCTAAGGGAGAATGATTGTGAGTTCCTGTAAATAATATGGTCATTGGGAACTTGAAGTCGAGGTAAACGAGCGACGATTAAAAAATCAACTTAAACCGCCACAAATATTACCATAAAATACATGTACTACAAATAGCTACCATAGTATATACACGTTTTCACAAAAGAAATAAGCTGGCATTCTTGTCGCAAGCATTGCTCATGTGGGCTTCATGCTTTCAGCTTCAAAGGAAGACCATTCAGATGCAGACTGTTTTGGATGCGCCATTTTGTCTCACGGGTCAGAAGGAGAGGTTTATGGCACAGATGGCGTAATTTCAATCGACACATTGCTGGATGAATTCAAAGGAGACAAATCTGCGTCATTAGCCAACAAACCAAAGCTCTTCTTTTTCCAGGTATGATTACACCACAGTGTTTACATCCATAGGACCTATGCCCTGAATATATATAAAAACACTTGAAAATAGAAACACGATAACATGATAATACCGCAATTAGAGCATGAACAACTATACAGTGGCATAGAACGCCTGTGGGTTCATCTTGAAGACCTTACACAGTCACACTGGCCAACTTTGAGTCCCATATTGTGACTTTTATTGTGTCCTCTCTGCCAAAGTATATTGTTTTGTTGGATTTGAAAATACAATTGTTTTTCCCGCCATATACTCCAATCAAGCATACATATCGATAAAATATGTTAATTGCTTCATATACAAATCAGAGCCGGAGTTCCAGTCTTAAGAACATATAGAAGAGGTGGTTACATTATCGGCGTTGCATGTTGAGACGTAAATTTTCAAGATAAAAATTTCCATGACATAATTATATACTTAGAACACTCTATCAGATTGATATCCATAATTTCCACATAAAATTATGTTTTTATATTCGGACCCTTTTTTGTGGATTAGTTTTCGCCATAACTTGTAATAAATGGCTCCTTTCCTGTCAAGGCTCCTCCATCGTCCTATGCATTGGTTGATTGCACAGAAGAACATTGTGTCCTAAGCAGACCAAACTGCGTATTATATGTCCCACAATTGAGGGCATACACGGATGGGGTGGAGAAAACACGGATACTGGCCTGTGTGGCAGGCAAAGAAGAATACTATTTCCGTATAGCTGGCCATCAAATATATGCATGGATATATTTAAACTGTGTTGGTGGAATAAATACAAACAGCTTGAGTAGATGTGAATAATAATATGGCAAGCTTCTTTTCTTCGGTGTCAAGATTTCATTTTTTTAAATAAAAAAAAAGTAAACGATTGGAGTGAAACGTTGGAACAGAACAATTCAGATTTCAGCGACCCACACGTGATATTTATTAATACTATTTGTTCAGTACAATTTATGTGCTTTCAGACCAGCGTTGACATGGTATTTTACCCTGTGTTGCCGAGTTGTCACCACAGTAATTAATAGGCTTTTATAAGATTGCAAAGTGCGAGTCTGCCACTTCGGTTAGATTTGCCCTTCCGGTAGTGGATATTTTATTGTACTAATTGCCATTAAATGTTGATTTTCATTAGGCATGTAGGGGAACCAAACTAGATGAAGGTGTAGATGTGACAGATTCGGCCCCAGCAGACGAAGAACGAACATATCGCATCCCGGCGGAAGCAAACTTTTTGACGTGCTTCTCAGTTGTGCCTGGTAAGAGCTATTGAACCCATGTTTCTGTAACTACTGATATTCTGAGTAAGTAGTTATCCCGGAAGGGTGTAATACTTCACTGCTATTATAGTCCATTTAGCAAAAAAATGCGATGTATGTGCCATTTGTATATCATTGCACCCAACATATCTTGCTCTCTTCATATGAATCTGCACGCCAGAGAAACCCTTACAGTCCGCGGGACGCAGTTTTTGCTCATAATTCTTTGCTCAGATCATGTACGTCATAATTCATATTTATTCGTTTTTCATGATCGTGTTTCACAAATGAAAATGTGTATGCACGAGTTGCAAAAGTAATCCTTCATCCAAAAGTACAACGTGCACATTTAAGTGCACATTTTGCATTTAAATGTTTGACTATCCAGTACTAACTGCCAGGATAAAAAGCTCGACTCTTTCAGGGGCTAAAATATTATGCTTGCACGTTTTTAAAGGATATTTCGCATGGCGAAACAAATATTTCGGATCATGTTACATCCGGGCCCTTGCCAGAGTATTGATGGAGGATGGGGCGGACAAGGAAATCATGACGATGATGACCCGGGTCAACCGAATAGTATCATATGAATTTGAGTCCGTTACCAGTGACGAGGAATTAGACAAGAAGAAGCAGGTACCTTGTTTTGTCAGTACTCTCACCAAGGACTTGTATTTCATACCGAAATCTGAAACAGACCCTGCTGAAGGGAACATTATCCACTATGACACTGAATCAGATATCGGAAGTGGTGAAACAGGGGATACACCGTCTGCTAGTTCTGCGGATAACCAGACTCACAGCGGCTCATAAAAGTAGTGTGAATCTGGAACTGGAACTGAACTATGGTTTCACGATGATGTTGACACAATAAGCCAGAATTGAATTCGACGGGGACTTTCATGTTCGTGAATAAAAATTCAAATTTTGAAAGGATTCTACTGTTGGATTACAAGTGCTGACGGCAATCATTATTTAAAAGCAGCTCCGCGACAATATGTGCTTTCGAGGGCAATTGCAAGGATTAGATATCTAACTGTTTGCAACTTTTCGCAGACAACACCAATCGTTCAGTCATATAAACATATGCTTTTTGTTTGCTTTTTTGGCCATTCGCCTCACAATGCATGACGATCACATTATGATATGTACTTTTGTAATACAGTATTTGAAGCATTCAAAGAACTGTCGCTATTGATAAGTGACCTGCATTACGCAACAGTATGATGAACCAGTTTACAGTGTACACGCATCACACTGACTCTCACGTAGAGTACAAATATGTCCTTCTTACTTTCACATTCAAATTTGACATACTTTGTAAGGACAGAACAGGACTGCACCATTGCAGATCGTCATGCATTGGGAGGCGTTTACACTGTAAAGCAGTTTACCATGGTGTCATATCTTTACATAGCGTCATTTATTTATTATTTCGTAAGTTTTGTCTTCATATTTGATTTGTGATATTTGGTGCTTGGCAGGCTTTATCATTGTTTCAACGAAAGCTTATAATCATTATTCCATGCACTGTACGCAGGCACTCTCAGTGTCACTCTATACACATACATATACACATACTTGGGATACATGTATGTATGTATATATGTATGTATTTATATATATATATATATATATATATATATATATATATATATATATATATATATATATATATATATATATATATATATATATATCCCCTTATATTGTACAGCAATAGAAATGAGAAATGAGATATCCATAAAATTAATAAATAAATACATAAATAAATAAGTTTGTTAGGACTGAATTACCCGATTCATGAGAACTAAACTATAGCATATAGCTGATGCGTGGCAACTTCTCAAACACACACAACACACACACACATACACACACACACACACACACACACACACACACACACACACAAACACACGCACACACACATGCACGCACGCACGCACGCACGCACTCACACACACATACTATATAAATGTATGTATAAAGACATAGGGATAGAAATAATAAGACACATGAAAATTCTACATCAAAACTATTCGTGTACTATTCTTCTTCTTCTTCTTCTTCTTCTTCTTCTTCTTCTTCTTCTTCCTCTTTTCTTAAAATTATAAACGTACTTGTAGCTAAAATTTGTTTCCTCTTGCGGTCAAAATAAAAGATGGTCCGATATTCATATAGCATATCCAGCAAATCGGACCTTTTCTCCCATATCGTATATCGCACAGAAAAGTTGTCACTGGACACTGAACATTGCTGGTGTAAACTTTGGAATTCAAACATGAATGAAATGCAACATTAAAGAGAAAATATCATACAGATAAGGACTACATAGCTGCTTCGTCCACTAGTGAATGGAGACCGCTTTGCGTTATTGTATGGGGAATTAGTCAGTTGTGACTGAAAAAAAAGAGTTCTTGTTTGAAGTTGAAATCTTGAATTTTTTTTGGTCAGTTTTCCAGCTTCCTGTGCCTGCCTACCTGATGTCTCTATTCTCTTACGATGGTTTTGACTCCTGGCCCCAAGTTGCAGCTCTCCTAGAAAAACAAAAAACCACAACAAAACAAAAACGAAAAAAAAAAAAAAAAAAAAAAAAAAAAAAAGATAAAAAAAAACAAACAAACAAACAAAACAAAAACAAAAACAAAATCAAAAAAAAACCCCAAAACGCACCCACCTTGTGTACAATATGCCCCTCCCCCCACTTTATTGACATTGTCCAACACCTAACTTTCAGCCAATGAAAAGGTTTAATTCAATAAGCAAAAGTTTCTGCACATGCATATATAAATACAATAGGAGAGGCCTTTATGAAAGTTACTCCTTTTATAATTAAATGAGTAACAAGTGTAACAAAGACTGACATTTTCGTTTGCACTTGGTACCAAAATGAACACTATCCATATGGTCTCCTTTTCTCATGAAGGAATTTTTAACCCTTCCCCCCTCAAGCCGGCCAAAACCGGCTGGTGGTCAAATGTCGTCTGCTTCAGTGTTTTCAACTAATTTCAACAGTTATGGTAAAAAATTTGACTGAGAAATGTACATGAGACATATCAAGATCACATGTCCCAGGTCAACAGCTTTCCTTGGCATGGGTTGGGCACTTAGTGCCCAACCCATGCCAAGGAAAGCTGTTGACTCAGTCTTAATTCAAGGTGGAAAGGGTTAATTTATAATCAATCGGCAATTTTACCATCGTGCTGCAATTGAGAAAAGTGAAACATGGCATGAGACACTGAACTTGATGTTATGTCGTGTCTGACAAGTGTTAAATTTACAGAGACAACACGAGAAAGGCAATCTTACTGGGAGACGAGGCACAGATTTCATGAGATATAAGAGCTTGGCCACAGGTGCATGGCGCTGCTTTGATTCATATAGAAAACACTGAAAGCAATAAAAAATATAGGTTTAAGATGGAAGTCACAACCAATATATTTTAGTAAGAATGGGCTAAATCTGCATTTCACAAAGGATGCAGAATTCATATTCACATCGGGCAAAGGAGACCAGGTCTGACGTGTTTCAAAAATTTTATGAATTTGTCATGTTCTATGAAAAATAGGGCAAAAAATCCTGAGTTAGTTTATAATTAGGGTGTCTGTCTGGATGTGTCATTGATATTGCTATTGATGGTGTTGTTATTGTTGTTATATACGATGTACCTACCGATAATCTAAAAGACCTATCGTCCATTTCGGGTAGTAATAAAGGTTGATTGTTACGTCAGTGCACAAACCTCTTGACCAATCTATAAATGATGTCTGAGTCACAGCTGGCAATGTAGTTTCGATTCCGGGTCCAGGATTAGAAGCATCTAAGTTGATCTTCTATTGCATGGTTGACTTACAATAATACTATTACATTTGACCTCAGACCAAATTACTTAAGCTCTGTAAATGGTGCAATGTTCACATTACAATGACCAGAGCCTTGCTACTTAGTATTATTTTCGGGGTTATTTTATGTTTTGGGTCCAATGGTTGAGAACGAAATCTAATAAGTTGAAAATTGACTGTTACGTTTTCGAAGTAGTAGTTCCCCCCTCCCTCCCTCCTCGGTTCGATTGCAGTTGAAATATATGTGACTGTCCAGTGGTGAATATTTTGTTAATACATCATGCCCCATCCGTTTGCTTGTGCGCCGTATAACGACAAGTTCTGAGAAAAGAACTGAGGTAAACGTTGGCTTGATTCCTTATCACATTGATTGATGTGTGTTTACCCAGTCTTAGATAGATCAAGTGGAAACCATTTCATAATGCGCTCATCAAGATGGACTTCCCACATTTCCGGAAGGTCTACTCCAAACAAGGGGTGAGGCTTTACCTGGAACCACCGCAGGTTCAGTGAAGTTAAATTTGCTGTTCCGGCCACCTGTGAAAGCCAGCCCAATAATTACTACGTCCATAAATCCCTTAGAATAAATGTGACTGACAACCGACACTTGTTGCTCATTTCATCTGAACGTTCGATAAACTAAGAGTTTCCAAAAAAAGTGTTGCTTTTATTTTGTGGTGAAAGCAAAGAAAAAATACACTTTTACAGAAAAATGGGTTTACCATACCCAAGGTAAGTTCTGCTTTAATTGTTTTTAGTTCAAGCACAGCAAGGGAATCGCTGATTGTACCATTGACAATACTTGCATGTTATATGGGTTGTCGTGCCTGTGAGACGGCCTTCGGCTATACACATACTTATACACATACTTGGGATACATGTATGTATGTATGTATGTATGTATGTATGTATGTATGTATGTATATTATATATATACAGCCTATGTCAAAATTTTACAGAGGAACGTGTGCAATATAGACAATAGTAATTCCATATGTATACAGGTTAGACAGGGACAGGTTAGCTTATGCAGAGTAAAGAGTTCGAACTGCGGAAATAGGATATTGACTACTAGGAAGTGGTTCTGGGCAAAAAGACACAAATACAAATATGTATATATATATATATATATATATATATATATATATATATATATATATATATATATATATATATATATAGCTTATGGAGAGTAAAGAGTTCGGGCTGCGGAATAGGGTAATGACTACGAGGAATTGGTTTAGGACAAAAAGACACAAATACAATATATATATATATATATATATATATATATATATATATATATATA
The DNA here is from genome assembly GCA_964020975.1 of Hermodice carunculata. Taxonomy (NCBI): domain Eukaryota; kingdom Metazoa; phylum Annelida; class Polychaeta; order Eunicida; family Amphinomidae; genus Hermodice; species Hermodice carunculata. Next base: position 73,954,001 of record OZ026613.1, on the reverse strand, counting down.
TATATATATATATATATATATATATATATCCCCTCATATTGTACAGCAATAGAAATGAGAAATGAGATTTCCATAAAATTAATAAATAAATACATAAATAAATAAGTTTGTCAAGACTGAATTACCCGATTCATGAGAACTAAACTATAGCATATAGCTAATGCGTGGCAACTTCTCAAACACACACAACACACACACACACACACACACGCACGCACGCACGCACGCACACACACACATACTATATAAATGTATATATAAAGACATAGGGATAGAAATAATCGTTGGTTTAAACGACATACGCAAGACACATGAAAACTCAACATCAAAAATATTCTTCTTCTTCGTCTACTTCTTGTCTTAAAATTATAAACGTACTTGCAGTTAAATTTGTTTCATCTTACGGTCAAAATAAAAGATGGTCCGATATTTATATCGCATATCCAGCAAATCGTATATCGCACAGAAAAGTTGTCGAACAACCAATATGATTCCCAATTAACGGTACTAGAATCCCCTGGAAACTTCAAACCATTTGATGCATCCATCATCCATACATATATTATATTCAGCATTATATGAATACCTTGAAAATACATAGACCTATTGCATAATCCTCTATTCTATCAAAGTAGTACGTAAACTTTGCATTCCGCTCACAATGTATGTGCCCTGCTTATAGTGTTACATTACATTTTAATTCTTCATTGATATAAGAGTTCACAATAAAAAAAAACCCCTCCAACTTGAGATTTCGTATATTCACACAGGGGATCCATTGACTCCATAATGTCGGTTAACGGATATCGGCTGGAATTCATGTGGGGTGCATACTTAATTGCAATCTTTGTTAAACACATATATAAAAGCCATGGGTTTAAATGAACGTTTTTGTAAAAGACAACTGCCCACCCAATAAATATGGACTTTTTTTCCCAAAACATAAATCGATCACGATTGACCATTGTATTGTAGACTTACCATAAAACATTTTCTTAAAGCAAATGTAAATACCCATTTTTGTTAAAAAATAAAACAGGAGAATCCTTCATGCTTGATTGCTATAGGGGTATTAGCTTGTGCTTTTTGGTCTCTCAGATTGGCTTTATTTAAACGCGCTTAACACAAATATCAAAATCTGCATTTTGTTTTTATATTTTGTGCAGGCATGTATCATTTTTAGCACAAACGTAAATGTATCACTCGATTCTTCTGTTTCCAACCTTTCTCTAACAAAGTCGTGATAGCAGTGGAAATGTACCAGGCATTTTTGCCGTTTTACTGAAAGACTATAAAAATTTAACTTGAGAAGAATTTGCTAATATAGATAAAACGCGAACTTGAAAAAAAGGGCCAATGGTATTTTCGAACGTTTTGCTAGTTTATGCATTTCATTTCAGTTTAAATATTTCCGGTGAAATGTGAAATGCATTGCTGTTATACGAATGTTAAACTGCTTGTTCAACTGTATGGGGGAACGTCCTTTGACCCCAATTTGTCACATGTTTTCCTATATCGGCACTACACGACAGTTGTTAAATTAGTGAGGATTCTGGAGTGGCAAGTGATCATTTTTGGCTGGATATGACAATGACTGATCGGTAATTCATATGAGCAAGACAGCCCTGAATTGAACTGGGCCTTCGAGCACTTCGAGAAATGCCCAACAGTCCACTCATAAATCATATGATGAAAGGTAGAAGAATTGATTGCAACTGTACAAAATGTACATATACATATATCAAATAAAAGAGATTGTAATAAAGTATATTGTGTCCTTTATCTTGTGAGCCAAAGGTATTGGCAAATGGAATCCAAACGAACTGAGCAGCTCCATTCTGAATACTAAGGAACTGTATGGTTTAGTCCCAGTATTTTTGCAATGTAACTATATGCGGCTATGTTTTCATTACACACGAATGATCCTAATGGTTGCACACACACATTTGATCTTAATCCATTCCATTTTGGGGTATACTTCACCTAAAATATGCGCCAAGATCACAGGTATGGTGTAAACTAAGAAGGCATGTCTTAGTTGTACCTGATGGTTGACATGACAAAACTGTTTGTTTGTCCATATGATAATCATGAATTTTCGAAACAACATATTAATAAATTCACCTTCCACCGGGGACGGGGAGAGAGAGAGAGAGAGAGAGGGAGAGAGAGAGAGACGAGAGAGAGAGGAGCTGAGAGAGAGAGAGAGAGAAGAGAGAGAGAGAGAGAGAGAGAGAGAGAGAGAGAGAGAGAGAGGAGAGAGAGAGAGAGAGAGAGAGCCATACTACGAGGGGATCATTTTCTGTCTATAAATCCCTGTGCGCCCAAAAACCAGAATGCTCACCTTAATTACAACGTTCATGTTTCACATTTTATCTCTCTCTCTCTCTCTCTCTCTCTCTCACACACACACACACACACACACACACACACACACACACACACACACACACACACACACACAAGCCCACCCATGACAATACAGAGGCTATAATTAATAATAGCGGAAGCATTCTTTGTTCAAATATCACTTTGTATTTACATATCGACGTTTCAACGACCTCTCGCAGTCTTTATCAAGATAGCCTAAGTAAGGTCGTTGTAACACGCGTGTATTATTCTTACTTTTGAAGTCAGTGTCATCCTCGAAATTCGCGGGTAAGTTGATGGACTACTGCTTTCTATTCATAACTATTTAAACTAGGTATTCTTGGATGGAAAAGGTATATCATGAGAAGCAAGTAAAACATGTTTTTTTTGGTGGTTCCTATGCGTTTTTATTGCAAGTGCTGGAGCTGGAAAAATTATTAAGATCATGCAAGGAGCCATAAGACCTTCTCACATTGACAAGCGCTTGCAAAGTATATAGAGACTTTCGATTGCAAGTATATAACAAAATGGAGGTAGTTTATTTTCACGTCAGTATAACTGTTCATTCATCTAGTTTCCCTATGTTCTTAATTTCTCTAATTTCCCTGACGCTTCAAAACTGTGACATTAAGAACACCGTAAAAACAGTTTTAACATGGCATAGATAGGAATAAATAGTGAATTAAAAGGTCTGAGTGAAAGGCCCAAATACAAAAGACCGCGTAAATTGCTACCCTTGAAAATAAAGGTATTTACAGTATGATATCTGTCATTCAGATGTATGGACAGGTGTACTTTAAGCCAGTGTCAGTTACACGAGGCGTTGACACTGCATGCATTTTGTAAGAATATAATTTCTCCCCGCATATTTCATGTTGATAGAAAAGTGCAGATGTGCCTCAAAATGCCGAATAAATAAAATATATGTCAGACAACATCGACACTTTCATCTACATTTTAATACGGGTCATGCGGCAGACATGGCTTGCGTATCATAGTATCATGATACTATGATACGCATGTCAAAGGCGGAATCAGACTGCATTACTGAGTCACTGGTTATCGCTACACAGGTCTCATTTTGTTCATCCACTTATCACCATGCAACAATCATGTGACCCAGACCGTACACAAGGTTTCACGCCAGTAATTCAACTTGTGGAAACACAGACGAACAGAGCTACCACCTTCTAGTTCACTCAATGGATTACAAACATATATGTTTTATACACCAAAATGTTCGTAACATTTTTTTCACATCAAATAAACACCAGAAAACATGGGCATGAATGGGAAATTTTTCAGCAAATTGCCATGGCAACCAGCTATATCATTGCGCACACACAGTGTTGACTCCAGCTGAATCACTGTGTATACTGGTGCCAGTGTACATACCTTCAAATATTCATGTCAGCTCAAAGTATACATTGTTTTCCACTCTCAAGCTAAAATCTGCCTTTCTGGTAGCAATTTTTTTTAATATACGACCCTTTGCATTCCTAGGCCTCAAATTTTGTTGGCACTCTCCAATCATGTTACATCAGCACAGGCATAATTACCCCCGTGGAACCACAAGTCCAGGGATGCAGTACGCATGTCTGATATTTGTTATGGATGGCTGGTGCTGGGAAAGCAGAATACGGAAACTGAAGGAGGAACACCGTTCGTAGGATCGACAGGAAATGTTTGGGTTGTAGTCAGAGCATTGTCACGACCTTTATCTAGCCGCTCCCAACTTTGATTCAATAGTTTATGCCGATGACACAACCCTTATTAACTCACTCGGTACTTTCAATTTAGCACCTCAGGCTAACAACGACATCTCAACTAATATTTACTGCGAACTTGGCAAAGTATATAGCGTGCTTGTACCTTACAAATTATCTCTCAATGTGTAGAAAACCAAGTATATGTTTTTCTCCTATCCTCAGCGTAAGCTGGATATCAGCATTGATCTGAAAATTCTTGAAACGCATTCAGAAAGACGAATGAGTTTGACTTCCTTGGATTAAAAATCAATGAAAAATTAAAGTGGAACGCCCATGTAAACTAAATTGCAAATAAAACCGCTCGCACCATTACAATACTCAATAGGCTGCACCATTTACTTCCAAAAAATACCCTACTCCTAATTTACAGTTCCCTTTTGCTACCACATATCAATAATTAGATACTTGCTGGGAGTTATTTCAGTGATTGGATCTTTAAACTACAACCATTTTCTTCGACACACATCTATGCACACACTGACCACTTGTTCAAAGAGCTCAAAGTTCTTAAATTCACCGAGTTGTTTAAACTCAAAACCTCAAAATTTTACCACCGATACACAAAAAATAAATTACCAGGATACTTGATGAACATGCTTGCAGCCTTACCCATCACTCACCCATATATCATCAGACACCGTGACATACCTCACTACGCAACCCCTCGGCAAACCTCATCTGAAAAGTGCATAAGACACCATATTCCTAAATTACTCGCTGATACACCCTCAAGCATAACTGAAAAAATTCACACACATTCTTATTCCGGATTCTCACAATATGGCAACTCATTTTATATATACCAGTTTGCTGAAATTTGCTCCATTGTAGATTCCTTTGTTTGTAACAACTGTTGACTCCATGAAGTTACTGTTGACTGATTCTCAATTTTCTTGTTAAAGGCTCCATCCATTTTCCTCCAATGACTGCCTCTGATGTAATCATGTGTTACCTACAGTCATTTTTTTCCTTGGTCTCGCCAGCGACGGGGGATGTTTTTTACCCTGAGCTGCGTTATCCCAGCTATCATGAACGTATGGTTATTCTTTTGCTTTCTTAACCCTTAAAGTGCTAATCACTGCTATAGTTGCTTTCTCATTACCACTAAACATATAATGGTTAAAAGATTCAAATTCCTCATGAAGATACCTTTCATTCAAATACCAGCAAGCCTTGTCTCAAGCAAAAAGTAGTCTTAGTCAACAGCTTTCCTCGGGACACTTTGCGCGCATTGCGCGCAAAGTGTCCCGAGGAAAGCTGTTGACTCAATCTTAAATCAGCACTTTAAGGGTTAATACATCTTGAATCATTACGTGCTCTGTTTATTACATGAAATGTGTAACAATTTGTATAATGTCATATCAAAGAAATGGATTTGAATCTTGAATCTTGTCAAGGATTCAAAGTAAATACCTATGTAACCGAAATACGGGTATTGCGATACCCGGGTACCCGGCCGGGTATTACCCGATTTTAAAACAATAATAAGAAAATAAAATAACATGCACGAGTTACTATTCAAGTATGTTTTGCAATAATCTTGTCTGTTGTGTGTTCACGTATTTACAAGTAGGTTATACTGTACACTATCTGGGTAAATACCTTGAATATGTATAGGCCTATTGGTGCAACCAATAAAGATTCATTTATCCATCCGATTAATCGGACAGTGCACATACAATAAACAATTATAATAAGAACAAATTTAATTCTATCATAGTTAATATTCGTCATCACAAGCACTATCATACTATATGTAGCATGATGATCAAGTAGTAGAGACCGATATTGGTACTCCGTTTGGATTTGATTGAAGTAGAACCCAGCTCGGAGTGGTTCAAGTTCATAGTGTGCGTTGTGCAGACTTTTTTTTTAAATTCTGCCTGATGCACAGCATCAACATGGATTTCTCGTGGATCCTCCAGAATACTGTATAGGGTAGTGGTCAAAGCCCAAAAGTACTCGGGTACCCCTCCCCATGGTAGAACAAGACACAACCCATTTTTTTATTGAAGATTAGTTTGTGAGACATAAGAAAATGATGGTTGTGGTAATTTATTTTAGTGACAGGTGTATCTTATCACCATTTATAATGAAAAATCGCTCTATATATCAATAAATTCCCACTTTGCTTGTTTTTTTGCGTAAAATCAGCAATATGTGCTGAAACTTGTTGATATTAGGCTTATATTAAATAAAACTTATGTGAAAAAGTAAGAAAATAATGATACTAGACATTTAAGAATCTAAAGATGGTAAAAAATGTTGAAAACTGCACAATTATGCAAAAATATTTTTGATTTCGACATTTTTATCTCCCAAGAATATGTCAAAAAACTTACAATTCTTGTCCAATATTGCATTTTTATACACCAAAAATTACCTTAGCCATAAGGCTACGAGATTACATGGAAATTATTATCCTAAGTTTCTCAAAATTTTACAAGCACCAAAAAGTATTACCCCTACCCCCTTATTTTTGGAAATAAGAAAAACACTTCTTTGTCGCTATACGACGCTATTCTTCAATTGATAATACTTACTCATTGATAAAATTAAAACTTGACACAAGAACAAACTAATTAATCCAGTGCAAGTGAACTTAATGTCACCTTCTTTTCAAATTTTGAGTTTGGATATGGAATGAAGATCAAACCTATTATTTCCTCCAAAACTCTGATAAATTTTCTATCACAATTTTGTAGTTAAAAACCTTATATCAGAATTTGCATGTACTTTAATAATATGAAAAATGACTCTGTGTTACAGAAATTATCAACATACTAGTATTTGGCAATTTTTGAAGAAAAAAAAGAACTTGTCATATAGTCCACCATCTCCAAATAGCTTGCCAATGCTGGCACTGAATGCCATATTCTAACACACATTAACTACCCACTTTTTTCCCAGGACTCATCATGGCACCATCATTTGTGAATTTATCCATATAGGATAGTACATGGAACTTACCCAAACACTGGCACAGTTTATATCTGCCTGTCTGTCTGTTTGTATTTGCTGATACAGGGTTGTGTTATGTGATTTGCAACCAAAGCATAAAATTGATCACATACTGGAACTTACTTTCTGACACTGGGCTTTGACGAGCCCGGCGGTATCGGGCGCAGCGTCGCACAGTTGAGAATGTAAGTTCCAGTATGTGATTTATTATGTCTGGGTGCCAACCCTGACATTTTGTTTTTCCAAGAATTCTTTCTTTCTTTCTTTCTTTCTTTCTTTCTTTCTTTCTTTCTTTCTTTCTTTCTTTCTTTCTTTCTTTCTTTCTTTCTTCTTTACGACCAGATTTGTCCAGAGTTTTTCTCAGACCCTACTATTCCGAAAAGCACCAAACTTGCCATGGTGAAATTAGGCACCTGACTTGGAATAGTCATGATGATTAAAATTATGCAAATGAGGGGCAGTTAAAATTTTTAAAACTCCATATCTTCTAAACTATTGGAGATAGACACAAAGTTCTAACTTACACATATAGTTTCGAACATAGGTGAACATGCTCATGGTACATTTTTCAAAAGCTTTGCTAGATATAAGGTACAAACTTTTTAAAACATTCTGCATGTCATTGTACGGATGTCAACTCTGGGATCTATCAAGTAAGGAGGTCGAGACTTTTTATGCAGCTTGGCGGGAGGCCGTTAGATACATAATGGAGAATCCCGCACAGGACACACAATCGTCTGCTTCCTCTGATATGTGGTGATCCTCCAGTTGAAACACAGATATACAGACGGTTTATAAAATTCATTTCAAAGGTGGTAAACAGTAACAACATAATTGTAAAACATGCGGTAATTTGGTAATTAATGACAGCCAATTTTCTGCGTCTAAATCTTTAACGTTCATAGCGTCAACATATGCAATGAATAAGCCCTCACTAGTGTCGTCATGCTGGCGATCACTCTTCAGTTCTCGGGATAATGAGGACTTCAATCAAGATGATGAATAATCTGCGGTGTTAATCCGCGAACTTTGTGAAGCGAGAGATGGCAAGCTTAAAACCAATCTCACATGAGCAGAACTTGATGAAATTATTAACTTCATATGCACATCATAACGTTTGTCACCCAAAACGAGTCCATGTGGATAGGGTCATCTTGACAAGTGAACTGTATGAATGACTTATTTTTTATTCCTCTTAATTCATATATATATACGTTGTATACTTTTTTGCCATTTTTTTATATATTGTACCCCTTGTGTAAGAATAAAAGATATATATATATATATATATATATATATATATATATATATATATATATATATATATATATATATATAGGTTTGAGACAACTGGCAAATCCAATAGCATGCAAACAAAAGTTGGGGAATTTAATGTATGCTAAATTCAGTGAATTTCCCAACAATCCACGTTTTGACTCGGGCTTCTGCTGTACTGCATGGTATAAGCCTCCATGGTGCTAGGCAACCATTTTGCATTCATGATACTTGAACCTGTCTCATAGGCAGCCTTCTAGTCATGCCTGCTAAGTTTATGGTTTGAAAGGTTTGGGTCTTATGGCAAATGGGAGGTAGGGGTGGGTGGGGTGGGGAGCTCCCAACCACTGTGTAATCAGGTTGTCAATAAAATACAGAGAATCTCCTTCTGTTCATGCAAGAAACATATCTGATCCATGTTCACACTAGTGCTGGACAGACTTGTAAGTGTACCATGGCTGAGACTGACCAGTCAGAGTTCGCCTGAGGCTAGGAGTCTGCTAGGCTTATCAGTCCCAAGGGATCAGAGAGATTGGAATTCTAGGCAGAACAAGCCAGAGTGTACCCTCTGTTAAAAATAGACTACATACAGAGTTTGCTGGACTGATCGAAGTCTGACTTATAGTCCTCAGTGACTGTTCTCACATTTTGGTGAATTTTGAAAAAGTGTGTGAATTTGTGTCATCTCAATGGACACTTTCATGTCTTTCTTTTCTTGTAACCAGTGAGATGAAGCCTGTTCTTCATAGCCAATACTGAGTCAGTATAGTGCATGTCTCAGTTCACAGGTACATGTACATGTACTTTTGTGACCACATCTGTTAAAGTTTGTTTATGTAAGTAAGGAACAAAGACAGTTTTGTATTGCATGTATACACATCCCTCAGAATTATAATATGTGTGCACTGTACATGCACAGATACTCATCAATACTGCCCAGAAGGGCTGACCCTCTCAGGTGTTGGCACTTTTCTCTGGTCGCGAAGGTGCCCACTGTAGAGAGGTTTCACTGTACAGTGGTGCCTGCAATTTACGATCACCCCTAATGCATGACAAAAGTGGTCACATAGGACAGGTGGTCTTTCGTCTCAGATAAATTAACAAAGAAATAAAAAGCCAATGTCTTTCTTTCTGACCAAGTTGGTCCAAAGTTTTTATCAGACACTATTGGAAAAAACCCACAAAACTTGCCATGGTGACTGACATAACCAGTGAAATTGTGCATCTCATTTGGAATAGTCATGATGTTTATAATTATGCAAGTTTTAGAGGCAACAAAAATTTTAAAAGCGGCATATCTTCCAAACTATTGCAGATGGACTCAAAATTTCAATGTGCATATATATACCTCTGTGACACTTACCACTATAATGGACAGTATAGTAACTGTTGTAGAACTTCAAAAAAATATGCTAATAAGGGGCATTGAAAAATTTAAAAGTTGAGTATCTCCAAAACTATTGTTAATAGAGATGCCATTTCAACTTCAATTTTTACGTTTGTGGCAAAACCGCATCCAATGAACCATGAACCAAAGTTGTAGGGTTTTAATTTATGCAAATAAGGTGAATATGCAAAATGTAAATCTTTAATAGCTTCAAATCTATTATAGAGGTGCCATTTCTACTTTAATTTATGGGTTTGTGGCATAACCCATCCAATGAACAAAAAACCATGGTTCTTCTAGCCTTATGATTCATGCAAATTAGACAAATACACAAAATTCAATTGATAAATAGCTTCAAAACTACTATTAATACAAGTTTCATTCAAACCGCACTTTGTAAGTTTGGGACATGGCCACATCCCTTGAACCAAGAACCAAAGCTGAGCATTTTAATTTATGAAAATTAAGCTAATACACGAAATTTAAATTATGTTGAACAATGGCAAAGTATAGCATTTCAAATTGTTCTCATTTTGAAGGCACCCAGACAGATTTGCTGTCAAGCAAATCTTCTTTTCTAGTTTTATGCTTTATTTGACAACAACTGGATGCCTGAAAACAAACATAGTTTTGATTTGCAACCATTTCCTGTTTACTTTTGGTTGTATAGTTAGATTATGACAGTTCTGGTAAAAAAAAAAACATTTTAGACCTGCCACAAAATAAGGGGGGTGGGGTAACTCTTTTCTCTGCAATTTAAATTCTGAGAAAGGTGAGTCTATATTTAGCATATTGCCTTTTAGGTCGACAATTAGGGCCATTTTTGGTGTATTAAATGTTTTCCTAGAGCAAGGACTTTGAGCACTGTGTAACATTTTATGCACCGCTGAAAATCAAACTTGAAGGAATTTTTGTGCTAATTTGACTCAAATTTGGTATTTTTCGACATTTTATGACAACAAAACCATGCAAACATCATTTGTACAGTGCTTGCCATATTATTTCAGAAACTATGAGCCATATTTGGTATGTTTCTTGAATTTATTGTCGAAGTTATGCTCAGTAGTATCTTGTATGGAATGACAGTTAAAGTGATGACTACTATTTTCAAATATATAGCTATAAAATACCCCTGTCATCAAATTAAAAGACCACAACCATCATAATCCAATGCAGAATATGCCAATCTTTAATAGAAAATGGGTTGTGATTTGTTCTACCATAGGGAGGGGTATATCCTAAAATAAGCCACTTTTTAGGTTTGGCCGCTAGCCTAGTAGGCTTTTGAACACATCTTGCATGTAACGGAATCACCTTCTAGAGAAATACATTGTCAGGCTTTTGACAGATCAGATATTGCTTTGCCTGCGTCATCACGAATCCTTTCTCGTTCCAATTAGACAACGACAGTCTCTCTTCCTGCATTCAGAAGTTACCTTTCATTTTGCTCAAACGTTGATAAAGCTAGCCTTTCTGCTCATTCGTACTGCATAAATCACACACACACACACACACACACACACACACACACACACACACACACACACACACATACACACACACACACAATCATCTTGAGTTAGATTAGCAACAGGTTTTCTCAAATGAAAGATTTTTATCCTTCCTGATCTTATTTAAGTTTTTTTTATTTTTTTTCCGGAGTGGAGAAAAAATAAAGATGGCACTTGTTTTTTCGAATGTCCGGTTTTTGAATGCTGGAACCAGATATCCGGAAAAATCATTACGCGGGTGCTCGACCGGTTCCGCGGGTACCCGACAATGCTCTTATGTCTCTGTGTGAACACAGACATATTGTTTTACCCAATATTCTTTCTTTCTTTCTTTCTTTCTTTCTTTCTTTCTTTCTTTCTTTCTTTCTTTCTTTCTTTCCGCCAAATTTTTGTGTCGTCTTAAACTCAGACAACGTGCAAGTTAGAAACTTCAAACTTTGCATGGCTATAGCACCTACAGTGAAGTTTCGCATATCGTTCTGAATAGTCAAGATTTTGAACATTATGCAAATTAGGGCAATTAAAAAAATTCAATTGCTTCTGGCTTCAAAAGTGTTTATCCGATTTTGATGATGTTGAACCCAAATTGTCGATATTGTAACAATGCACATTTTTGTAATGTACATGTGACTTCTAAAGGTCAAAGGTCAAGGTCATTTGTACGTTTGAAATATTCATCCAGCCATAACTCAGTCAATTTCCATCCAATTTTGATCATGTTGGACACAAATTGTAGCTACTGTAACACTGCACATTTTTGTAATGTACATGTGACCTCTAAAGGTCAAAGGTCAAGGTCATTTTGCCATTTCAAATATTCATGTAGCCATAACTCGCTTAATTATCATCCAATTTTGATCATGTTGGACACAAATTGTAGCTAGTGTAACACTGCACATTTTTATAATTTACATGTGACCTCTAGAGGTCAAAGATCAAGTTCATTTGGACCTTTGAAATATTCATCTAGCCATAACTCGGTCACTTTTAATCCAACTTTGATCATATTGGGCTCAAATTATAGATATTGTAACATTGCACATTTTTGTAATTCACATGTCACCTCTAAAGGTCCAAGGTGAAGATCATTTTAATCATGTTGAGCTCAAATTGTATATATTGTAACACTGCACATTTTTGTAATGTACATGTGCCCTCCAGAGGTCAAAAGTCAAGGTCATTTTGTCGTTTGAAATTTTCATCTAGCCATAACTCGGCCAATTATGATCCAATTTTGATCATGTTGGACACAAATTGTAGCTACATATGGGCACTTGTCTATGTGGGCAGGCGGGATGTTGCTGATATTTTGGAAATAAAGAATACTTTTCACAGGCAAATTCTAATTTCTTCTGATATCCAAATAGTTTTCATTTACATTTGACCTCTAAAAGTCAAGGTCATTTTGCCTTTTGAATGTTTCATCTAGCCATAATTTGGTCACTTTCCATCCAATTTTATTCATGTTGGACTCAAATTGTAAGTGTTGCAACACTGCATATTTTTGTAATTGTGCAAATTTTTCACACACACAGATTTGCTTTCAAGCAAATCTTTCTTTTCTAGTTGTTGTAAATGCGTTTACCCATGGATCGTTACTCAATGTGATTTCCAATGGAAACTGAAAGTCAGGTATGAATGGATACAAATGTACATTTTTTGCAATTCCCCATTTCAAATATTATGCAGAATGTTTACTTTAAACGCCGAGCTCAATTTGCAGTATGTATATATATATATATATATATGCAAAATTTTGAACGTGAGCTCGGTGAATTGAAAGACAATATTCATATGTGGTGTTTGTAACCAAACCAAAAGGAAGTACATTTGACACACATTTATAATTATAGTTTTAACCTCCATTCCGGAATGTGCAAAATGATTGCAAAGGCATGGGACCCGGCTACTAAGTACTCTGATCACTGGCTCTGTCGTCGACAATTGTCACTTTATCACATGTGGTATAAGTATCTGTCCTGCAATAATTGACGTTCAAGAATCCATCTGGAAATCCATCTTACACAATTTAGAAGCTCAACCTTAAAACGAACTTTACATGCTGCATAAAATTACAATGACGCTGGATACATTAATTAGGTCACTGGGATATATCTGGGAAGCAGTTGTGTATGTAACTACATGAATGCAAAATCCAATTTCAGTGACACGATGTCGAACGGAGAAGGGAATGCCAATGGGGGGTTGCACGATGACATTCAGGACGCAAGGACAACTCACAGGTATATACATATATATATATATATATATATATGTCTTTATTTCAGACTCATACAAATGGTCCATAGATTTACAAAGTACATAAACAAAACAAAACAAGAAAAAAAAAAAAAAAAAAAAAAAAAAAAAAAAAAAAAAAAAAAACAAAAAAAAAAAAAAAAACAACACTCACAAAAAAAAAAAAAAAAAAAAAAATTATATAGTCATGTATACAATACTGTTGCAATATCTGACAAATATTAAGAGAGATTCATACCGGGGCAGAGTCAGCTAACAGTATCGCTGACAGAGTACATCAGTTGTTACATTAAGTATGCATCAAATACAACATATTACTCCAGTGTCTGTGCACTGGAGAATAATAGAAAATGTCAGAGGATAACACCGTGGAAATTAACTTATTTTGGCTATTTTCAAGTCTTTGCTGTAGATTAAATATCTGCTTTCTCCACAGAGCATCAAATGTATATATATATATATATATATATATATATATATATATATATATATATATATATACATAATGTGTGTGTGTGTATGTATGTGTGTATGTATGTATATATATATGTGTGTGTGTATGTGTTTGTGTGTGTGTATATACATGTGCACAGGTTTATATATATATATGTGTGTGTGTGTGTGTGTGTGTGTGTGTGTGTGTGTGTGTGTGTGTGTGTGTGCGTGTTTTCATATCGCTTGCTGCAAGGTGCCTGTGAGAACGGTTTTTTCTTTGTATATTAAGTGTGTAGGAGTGTTGACATGGACTGGTTACAGTAGAATTGGAAAAGTGTAGAGAGCCTTATTAACACGCTTTGTGGAGCACCACACATACTCGATCAACGAGAAAGATAGTACCTAATATTTGAGGAAAGACATAATAATAATAATAATGATGATGATGATGATGATGATGATGATGATGATGATGATGATGATGATGATGATGATGATGATGATGATGATGATGATGATGATGATGAATGCATTTTCTCAACAGGAAAGTAGTGACCTGTGTCACGGACCACATATATATCATATTCCGAAAGGAGTTAAAAGTTATTTTGTTCTGCTAGTAAATCCACGAAAAGAATATGAGAAAGCAACAGAGACAACCAAAACACACATACACACACACCCCACCCACCCACACACACACACACACACACACACACACACACACACACACACACACACAGAGAGAGAGAGAGAGAGAGAGAGAGAGAGAGAAAGAGAGTATAAATCTATCAGCAGATAGTTTCAGAATTCTATACCAAGTTATTATCAGAGCACAAAAGGATTTTCATTGAGATTTTGCAGTAAACGGTATCATAAAAATCATATACGTTTAACTCTTCTTTCAGCTGAATAAAAGGGCCTGACAAACCATCATTGTTAAAAACTAAAGACGTGTTTTAAAGGAATACTTTGCAAAACTGGCTGGGATAGAGCGTTTGTTGTGGGTACATCATATCTGAAATACCTGTGTCTGATAAGTAGGTTACTGGTTGATTTATGCATTCCATAGGTTCTCAGTGAAGGATTCACAGTACAGTCTCAAAGTAAACTCACAAGATCAAGTAGATGGACCACAAAAGGTACACGTGGCAGCAACGATCTCCAACTACTACAATATGTCACATGAAAGAAGAGGTCAGTTCATTGTCATCAACAATGAAACATTCGATCCTGACACAGAACTGGAAAAGAGAAAAGGAACAAACAATGATGCAAGGAAGCTAGGAAAGGCTTTTTCAGAGCTAGGGTTCGAAGTTCACCGTTATGACAACTTGACAACAGAAAACATGTTGAAAGTTCTTCAAAAAGGTCAGTGTCACAGGTAAAGAATCAATTTGGAAACCTGGAACAAAGCTTTTGCACTCATATACATGCGTACGTGCGCACACGGACACAAGTATTTGACATGAGTTTTCAATTGACTTTGCTTTGTAGGCATATCAGAGTAGCTTATTGGTATATTTGTGACCATATGTGTCTGTAATGGTTTTGCATCACAACACGTATACCTTATCTGGGAATGTGTACTGGTCACGCATTTCAAGTAATAATGTAGCAACAAATGTGCATACGGTCTTGTTTTTAAACAAAAGAAAGATTTATCATTTCTCACAATACAAAAAAAGAAAAGATGAGCACTGATGAATTAATGCGTATTTAAAACAGATTTGTGACTTGTGAGGCGGCATAGTTTATCCGAGCAGCTACAATTTATGCAAAAAAAGGCGGCATAGTTTATTGTGGCAGCTACAATTTATGTAAAAGGCAGCATAGTTTATTATGGACAGCTACAATTTATGTCAAAGGCGGCATAGTTTACAATGGGCAGCTACAATTCATATAAAATGCGGCATAGTTTACAATGGGCAGCTACAATATATGTAAAAGGCGGCATAGTTTACTATGGGTAGCTGCAACTTATGTGAAAGGCGGCATAGTTTACCATGGGCAGCTACAATTTATGTAAAACGCGGCATAGTTTACATGGGCAGCTACAATTTATGTAAAAGGCGGCATAGTTTACTATGGGCAGCTAGAATTTATACAAAAAATTCACGCACGTAGCCAAACTGGGTGGATTTGAAGATGGTAGCTAGCTACGAAACAGATTGGCAGCCTCAATTTAACTAAGTCACTAATATTAGAAAGGCTTAAATAACATTTGCCACCCGTAGGATACAATATTTTTCGATAATTTAACCAAGTTACCTTTCTCTATCTAATTCTTGCAATCTGTAGGCCTACAGTAACAAAAAGAAAGATTGTAAACAAATGTTTTAAATAGGTCACTCAAACATTTCTTTAAAAAAAAAAGAAGAATATATACATGGTTTGGTAAGAACCTAACAGAACAGCATCAGCCAGAATAAAATGGTCACCACGTAGAAGATATTATTTAAGCGTGAACAAACTTCCGAAACACCAAATTGTGAAGTTACCAGCAGGACTTGGTATAAAAGAGAAAATGTTGTTTGTTTGTCGGTTTGTTCTAACAAGATCACGTAGCCCCACATGAAAAATATGTATCTTATCCCAGGTCCACATGAACCTGTAGATAGCATATTAAGTGAAACTGTAGTGTTCATCACAAGCCGTAACAAGGCCAAAAGGTCTATATTTTTGGTTAGATATACATTTTTATGATCAGTAACTAGCAGGAGTGTCGTTTATACGATTTTACGAAAGCTCAAAGGATATTTTCGAAACGAAAAGCTCAATGCAAGTCTGAAGACGAAAAACACAAACAAACCATCAATCACACTAAACATATGCATCGCAGATATAATACCAAGGTCAAATCGGGTCTCCCTGCAAACTACTATCATAATGAGACTAATGTTTTCTGGAACAACTGACAAATCAGGACAAGAAAAAGCACACTACAATTTCAATGAAGAGGACGAGACTAAGTAAAAATCCAATTCATTTTGACCATTTGCATATATCAGTATGCGTATTTGTGAGGAATGCAACGGTCGCCTTCAAATTCTTTCATTCTGTAATGATAGCGTTCCACAGCACATGGAAATCATTGCGTTTGTACAGAAAGTGTTGTCTATGTTAGGTTTTCCTTTTCCAGCATCAAAGGAAGATCATTCCGATGCTGATTGTTTTGGCTGCGCTATCCTGTCGCATGGCTCGGAAGGGGTGGTTTATGGAACTGACGGCTCTATTTTAATTGACACATTGCTGGATGAAGTTAAAGGAGATAACAATGTAACACTTGCTCACAAACCGAAGCTTTTCTTCATTCAGGTATGAAACTCCATAATTTACAGCAGAGTGAACCAGAAATCTAACTTAATGACAAGAATATGAATGTGTTTACATTTTGTGGATCAGAAGAATAGAAGTTATAAACAAATTAGAGTGAGTTATGGCGTCCAACAGGCCATCTTAAAACCTTGATGCTATAATCCCTGTCAATCCCATGATACAACAGTGATGAAATATATTGCTATTAAAGTGATAAGGTAAACCTCTGGTGTCCCATAGGGGAGAGAGAGAGAGAGAGAGAGAGAGAGAGAGAGAGAGAGAGAGAGAGAGAGAGAGAGAGAGAGAGAGAGAGAGAGAGAGAGAGAGAGAGAGAGAGAGAGAGAGGAGAGAGAGAGAGAGAGAGAGAGAGAGAGAGAGAGAGAGCTACAGTCCGATATGACCGAGAAAACTTGAAACGCACCCTTGTATGGTCCTTTATAACATGCATTCGGGGCTGGCGCCAAAAAATGGCATGGATGCGTCTTATGTAATAAATACGAACGGTTTACGCAAGATACAGGCATTGTAAGTCAATTGGTGTGACCTATTTCTGTGTTTGAACGTTGTAGATGCTGATTTTAAATTAGCAAAAGAATCGAATCTCGGAGAAACCGTAAACTTGACCTTCGATATTTTAAAAAATGTTCACGTGCGACAATTGTTGCCGTTGTACGTGCACAAGTCATTGCTATATGACATGCACAATATGGTGATATTGACGGTGTTGATGCGTTTTTAATCAATGAATAACAATCAACAATTTGGGCAACATACTTTAAAATTTGCATTTAGATCTGCCTGTCTGGTTGGCGTAGCCCACATAGCAGTGCCACACAATATTAACGTTGAACCGACGCTGCATGACTGCTTCATCGTCCCAAAATTGTGTGTCCATGTAGAACTAACTGTGGCACAAGCTTGATCGTGGGATAAACGTCGAGCGGATACGTCAAGCGAATGTTGGCTTACCCCCGTTTTTTCCATAAAATCCAAACAGATGTATCGCTCCTGTAGAAGAGGAAACATGCAGAGAACAGCAAAAGTTCCTTTTCGACTTGCAATCAACCTAAATATATTTGCTGCCAGCCCGTATATAAAGCCATATAGTAGACCCACATTGCATATATGTGGGCAGCCATTATTTTGGGCCAAGTGAATGTTGACAACCAGATTGTTGTTGGTTTTATATTGGCTCTATGTTGACAGCAAACACATAACGTTTTTCCTACGTTGAAAGGCGTATTTCACGCCGATATCGGTGAAATATTGGGTGCAGAACGGATTATTATAAACCGTCTATAGCATGCCTGCTTTAAAATCGTAAAGGTAGATTTATACCCACAAAACATTTATAATACTAATGCATAATGTAGCAATTTTGCTTCAAAGATGAATCGGTGCTTTAGGCAAAGGAAATGAAAGTTTGGATTATTTCACATGGATAAAACTTTCTCGTATCTACATGGAACTAGTTTGAAACTGTGGAAGTAGCATGCAATAAAGATTGCTGTTAGTTCCACACAAATTTATATTGGTACTAGTACCGATTAAATTATGTCGCTCTATTGTGTGACACTCGAGTAATTTCTGAAAATAAACACCTTTTTTATATGTCAATTTATCTGGTTCACTCTCTTCAAGAATCTAATAAGTTATGAAATAAACGCTCACTGTATTACCTGGAATCATATATGGTTTCAAACATCGGCCCGATGTGGACTAAAATTTGATAGTCGACAGGAATGTGCCGATTAGAAGCCAACATACCCCAATATTCTCAAAATGGTTTAAACATAAAGGTAATATGTCAACCATTGGTCCAACATTGTTGGGAATGGATGGTAAACAGTTAAAAAGTCGATCGAAAGCTGGCAAAGCACAAAGAAGTACGAAATGGCTCAAACTCAACAGGAAGATGAACACAGGAAGCAAGCTGAACATTTAGTTTGAATGGCCTGAGCCAATTGGAGGCTAACAAAGCCCAGCATGCTAGAAATGACAAAAAACTTCCGTCCCAACTGAAAGCCCATTGAGTCAATATTGGTTGCACATTAGAACCTAGTATGCCGACGTTGAGCCTATATAGGTCCAACATTATCCAAGGTATATTTTTGCTATGTGGCTAGTACCATTTATCTTTATATACAAATATGAATGTCTCATCCCTCCCACAATGAAATTCATTACACCAATCACAAAAATGTTGATTTGCATTTGCCACCAATAGGCTTGCAGGGGAAATGAACTGGATGATGGAGTAGATGTCCCAGATTCGGCCACGGTAGAGAAGGAGCCAACTTACCGCATCCCAGTGGAGGCAAACTTTTTGACATGCTATTCAGTTGTACCTGGTAAGAAACAGAACTTTTTGCATAGTCACTTGTGTTAATCTGATGACTTGGGCACACTATGGTATTGATTAACACTCATGATAGCCCTTGTATGTAATTGTACATGGTGCTTCATTTTCTGGCTTAATTATTATCTGCGATCTGCTTATACACTGTTCTGTGTGGTAAGGCTTCTTCGTGGGCAATTGGATTTTAAAAGCTCCACCAAGTTTTGTCTTGGAACTATGGATGTTATTCAAACAATACTATTTTATTGTTCTTGTGTCATAATACATTACCTATCCACTACATTTGGTATGATCTCTGTGAGATCGCATCCACTCCAAACATTTATCCCATCAAAGGACACTTCTCTGTATGTCTCCTCTGGACTAGGGCCTGAGGCGCCCTCTAGCAGTTGACCCAAGTGCCTGTCACTTGACCTCTCGCATTGACCAACCACATCAGTTTCTTTTTTAACTGCTTCTGCATCCATGTAATTTTTCTATTCCGTAGTGTTTTACGTTTCGTTTTGATTAACATTTTGTTTGTTATCTCGTCCAATGTACAAGAAGTTGAAGTTTATTGACTGGTGCACTTACAGACGTTTAAATTTACAGTTATTTTGAACATTCATCTTTCTGTGCATGAAGTTTTCTGGTGATGTAGTTCCTGCTTCATCATTGACAAAATGACATCTGGTGACCATTTTGGTAAATGGGGTGCCAAAGGACATGCCATGACCAGTTAGGACACTTATCAGCACTGCCATAGTTACTGGCAGTGTATTAGAGTATCTGGCTGCTCCAGAGAGAACCCCTGCAGCTGTTGGAAGGACTGGCCCCCAGAATAATGACAGAAGGTTGCCAAGGTGCACCAAAATCGGCAGGAGAAGAGAAACAAGAAACAGGCCATTAGTGAGGCTTGTTTTTGCTATCCAACCCAGTCTCCAACTCTATGTCGGCAGGCCTGCAACCATGATTTCTGGTTAGTCAGGTCCATGAACATAAGGGCCTGCCACAACAGCAATACAGGGAGCTGGGTATTTGCCTTATATATATATATATATATATATATATATATATACATATACATACATACATACATATATATATACATATATATATATATATATATATATATATATATATATATATATATATATATACATATATATATATATATATATATATATATATATATATATATATATATATATATATATATATATATACAGGAAACCTTTCGATGTACCAAGGCATGAAAGTTTGCAGGCAATAAGTCCCCCATTTCATCTTTTTTGGACATGAAAGGCTCCAACATAGGCTCAAGTGTGGTACTGTCAAGCTCATTAAGAGATCTTTTGTGGATAGGCCAGTAAGACACAATGTATTCCCTCAATTGGATTAATGAGTGGTTCTTGCAGGCCTATGCCCATCAGTTTTTAAATTTCAGAACATGTACTTGCTTGGGTTAGATTATCTTACTTGTGAAATACTTGACTACTCTAGATTAGGCTGGTCAGAGGACCACTCAGAACTACTTTTGAAACATAACCCATTGTTCAGGAGTAGACATGTTCCTGATCGGCCAATTACCATTTTTATGAGTTTTTCTATTAGGCCTTGTCTGGTAACTTAGATCAACAGGAACCTGACATATCATTTGTCCAGTTAGCATACTGAAGTGTTATTTGAAAAACAACCCAGATCCAATCAGAAAAGGTAGATATTAGTTATTTTCTCCATTAAAAAAATGACTTCGACTTTGCCAGATTTACCAGGAGTCTGTGCCAACACTATCGCTAGGTAGATACCAAGGCAATCAAATTGGCCTATGTAGCATCAGAAAAAATTCCAGAGCTTCATCAGGTGAGCCAGATCAGAGCTTATGAGGTCAGAGCCATCGTCTCCTTCTAGGATGCTCTTAATCAAGTTGCATTTAGCAACATCATAGTGGAGGTCACACAATACTTTATCTGACAATTATTTCATGGATACTTCTATGTCGAGGGAAAATTCTTGCTCTTAAAAGCACACCACATGCTCAATGTGTAACCTATGATTTATTTTAGAATCTTCTGGCTACATTTTTTTCTGGAGCTCCTAATTTCATATCATTACAACAATGTGCATCCCTTTAGGGGATCTGTTCTTTCGAGTGGAATGTTTTGAGGTACAGTTGCTCTGTCCTGGAGTCTGAATGGTCGTCCTCTTCCAGTCAGTTGGTACATCTGACAAAGTAGTGGATAGTTAATGTACAATGACACAAATCTATGAAATTTATTTAAATTTCAATACTTGTTAGTACTAGTTGCCCATCCACTATACAAAAGCCCATGTGGCCGACCCCACATCATTCTGAGGTCAGTTTGTCATGAAAAACTGATGTGGTTGGTCAATACTGGAGTAATAGGCGCCAGGAGCAACCACTAAAGGGCATCATAGGCCTGCAGTCCAGAAGAATATATATGGAGACGTGCTTTCTGATGGGATAAAATTTTGGAGTGGATACAATCTCAGAGATATCATAGCAAATGTAGTGGATAGGTAAATATTACTAACAAACATAAAAAATTAAGATTTCCCATATTTGACACAAGAAAATTTAGCTTAAAATTGATTTATCAAACTGATATCCAGCGTAGGTTTATATATGAGATTGAGTGCCAGGGGAAGAGCTCTGTTTCTGTATTATGGAAGAAAGCAGGGACAATTTTTCCTACGTTTTACTCAAAATACAGTTTGACCCTTTCATCATCTTTCATCTCATTAGAGTTTCAGCACAGCGAACTAGTAATAATGCATGCTGTCTGTATCTACTGTAAGCACATAAATTAGAACTCACATTAGGTAATTTGTTTGGCCTCACGTTTTAAATCCAAATGATTAGTCTTTTCACACCCTGCAAAATCAACTCTGTGCTTCTCTCCTGGCACAAGCATCACCACGCTAGTTTCGTATTTGTTCATGTACTTCTCCATCCATGGATAAAAGTTTGATCCGCTAAGGAATGCAATTCATCCTGGTACCATTTCATTTATTGCTTAGGGCATTTCTCATGGAGAAAAGATTATTTCGGTTCATGTTACGTCGACGCACTTGCCACAGTTTTGATGGAGGACGGACAGAAGAATGAAATCATGGCCATGATGACCCGGGTCAACCGACTGGTAGCATATGAATTCGAGTCAAATTGCAAGAGATATGAAAAATTTGACAAAAAGAAGCAGGTGCCTTGTATTGTCAGTACTCTCACTAAGGAACTATATTTTAAATCCAAACCCCAAACTCACCCTAGTCATGGTAATATTATCTGCCATGATAAAGATATACCTGCAGAATAAATGACCGGAGACAATGGAAGCCAGGCTACATTGTCGACTGTTGTTGCAAATATAGTAACTGTTGCTCTTGCAAACAGTTTTACACATAAGCCAATATGAGTTCTGAAAGTAGCCCAAATGAATTGAAGTTGTTAACATTGGCCAAGCAGTATGGTACAGATTAAGGAGATGAGGACGCATGTATTGGATCCAACAAATCCCGAACAAAGTTGAACTTCAATCAAGTTCAAGCTTCATGGTCAACTTTTCAATCGCGCTCAGTTTAAAGACAAAACTTCATTTAAGGTCGGCCTCTTGATCATCACAGTTGTCTCCTTGCTCCATATGTGAATTCGGCGATAAGATTATTTGCCAGTTTCAGTGCTGCTTGGAAAATCCTACACCAGATTATGGGGTGCCACGTGCAACGTCTCTGTTTTGGTTTAATTCGTGTGGTGGACGAAATTGTTAGTCTGTAACAATACTGTGCATGAAATTGTTAAATCTATCAATTTTGCCCATGAAATTGTAAAGTTGTCAATTTTGGTGATAGAATCGTTATATTCATCGATTTTGCCAACAAAATTGTAAGAACTGATCAATTTCGTTCGAACAGTTGTAGGAAACTTCTCATTTTGTCCACAGGAATGTAAATGACTTCAATTTTTCCAAAGAACTATTAAAGAATATATCAATTTCTTAAACAAAATTGTAAAATGTGTGAAATGGTAAACACTAGATTGAGGACGAAATTGTTCGTCCTGGCATTCTGCTGGCACAGTTGGGCAAGACTGCAGCCTATCTGCTGTGTTTTGGAGGGCGGCCTAAACAGCCTCTAGCTCAGAACTTGACTGTCTTGTTGGCAGGTTCTCCATGATTTTTTTTAATCGGGTGCCAAGCCAGCCCGAGACTTGTTAGTTCTTGATCACCTATTCAGAGATGTCTGGCCATCTGTGACGTCACAAAATCGATCGACGTGTTACACTTGGCACACCAGGGTGCTATATGTCATTTCTTACACTTTCATGGGCAGAATTATGAAGTTAAAATAATTTTGTGGACAAAATTGGAAAATATAAGCACATAGGATTTCGCGTGGACAGAATTGTCAAATTTACACAATAAAATTGTGGACAAACTGCTAGCCTTATTTCATTTCGTGGACCTTATATAATTTTGTAAAAAAAAAAAAAGAAGATAAATTTGTAAGATTTTGTCCCCAAAGTTGTCAGGATTCTTACGATTTCGTGCCTACTTATTACAATTTTGTGGAGAAAATTGATCAAGTTTTACAATTTTGTGCACAAGAACAGTTATCTCTTACAATTCCGTGATTTTGTTTAATACTTTTGTCCACAGAATTGTTTTTCAATTCTCTATTTTCACTGCTTTTATGTGATGTTTGCCAAACATTCTGTTATGAATTTGCGATCTTGTTGACGGACTTGATAAATTTTTAAAATTCGTCCACGAAATCAAGAGTGTGACACTTGGATCCCCATACCAGATGTTGCCATTTATTCACGAATAAATGAGCGTATTGTGTGTTTGTTCGCTTATTATGGGTTTGAGAACCGCAGTAATATTATTATAAGTTTAGTTTTATTGACGTATCCATGTCCTTGAGACTTGACTTTGAAATAAACAGATATATAAAATTATGATTTGCCTAGTGGAGTTGAGATTCAATGTCCTGTGGGGTCCTTACTTTCGACGGTTCAACCATCAACCTTTTTTGGAACATCCAGATTCAATGACATTGGTGTCTTTTGTTAATGGACAATTTTGTTTTTAATGAATCTCGTAGAATAACGATTTCGAATCATCGATAATTATCAGCAGTAGGTAGTTCATACGCCTGTTCAAAAGGGCGAACCAATTTACCGAAATGTACACGGTTTTGCAGTAAAATTGTTTACAAGTTATTTCATTATGATGCCTTGAAGTTTGAATTCTGTGTTCTACTTTTTTGGGACTCTTAACCATTAAAATTTGAGACAATAGGTAAATAATACTTGATTACAATAAAAATAAAATTGAAAAAGTATAAAAAATAAAAAAAATTCATCCTGTTCATACATATAATGGGGCAGATTTGTCAAAATAGTTTTCCGTGTAATGTCTAGAAAAAAGAAAGAAAGAGGAAGCTATATTGATGATTACGGAGAAAGCGGCGCCTGCGCATTTCGTCAATGATCTGACATATTAAATTTAATGAAAATTACTCAATGTTGTATGAATGAGCGATACCAGAGGAACAGGGCTGAGAAGGTGATGCCTTTCTTTTTCTAACAGCCATGACCATGACCTTCAAAATTTTTCGGGTATAGAACACCCCTCCCTTCCCAAGAAATGGAAGAAGAAAGTACAACTCGTGCCAGCTTGTTAATACATATAGCTGGACACCATGCATATCTGTTGAATTTTCAAGTTATGTGCGCAAACGCGTTTTCTTGTAAATAGGTAATGACTGAAATAATTAGACCACGGACATTGGTCAATAAATCTTGCATCATTTTCATGCAACCACTATATTTTGATATTATGACATCCATCCTTGCGCAAGGGACCACTCTCTCTCTCTCTCTCTCTCTCTCTCTCTCTCTCTCTCTCTCTCTCTCTCTGTCTTGGACAATGGTACAGCGTTGTGTTCTTGTGTTCATAATGACGACCAATCAAGGTATATCAAAGTTCTCCAATTGTTCATGTTACTTTTTCTGCAAGTTTTGTGAATAAAAGAATTAATGATAGTGCGGCTGTGTAAAACAACATAGTCAGCGCGCCATCACTTCAGGCTACAGTCGGAAATAAATTACAAATAAATAAAAAAAAAAAAAAAAAAAAAAAAAAAAAAACATGCCGTCCCGTGTGTATAGGCCTTCTGAGCAACCAGGCCTGTAAGATTACACCCACCAAAATTCAACGTGCAAATTGTGAACGTATTGGTGACTGTTCGCTAAAGCGCCTCCTGCATTTTAACAATTTGGCTGCATACCTTTATTCACAATAGAATACTAATTTTTCCTTGCAACGGTTTTGGTCGCGGATATGTCAGCAGCCATGTCATGATCGTTTCTTTCATTCGCGTGTAGTGCTGTATTTGATTTATCCAGCCACCCTATATTTTATAACATCTGCTGATGTTGTCAGAACGCCCCACAAGAGGTGAATGAAAATCGTTCTAATATAATCGTCTTTAATGTGTTTACAGGGACCAATAAGTGTGAGGTTAAAACCAAAATTTGAATCCGGATTTAGACAAGGCCCAAAACACGTTTTAAAACTTTCCACAGAAATAAGGCAAAATTATCTTATTATAGCAGTTGAACACCACATTTGTAATGCTCATCACCAAAAAAGGTTTTATGTGTAATTTATTTCTTCACACAGTAAGCTGCAGAGCTGGTTGACGGAAACCGTAAACTGGCGCCGCCAAGCGGTCACTGCCGAAACTATCGCTAACTTTTGATCGGTAGACTGTGTATTTGCACATTTTCATATACATTTTAAATCTCTGATGATTCTTCTATAATAAGAAAAGGAAAACATCAATGGTGTTGCTAGAATTTGCACAAAAAAAAAAAAAAGAAAAAAAAAAAGGCGCAAAGGGCTATAAGGTAAGTATACGGGAAAATAAATGCAGGCTGTTCAGCTTTTTGCCCATCTAATCTGATTGAGGCTCTGCTGATCACACCGTTTGGACTGAAGGAACACGATGGGAAGTTAGGAAGGGATTCGGTCCACGTGGTTATGATGAAGGCACCAGACTGAAGATAACATGATGCTGAAGCGGGTTGGCTGGGGGTAGGGTAGATTGCAGGAGGCACAGTCGGTCGTCCTGCAATCTGGATCTGCTTGGACATACAGCAATGACGCGTAGCATGTTTCATAGGTGCCGGCTAACAATACATTGTATATATGTACATATGGATAAAATTCTTTAAGGACAACAGCGCGTATGGCATAAAACAATGTGTGTGGGTGAGTGTGTTGTAAAACTTTTGTCTGATAACACATTTTCACTAACATTAAGATATGGGTGATAGTGAATTATACCTTTTTGCAGAGAAGACCTATGCTTGCGTCGTCAAGTGATGTGACGTTCGCTGGTACTAGTTATCAAGGAGGCTAGTCTCATCTAGCCACAGGCGCTCGTAACTTTCAGTCAGTCAACCTTTCGTGCTAATACTTGGGGTGGGGGTGGGGGGGGGGGAGCGTAGAGGAAGTCAAGAGGGTGAACCTGGAACATCTATGCATTCAGTGACCCACATGGGGCCATATATGCAATAAAATATTGTGTATTCATCTGTGCAATCAATTATTTGTGCTAATAAGATGGTGGCGGATGGGCCTAAAACCACAACGTCGTCACATGGAGCTCTTACATAAGAGCTCCATGTGACGACGTTGTGGTTGCAGGGAGAGCTGGCTGTACGTGAACAGCATGAACAGTCAACTGGTTTTGGCTCTAATATATAAACGTGGGGTGCTGAAGAGAGCATGCGGTTTCAAAGTCAATACATTGTGACAGTTAATACACATTTTCACTGCTATTGTTCAAAACAATGTTTACCCTTTGTAACCACTGTTTCAGACAATAGATATCATAAGGCAGACTACATACATGTATATGCAAAATTGTTTTAACTGCTGCTCTGTAAGGAAAGTGCCGATCGTTATGCAATCATTATGATTTGAGCTTTGCCCACTTATGTTTGTCTTACCAGCCAGTCTGCATATTGAAATCGGTATTGCATAGAATGGAAGGGAAACAGCATTGATGGCTCTCTATCAGTAAATAATACAGGGAAATCCATTATAAAGACACCATCAGTTCTCTGCAAAATGGTCAGATATTTTAATATATGTCAGATATATGATCAAACTAATGAGTCAGTATAATTAGGTTTCACTGCACCTTAAAACCTATATATTATGTCTAAAACAAATACGAAAATATAATCTCTAAGTTTTATCAGTAAACAGACCGACAATGACAAAGTTACAAATTAATATAGTCCTATTAGCACCTCACAAGCATCATCCAAGTAAAATACATATGCATGTCAGTTCGAGGCAAAGACAATGTACCTTGCTGACAACGTTTAGTAAGTCTGGTCCTATTTTAGTCCAAAGTCAAGAACTCACAATTGAATGTCCAAATATGCGAAGTGGGGGTGGGGGGATAGTTGTGTTTTGTCGAAATATAACATGATATTTAAAAATGATAGGTCCAACAGAGTGAAGTGTTCTGAATAACTGTACTGCCCATGCTCAGACGAAAAAGAGGCTACGGCAAAGAGGTCAGATACTGCACTACGGTATAGATATGTGAGCACCAAGAAATAAACGATTTCGCGACACAACTTGAAAGATTTTGAAAGGTAGCCTATACGATATGCTAAACCATATTATATCAATTCCGCCACCGAAAGAAATTGACTGATGTTCATTCCAAGCTAAACATTTTTCTTCCATGCATTACATAATTTAATGTAAACGGGTTGTGCTCAACATAAAAGAACGTATTCCAAAGGGTTCAGTTTGTGTGTACTCATTCAGATAACTATTATTCGAATACGACAAAGTAGACATACAGATCTCTCTCTCTCTCTTCGAGTATGCTTAAGGGTAGATTTTTCATTACTTGGGATTGCTTATCAAAATTCCTTATACTGATCTCTTCCTATGCAACTGCATCTGAAGATGTTCTATTCGTCGTAAGAGCAGTTAAAATGAAAACAAGTTCCGATGTGTTGTACACTGTGCGTGCACACACCCTGGAATAATAACGATACTACTACTACTACTACTACTACTACTACTACTACTACTACTACTACTACTACTACTACTACTACTACTACTACTACTACTACTACTACTACCACTACTACTAGTACAATATAAAAAATTGTTGAAGTTTAATATGTAAGAAAACGATTTAACATAAAACACCTCATAAGGAGGCTCAACAGAAGTTTACAGCTCCTGTTAAGAGAGATTCCTCCTTGTTACACAGAATTCCAACTGTTTCTAAGCCAGGCGCCTCTCCTGTATATGATGATGATGATGATGATGATGATGATGATGATGATGATGATGATGATGAAGAAGAAGAAGAAGAAGAAGAAGAAGAAGAAGAAGAAGAACTGCATTTGTTTTCTGAGGATCGGAAAAATAGCCCAGTGGCTAAACCAAATTCCTCCCCTCCTTTATGTGCTTTGAAAATGAAGCTTCATCAAATTTTACAATGAACAATATGAGAGGGGGAAACATGCACGTGTACAATATAGATATATATCGCAAAAAATGTCCATACAAGAGATGCGAACAACAATCACCCTATTCCACATTGAGGGAAAGGATCTTAATCTATATTAATTTCTAAGAACCTGGAGAACTTTTTGATATAGGTGCATAAAGTATTCTGCAGTTACAATCATATGACAGTATTGTGATATCAAATAAATACAAATTGTGTGTGTAAACGTTCATGCTTTTTGCATATGACTTGCTGGCATGCGACCATGCATTTTATTACGATACTATAAATCTCATGCTGCCTGATTTTGTATCTTGACCCTTTTGTACTTCCCAACATGAAATATAATGTGGCCCAGGTGTCCTGTACTTCCTTGGCATTGCGTCTATCAAGTCTTACGGTTTCATATTAAAAGGCCTAAAAGAAAATTTTTGTCATGAAGTAGCCTACAGGTCACATCTCCCTACCTTTGATCTGAATTTTTGCGCGTCAGTTACAATGACTAAAGCGATCACAACTGAAGACAATGTACCCGTAATTATGTCTGTGTGCCAACACATTTTTCTTCCTTCCATCTTCCTTCCTTCCTTCTTTCTTTCCTTCCTTCCGTCATTCATTCATTCATTCATTCATTCATTCATTCATTTATTTATTTATTTATTTATTTATTTATTTATTTATTTATTTATTTATTTATTTATCTCGCCCTGATTTTGTCCGAAGCTTTTCTTGGACACTGCGATACCTAGAAATGCCAAATTTGCCATGATGATCGACCTAGCAGTGAAATTGTGCATATTCTCTTTTGCTGTCAAGATGTTAAAAATTATGCAAATTCGGGGCATTTAAATCTTTAAATCTTTGATATCTTCAAAACTGCTAGCTATAGGTTTGGGAGGATGGGCTATTCAATGGAGATGTTTTCAGATTTGTAACAATTGAAATTATGCAAATATGGGATATTTGAAAATTTAGATCTTCAATATCTTCAAAACCAATATAGATATGATTCTAAATGCTAGCTATATAATTGTGCGGATGAGCTATCTGATGGATATGTTTTCAGAATTGTAGCAATAGAAATTATGCAAATTCGGGGCATTCAAAAATTTATATCTTTAATATCTTCAAAACTAATATATTAAAAGAAATGATTTCAAAAGCTAGCTGAGGGTTTGTGAAGATGGGCTATGTCTTCAGATCTGTAGCCATTGAAATTATGCAAATTAGGGGCATTTGAAAATTAAATTCTTTATTATCTTCAAAACTAATATAAATAGTGACATGATTCTGAATGCTAGCTATATGTTTGTGATAATGGGCCAGCTAATGGATGAGAAGGGGTATCAGGAGGTGTTGCCTTCTATTGAAAAGGGCTATAACTAAACTTTCAACTTCTTTGGTTTCTTAATGATGGCATATATCCATGCATAACTCACATTCTCAAGTTTTGTGTATTAGCAACATTTCAAACTTAATTTTTTGTAGCACACTGGACAGATATGCTTTGAAGCAAATCTTCTTTTCTAGTTGTTTGTTGGCACTTACTATTTTACGATGGAGAAGCTTAATGCCGGCCTTCAGCAAGTCAATTACTTTACTGAATACGATCACGAGCTCGATTACACAGTTGATGCTATTTTTAACCCTTTTTCATGTTCCTCTTTGCATTGCACTGGTGCGCTTCATGTGAAGGTCAATTGATCATATCTACAGATAGACACTCAACCAAAGCAACTGTTGTTGCTGTTTATTTAATCTTTTGTATTTGCTCATTGTTTGAAAATATCTGCAAAATATGTGCAATAAAGTGATCCGGAAAACCTGAAGTTAGATACAGTGTTATCACCTTTGCATGCAAAATTGTCCACATGAGCATAAGAGCTCCAATTTGAATTTCAAGAAACTACAGTCAGGCGGCCTTAAACCGTCACTTGATAATTCGGCACCCTTGAAATTCGGTAGCAATGAGCTGTGAACGGATTTCCCCCATTGATTTACTACATGATATTCCAGCACCGTTGAATTTCGTCACCGGCATGTTAATTGCAGAACAAAAGGGCTTTTTTCAATGTAATTTGCCTCTTTAATCCGTCACTTGATATTCAATGGAGCATATACCTTGCAATAACATACCTTATTGCGCCGCACCGCAAAATCAACAAAATCACCTGATGTGTTCCGAACAAGTTCCGAGTTGATAAGATGTTTAATTGTTCCCGCCTTAAATGGTTAAATTTCATTGCAATGGCCAGAATCCAATGAGGGATTTTGTGCTGACGACATAGCAAAAGTTCGGCCCAGAGAAGAACAGGTAAAAGATATGAAAAGTGAGCGCAGTAAAAAAAAAAAGGATTCCAGATTTCTTTGTGCCAAAATAAGCTATTAAAGGCAAAATATGTCCAAATACGTGTATATATATACATTAGGGTTGGGACATTTATGCCCGCTCACTCCAGTAATTTTGAACGTAACATTAATTGTACATATGGATATGAATACACTGAATAAATTTTTTTTCCCTATAATTTGCACGTTTCGTTTTTAAAATTACATATGATTGGTAATACGTGTATGTGATTCTGTTTTTATTTACTCATTGTTAGGTGCAAATTTGGTCTCTTATTCTCTATATATCCTGGTAATTATACTGTGATTTGTTAATCTGGCAGCCTTGCTAATCCGGCAAAATGACCAAAAACAGATGGTGCCAGATAAACGCGGCCTGACTGTACATCAGACATATGTTTACTGTTTTGATAGAGGTGCCCAAATACTTAATCATATATATATATATATATATATATATATATATATATATATATATATATATGTATATGTATATATATATGTATGTATGTATGTATATATATATATATATACATATATTCGACCATGACAAATTTATCTGGTGGTATCTTGAGTGGCATGACGTCATGGATGGTTGTTATATATATATATGTATATATATATATATATGTATCTATATATATATATATATATATATATATATATATATATATATATATATATATATATACATATATTCGACCATGATAAATTTATCTGGTGGTATTTTGAGTGGCATGACGTCATGGATGGTTGTGCTTGCTTTATTAAACTACAACATCTATACATCCATCCATGGAGCGACGTACAGTTTTAGGATAAAATGACTGAGTCACGGAACACTACGTCATACTGATAAATTTAAGTTCATATCATCAATTTATTTGGTTTGTTCTTCCTCATCTAATGAGTGTGCTTCGGCGAGAATATATGCATATTATGATGTGTGCAGTAGTATGTTTTACTGGCAAATAGTCAACATTGAGTTTGTAATATATACAAAGATAAAACAAACATTTAGTATATTTGCCCGTAGCCTGATCATTCGTGCATGCCGAAGTTTTCTATGTAAAAACATTTTGAACATAATACGCCAGTCTACAAATAGAGTCTAAATTTGTTATTTTATAATGCGTTATTTAATATTTTAACAGAGAGTCTTAACCCAGAATGTGGCCCAAAGACTGAGAAATCATCCAATCGAGAAGAAGCAGTCGTGGAGGTCAGTAGATTATCAAGAGAGAAGAGTCTATTTTGGCCATAGATATAAGGTAAACATATACTCAAGTATTATGTTCGCCATATCTTGCTATGTGTCTGTTTACACAGGATTCAAGGATGGAAACAGGATATTACATGAAAATGGTACTGTAAAATATTTTGTGCGACACTGCAAAATATCTATCTGCGCAGTACATTGTTTAAATAATCAGTGTGAACCATAATTTAAATTCTTCCAATGCCGTTCAATAGATGTTGTACAAGGCATATTTGGAAATGTCAAGCACATCTGGCGTTAAAAGTGAAAGACGGAGTTGTAACAATCTCTGAATTGGATTCATGGATCATATTTCTGAGGCAGTTCCTTGCTTTGTTGAAGGAGAGACTTAAATGGTAGGACGAGGGTTGAGAGTCATGGCGCAGCCCCCGGAACCTCATTAGGTTCAGAAATTTCTGGAGGCCAAGAACGGTGTTTCCTGGCATCAAAATTGCCTCCGATTGCGTTAAATATATGTATTTTTTTTATTTGTAAACGGGTGGGGTCGGGGCGGGGGAGGGGGCGCTCTCGGTGCTCCCCATGGATCCGTGCCTGATGTATGGATTGATTGAAACTCCACACACTGAATATGGACATATCTAGTCTAGTTAGTAAGAGACCGTCAGAGTCAAGTAAGGTGCTACAAATTTTTGTTTATATGCAAAATACGCAGGATGATGAGTATGTGACGCATGTTGTATCTCAACATAGGCACCTTGGGATCACAATACGCTGCTACCTACGTTTGTCTGATCACATTGCTGAGATCACAGTAAAAGCTACTAAAATGATCATTATTATTAAGAGTCTGAAATTCATCTTAGACAGAAACACGTTAGAAACTATCTATATTTTGGGGGTGGGATGGGGGTAGTTCGAGGAGTTCGAACGAACCGCCTTGACTAAAATAAATAAACAAATAAATAAATAAATAAATGAATGAATGAATGAATGAATGAATAAATAAATAAACAAATAAATATATAAAATAAATAAATAAATGTATAAAATAAATAAATAAATAAATAAATAAATAAATAAATAAATAAATAAATAAATAAATAAAAGAGAAAAAACACACAAAACAAACAAATCCAGCCTCTGTGAGATATATCTGTCATTTTAATGAACTTCTACACAAGTATCTGTGAAGCGTCCGCGCTTGTAACAACACTTCCACCGATAGGCGCTCTACCTGCACTTGTGATATGAATGAGCAAGCCGATTTTTTTTTTTTTAATTTACAAAGAATTTTGCGAAATATACAGTTATATGCGTGTTCCTGAGTGACTTGCACAGCAAATGGGTAGATTGTCCTTTATATTTGTTTTTTAATAGATCTTCAAATGATCAACGCAAAAATAATACAATTCGTCTGAAAGCTTATTCTTAGACACTATGTAGAACTCAAATACTTAGATACTGATATTAAGTGCACATTCATGAATAAATATATCATAGACAAATTAGATGATTAACGCCATGACGGATTAACCCTTTCAGTGCCAATTGCGATTTAAGTCGAACCACTGAAGTCGATCTCCTCTAATTTATCACGAGGATACTAGATTCATATTCTTTTTAGAAGGATATTATGAAACACCAGCATGCCAATATTCCCAGAGAATATCACGATCCTGATCAACAGCTTTCCTCGGCCCGCCTCATTGCCCCTGAAGAGCGCTGAGGAAAGCTGTTGACTCAGTCCAAAACTTGGTGCTGATAGAGTTATCATATATTTTCGGATTTTGCTAAGTGTTGCCATCCCGTTTTAAAGTTTAATCATGAAAACTCGGACACCCGCACATGCCACGAAAAGTGGGATTACTTTTGATCTGTCTGTAACATACGCCTATGTATGTATGTATGTATGTATGTATGTATGTATGTATGTATGTATGTATGTATGTATGTATTGGGAAGGCTATTGGACATTGGTATGAGGTGGCCTGACACATCTACTAGGCCTACAAACATTTACAATTTAACCCAAACCATCGGGGATCATGCTGACAATGAGGCTATTTCCTTGCTTTGAAAACATGGAATCAATATACCATCGGGTGTCACCCTGTATGGTAGAAAACTCACGAAAGTACAAGATACTAAATGGATGGTATCATTGACTGAATCGGGTATAGATGAATGTATGCGCAAGTTCTGGCTGCAGTACAAGATGGACCTTCGATGGTGCCAGGCGGGATCTTTTTAATGGGAAAAAAAAAAATAGAAAAAAAATCAAACACACTGTCAATGTCATTGTTGTATTTTTCTGCACTTTATGCCTGATTAAATTAAATTTGGCACCATATAAACTTTTAGAGAATTGGAATACAGGTAAATCACACCCTAAAAACAGATTGATTAAATTAACCGATAGATTGGTTGATATGTGTCCAACCAACATGGGTTGGTTAATTTGACCAATAGATTGGTTAAATTAACCAGGGTCTAGAGATCATGAAACCGCGTGATGACATGTTTAAATGTTGGTGCGTTTCACACAGGAAGCCATTTCCTAAAATGGCTACCAATATAATATTGGTTGACATAAAGTCAGAAAGAACGGTCGCAAGATAGCGAATTTGACATCTTTTAGTAGGATTTTTTACGAAACGAATCTAATGAATATTTTTAAGGACAATTTTGAGGAATTTATTTTACAATTCAAAATTATGATCGGTAAAATTATCTTTTTAATCTTTCCCCCCCCCCCAATGGTCAAGAAAATGCCTTTTGTCATACTTTTTATTCGTACCAAACATATATTTGGAGTAAAACAAGCGTCATCTTATATTAAATTAATCTGTAGGATCTGGAGATTCTGGACCCATATGATAACTTTTTCTAATGGTAGTGCGTTTCACAAAAGAAGCCATTTGCAAGATGGCTTTCTGTAAAGCAATAATTGGCTTAAGTACAAAATGATAGGTCGAAGGACATCGGCGATTAATATTAACAAAATGATAACACTGAGATGTAATCATGCGTGATAATAATCCATGGGTTCTTCAAATCAACAAACCACGTGATCATATGTTTCAACGTTGGTGCATGTCCCACAGGAAGCCATTTCCAAATTGCATTCCAAATAACTATTAAGTGGCATAAAGTCAAAAGGAAGGGGTGCAAGAGTACAGATATTTTTTTCTGGGAAATATGAATCCAAAATGATACATTTGGAAGTTGGGTAGGTGATATTTTTTATGATTCGAAATTATGACTGATAAAATTATCTGTATCACCCATCGATTTATTCCAGAAAGCGATAGTTTGTCTATTTATATCCATGCCAAATATTTTGTTTTACAGAATACCAGAAATTACTACATATTATTAAATAAATCTTTAGTGTCTAGAATTGCCCAAATGATGTGATGACATGTTTTTTTTTGTTTTTGTTTTTTTTTTGTTTTTTTACAAAACAAGCCATTTACAAGATTGAGCCCAACACACTTATAACTGAAATAAATAAAAAACTAAAAGTCGCAGAATAGCACTTTTGAATAATATCTATAAAATTTTAATGTCCTATAATTTAGGCTAGAACACTGTTGTATTTATATCTGTATTCATGCCAAACATTTTGTTTGAGTATGCTGGACTGAGGCAGCTGTTGCATGAGTCAGGTGTTTTTGCTGCTGGTAGTGTGCACAGGATTCTGGCAGGAAAGGACTTTGTCATGGCCCTCTATGCCCGCAAGTTGGTTGATCAGGCATTGAACGAGCGATTACTCTGCCATTTCAAAATGTGGTGTGAGTCAAGGGACAGCAGGAACCAACGGAAGTTGAATATTTTACAGCAAGAGCTTATTAAGGCTATCTCTGATATTGCAGGCACGGATTTGTCGGAAGTACAATTGAAAAAGTTGACCACAGATATAGGGAAAACTTTGGAACCATTGTTACTCGAGTTAAGGGAATATGGTACATCCATATCACCTACTTTCAAGTTTTGGGATGACTTTTAGAGTAAAGTTATATGCCCAATAAAGGTATTCATCAGTTCCACCAGGCATGCATCTTGGGATGTGTATGAAGCGTCAAAAACACAACTTCTCCCACTTTTGTCTGTAACCAATCGAGCAAAATATTCCAAGTATATGCGAATCCGGTTACTACAAAAGCAGGGACTACCAACTGAGGTATTGAACTCATTCAGAGATGGACATTTTGTTGCTAAGCTGTCACAGGGAAAGTTCAACTCTGTATGGATGGATTGTACCATTGAAGCAACTGAAACCAAAGCACTGAAGGGATCAGGTGGAATAATTGGGCTGACTCTGACAGGCCCAGCTCTGCTCAGATGGTTTCTTAGTAGGCCAATCACAGCACAATTTTCACAACAATTTCTAGATCTTGTTGTTAAGAGCAAAGACAAAGGCCCTGACAACTACCTTGGTCCCAAATCGGCTGGAGCAAAATGTTGGTCTTTTGATGTGCAAAGGCTGAGTAAAATGTTTCAGGAGTCCTATATTGACCCATTTGATGTATCAGATCCACCAATGCAGTTAGTAAATGTTGCCACAGGAGCAGGTGCGACCCCTGAAGTGGCAAGTAGTCCCGTGAACGCTTTGGAAAAGGGCTCTGCCATGGCAGAGAAATTTGTAGATGAACGTGTAGTTGGCTAGAGCGGGGACAGGACGAAAAGCTTCTATGACCCTCTTCCCAGATCAATACTCAAAACCATGGCAAACATGAAACAAACTGTCCAAGTCAAAAGTAAGTGGTTAGCCTGGATGGTGAAGCTATGTATCTGCGACTTCTTGCAGTTAGTTCTAGGAAGAATGTACCCCTCAAACGTGTGTTGTCACATAAAAATGCAGCTGTGTCATAGAGTCTGTTCACTGAGGATGGGATCATGCACTCTTGTGTCAAATCAGATTTCATGCACAAACTCGACGAAATGGTACCAGGCAACAAGATCCACAGTGTAGGTCTTTGTGATACACTTATTTTTGATGCCCATGCTTTGATTCAAAGACTTGTCCCTTCAACCAGTCAATCAAAGATAATTTCCAATGAAATGGCTGCAGGGTTTCTACGATTTATAATGTGTGCAGTTAAGGGGATGAACCCAACAGATACAATTGGAATCCATGTCGTATTTGACAGGTACTTTGACACAAGCATCAAAAGACAAACCAATCTTAAACGAGGACATTGTGATGAAGGCACAGTCTATCACGTTCAGCCAGACGTTGCCAGTCCTCCAAATTGGAGACACCTTCTGGCAAAAGGTAGAAACAAAGCAAATCTGGCTTCGTTTTATACAGAGTACATGATAACCAGGGCAGGTACTTTGTTGTGTGATGGGCAGTTACTGTATGTCAGTGGTGGAAATGGGCACACAACAATTCAGATTAGTAAGGCCGGTAATGAAAGTGTAGAAGCTTCGAAGTCAAACCACGAGGAAGCTGTTACGCGAATTATTGCACATGCCAAAGCTGCAGTACAAGGTGGGGGCAAATCACATTGTTATCAGCAGCCCTGACACAGATGTGCTTGTATTGCTTTTGCATCATCGCTCTGCTATTGGCGCTAAGGAAATATTTCTGCTTATGGGTAAGGAAGGCAAACACTGAGACCTTACTCGCTACATTCCTGTTCATGCAATTTTTGATAGACTTGAGAAGAAGCAGGTAAACATGCTCCTGTCTGTCTATTGCTTAACAGGCTGTCACACCGTCAGTTCATTCTGGAGATATGGGAAAAAGCAGCATTCAGGGTGATGATGCACAAAGCAGATAAGTTTCAAGAACTGGCAGACCTTGGCAAACACCATAAATTGCAAAGGGCAGAAAAGGTGGCAGCTACAAAATTTGTGGGTTATCTGTATGGTAAGGCGGAGTGTCAGTCTCTTAATGCACTCAGATGTGAAAAAGCAGGCAGCAAAAGTGTACCTGCAAAGAAGCTCACACCAACAGAGAATAGCTTTGAGCTACACCTGCTCTGCTGTATGTACAACCGGGGCTATGCGGTTTCCCTGGCCCAAGTTAACCCTCCAGACAAGTTCAAATAAATGCTGTGTTTGAATTGACTTTACTGCAAAATAACGACACACAACGGCCAGTTTCTCGATAAAATCTTTCAACCGGGGCTATGCTGTGTCATCAAACAACCAAACCTACACAGCTATGCTGTTTGCCCGGCCCAAGCTAGCCCTCTAGACAAGCTGAAATAAAATGCTGTGTTGGAGTTGACTTGCTTGCAAAATAACGGCATATGACGGCCACTTTCTCGTTAAATCTTTCTGTTAGAGTCGGTCCTTTTTATTAGGGAAGGGTGACTTGAAACATATTTTTTTATGTCTCATAAAATTTGGGGTCGGGCCTTTTTTAGTAGGGTGCAGTTGGTTACCGGAACCACACATATATTTTGGTCAGGCCTTGGCTAACTTTTACATTTGTTGAAACATGTTTAAAATGGGCGTTCTTTCTCCTTTTACACATCACCTCCTTTGACGTCAGTTTAAGTTGTTACCTGCGCACAGCCGGAGGTACTAATTTGTTCATAAAGAAAAACCGATTTCTTGTAAGAGAATTTCTGATAAATTACAAATATCATATCAACATAAAAATGGATAAAATGTATTAAATACTGATTTTATAAAATGTATGTCAGTAATGTTTCCCGTGTATATCCGTTTACATATTTCATGTAAGCATGTAAATGGTGACCGATGTGAAACAAGATGCACAACATGCAATCTTTATTTTTTGCCAGTCTTGGCTTCTTATATCATAGGGCATATCAAATTTTCTGAAAACCTTAGCGGACAGGCTGTGGCAAGTGAAATTGATTCAATGTGCTTAGTCATGACACAATACCTCATCCAAATTACACCATTATTGCTGCACCAGTATAACGTATATGCTCACATCGGGCTCACATTTTGGGCATCTCTGTTAAAGCTAAACTCTCTGTGCATATGGTCCTCCTTGATACAACAACATTTATATCGCTTTATGCTACAATATATTGCTTTCCTGCATTATTACAATTCTATAGGAGTTACTCTGTCACATTTGAACAAGTATGGTCAATGTGTACAGTATGCTGACGGCCACGTCTGAATAAAACAAATTAATGTTTACTTTAAACATTATAAGATACTCTTTTACAGAGCTCATTCAATGGCTGAAGGCACTCAGGAAAGGTATGTGTGCGTGACGGAACGGGATAATATTGAAAGTGACTTTATTGATTACAATGAAAAGAAAAATTCATCTAAAATTGCTAGTTTAGTGCAATGTTGTTTTTTTCATTTTAATGTAAATCAACTATCCCTTATACATCTACCATCCTAAAAAGCTTCAGTTCTACTTTCCTGAGACTTGACTCTGATATTACAGAAAGAATTTTTTTTTAAGTAACATCAATAAATGTCTATAATAGCAGACTGGATAGCAGCATGCTGTTGCTTTTTCATTTTCCTTTTCTTCAAACGTAGCACTTAATAAGATCTAACAATTTGTTTTTTGTTTTGGTATGTCAAATATAATATTTTCAATGGAATCATACATACAATGCGTGCCAAATAGAAGACTAACGTCAATAATGAGCCAACTAAGCCTCTTACATATATTCAGACCTTGTTACAAAAGAATGCCGAGTGATGTCATAGAGGATGAGTTGGACTTCTACCGTGCTACCTATGAGAAACCACTGGAATACAATATGAACCATGAAAGGCGGGGGGTAGCCCTTATCATCAATAACCGCCACTTTACAAACCCGGAGCTTCCAGAAAGAGTGTGGACCGATATAGATGCAAAAATGCTGACAACAGTGTTAAAAAAGTACGGGTTTTCAGTGCAACGCAAGGATAATCTAACAGCTTATGACATGGTGACGTTCCTATCTGATGGTAAGTTTAACAGCATATGACGTAGGAAGAGTATTCATTAACGGCACAAGTTTTGCTTGTGCCTCCATTTATGCTGCAGATCAAGAGTTGCGACCTTGTTATCTACTGTTAAGAAAAGATCAAGTGTTGCATAGCAATGATCAGCCCTCACCAAAGAACATATAGCAATGCTACATGGGATGGGGCAACAATGTAATATGATGTCTATAAATATGATCAGATAAAATGACGTGGATCCAAGGTCACGGTCATCTTGACCTAATAAGCCAAATTATTAGCCATCTCAGCTGACCAGGCTCAATGAGGTGTGTTCCTCTAATTAGATCACAGGCCATTCCTGGCAAACTTCACCCGCCTAACATGGAAAAGTATAGAGGTAAAACATAAAGCGTTAAAAGAATTGTTGCGGATGACAGATTCATTTATGAAGAAGTTTGCTGGAGTTTGTCATCACCTATAGGGTGTAAAGTTTAAATATACCATGAAACTAGTCCGATACATTGATAACAAGTAATGCTTGCAAAAAAAAATGCCACCTACCGTCATTATGTTCGCCCTCATTACACTGTTGATAGTACTAAATTGGGCACTCATGAACTTGGGAAATGGATGCAGAAAACAAATTCACTAAAGTTGCCTCGTGACCTTGGAAATAAGTTAAAGGTCACGCTTCATTGAAGCTAATCTAGCCCTAACAGAAGACTGTAAACATTTACAAAATAAAAGCCCTGGCTCAAAAACTTCTGCAGTTATTAAGCAGAAACCAAACTTAGTAATATGGCTCTGTGACCTTGGGATTTGACTCAAAGTCACCCATTTCACGACTTTACCTAGCTCTTACAGAAGGCTATGTTCCTGTGCAATATAAAAGTCCTAGGGCGAAAACTTCTTTAGTTATCGTGCTGAAACCAATTTTACTAATAGGACTCTAGATGGTGACCTTGGGCATTTGGTTAAGTTCATCCATCTTCTAAGCTGTCCAAGCCCTAATTGAGGACAATTTTCATGTGCAATATTGAGTCATAGCTAAAATTTTAAGTAACAATGCAGAAATCAAGTTCACTTAAGTGCCATTCTGACTTTTGAATTTTAATCAAGGTTACCGATCTTCAAACTTGGCCTAGTCCTGGATAAGGACTATAATCCTGTGCAATATACAGGTCCTATCATAAAAATTTTTTAGATATCGTGCGGAAACCAAAACTTGCATAGTGCCTCTTTGACCCTATTTCCAAGGTCAACCATCTTCATACTTCCCTAGCCCTTATATAGAAGTATATACCTGGGTACTATTAAAGTCTTATCAAAAACAATTCCTTGATTTATGTTGTGCAAACCACAATCTCTCCATCGGTTGAGCTGGTGACCTTGAGACCTTGAGCATTTGGTCAATGTCATCCATTTTCTAAGCTGACCAAGGCCTAATCAAGGATTGTTACCATGTGCAATATTGAAATCATAACTTGCATTCAGGGTTAAAATGCAGAAACCAAGTTCACTTAAGTGACCTTTGAACTTAAATCAAGGTCATCCATCTTCAAACTTGACCTAGCCCAGGACAAGGACTTCAATCTTGTGCAATTTACAGGTCCTGTCATAAAAACTTTTTTAGTCATCGTGCAGAAATTAAAACTTAGTATAGTACCTTTGTGACCTTGGAAATAGAGTCAAAGCCAACCATCTTCATATACTTTACCTGGCCCTTACGCTGGTGTGTATACCTGGGCACTATCAAAGTCATATCTTATAATCGTCTTGATTTATGGTGTGCAAACCAATATCTCCCTCTATATATATGCCGACCTACCGACAGACATGAGCAAAGGTTCTGGTTACCACGGTAACTTAACAAGTTGGATGGGGAAAGGCCACCTCCTGTGTTGAATGGCCTCTGACCTCAATCAGCCTGTCGCTTGGGTGGGCTCAGATAACGACTTTTCTTATTCTGGTGCGCGACACACCCCTATTCTATGAAGTGTCCATGCCACATATAACAGCACAGGAAATGTAGCATGGACAAGCTTGGAAGGACGGAAGGACAATGTAGCCTACAAACCTGTAGTCCTCCGTGGGCGACTTATTGTGGTGGAAGTTGTTAAATTGCTGGAAAAATATTTTATGTTCTTGTCTTTTTCAATTCTGATCAGTTGGACATTCTCGATTTACATGTACGCTTCTGATCTGTCTATTTTCTGTATACACTGTGGAATCTGGTCAGGTATATTAAGGCAGGATCATCCCTTATACCTTGGCGTATGTCATTGGAAATGTGAATGCGTTTACAATTACAGCCGCAAAGGAGGATCACAGCGATTCAGACTGTTTTGCTTGTGTCATCTTATCGCATGGCGATAATAGAGGCATATATGGTACGGATACAATTGTTTCTGCAGATTATTTATTTGCGTCCTTCAAGGGGGACAAGTGCAAATCTCTCGCTGACAAGCCAAAACTCTTTTTCATTCAGGTGTGTATCTTATTGCTGTTTGTCCAATTTACGTTGACATGTTTAGTGACTCTTGAGTATGTATAGTACAGTGCCACACAAACCTTATGTCAATATCCATTCTCAACGTGATAGTTTTTTTTCAACGAAGTTATGACTTCTAAACTTAATACATGTACCTGACTTAAACCATGACTTCCATGACATCAGAATATCGAAATACATCCCCACTGCTAAGGCCAGGTATGCACACTGTACACACATTTTAACTTGCAGACTGGCACCGTAATTAAAAATTTCCATATTCAATTAAACCAAGGCCAACAACAAAGTACGATGCATGCATAGACATGGGATTTCTCGTCAAATTCTGTATAAAAACTCATAAAATCAAACACTTAATTTCGGCAATTGCATTTTCCAGGGATTTCTGGCTATTGCTTTCCGTTATAAACTGATCTTCACGGTTGATCATCGATGATTATGACCCTTAAAACATGTACTGTATCGCTTAGCAGGACTTATCCTCCCGATTTTATTAATTTGGTGTACACATTCAAAACCAAAGACGACTAGAAATATAAAACATTAACCAAAACATTCACAGTGGACAGGTCTGGCGTATGCATGCTAACTATGGGAAAACTATGGGAAAGTTGTCTGTCCAAACACATTTTGACACTGCCAGGGCCACCTTTAGGTGAAGGACTGTCTTTTTATTATCACACCTGTCACCCACCCACTCACTCACTCACTCACTCACTCACTCACTCACTCACTCACTCACTCACTCACTCACTCTCTCTCTATATAAAGTATATTACGTTTTGATAGTTTGACCCTCAAGCAATCGGATATTTCCAACCAAACACAAGGCAAGTCACATAGGAATTATTTGTTTAAATACTATGGGACAGAATTGTTTTATGATATATTGTTTCAATCTATTTTGTGATTTTTTAGAATTTACTATTGTTTTAAAAGAAAATGGTGTTTGGGAAAGAATGCGTATAAAATATTGTTTTGAAAGAATTTTTTTTTTTATTTTTGTGCAACATTAACTTAATATTACACATGAGCATGCTCAGTGGGGTTTGTTCTCTATCCAGGTCATACGATACAATTTTCTGTTACTCAACATAGAAAGAGTTATCAAGGTAGAAGTGAACGGTAGTCCAACTTAAAACTACGGAAACAAGTATCCTGGGTGAGAGTTTGGCTGACTACAACTTTTGCTCGTGTTTGTTATTATGAGCAGGTTGCATAGTCTATCTTACTAAC
Organism: Hermodice carunculata; assembly: GCA_964020975.1. Taxonomy (NCBI): domain Eukaryota; kingdom Metazoa; phylum Annelida; class Polychaeta; order Eunicida; family Amphinomidae; genus Hermodice; species Hermodice carunculata. The sequence goes on along the minus strand of OZ026613.1, from coordinate 73,909,593 downwards.
ACTAGCCTAGAAATTGATAAGAGAAATTTAATTCTGGTTACTAGGGTTACTAAGCAAGTTGAATGGGGAAGGGTCATTCCCTGTGTTGAATGACCGATACCTGTAGCTATGGCTGTGCAGAGAATAGTAATTTGTCTTATTGTTTCAAAGTGATTGCCAAATTACCGAGCAGTGGGCGAAAATGCTGATAAATGTTTCATATCATTTCCATAAAGACCTTCGGTTTTCGTGTAAAATGATTGGAAAGAGTTGTAGATTTTATCATATAGAAAAATTATTCTACGATACTACACTATTTTATTGTTATTCAAGTAGATTTTTCAGCACAGCTGACTTTTCAGACAGGTGAGCTTATAGATGGGTCTGCATCTGGTGTCCGTCGCTGCTTGTTGGCCGTCCACTTTCCATCATCCGTCGTCCATTGGCTATCAACAATTCACATTTGATACTTCTCAAAATAATATTGGCTGGATCCTCTTTAAACATTGTGGTGACGTGTCACAGGTGGAGTTTTACTTAATTGGTTGAAATGGCCATGGTTTAATAATTTTTGGAATTTTTCTTGTCTTTTTAAAATTTAATGACATTCTTCAAACCATTCCATAAAACGAATTGACTTAATTCTTTGAAATTGTAGTGATCTACTTTTGATACACCTTAGCTGCAAAATTTTTCTATTTATGAATTTTTGTGTTTTCTTAAGTTTTCGACTTTTCTTTTAGAACACAAACTAGATTTTCTTGAAACTTGTTTGCTAAAAAGCTGACTCAACATGATGATAGACTTGTTCACAAAGTGGCAGCTATGTCACCACCTGATTTTAACGATAAAAAAAACGATTGGTGAGAACCCATGTTAGCATGGTTATCATGGGAATTCTAATGTGCATGTACGTGTTAATTTTCCAAAAGCTGCACACCAGGTCCATGTCAAATTCCATGTTTAAGTATATTGTATGGGTAGCTATTGACCTTATTCAATATACCACGCCACAGTTTGTGGACTTACTGATTTGTTTATTCAGTGTTCTTGGTTTGGGGGGGGGGGGGGGGGGACTTGCAAAATCGCTAGACCTTTGTTTGTTCAGCACATGATACAACACTTTTATATATTAGTTAAAATTCTGGGGTATTTTTGTAATTTTCAACTTTTTGACCCTCTATATTTTCTTCTATTTCTTCTTTGTTTATCTTACAAACAAATCTCAGAAGTCCTCATCCTTACAACTCTTGCCTCATCCGTTTGAGATCATCAAAAGACATCTCTGGGTGCTGCTGGACCTTATTGGGTTCAATAGGTGGTGCCACTTGTTTTCTTTTTCTTCTGCTATGGACGTTTAGGCGTTTTTGTAATTACTGACATCTACTCTAAACATGCCAGCTTATTTTCTTTAAACTGGGTAGGGATGTACCTCAGGCAAATTATGTTCGCCCTCATTACCCTGTTGATAGTGCTTAACGGGAAATTCGTGACCTTGGGAAGTGGTGTAGAAACAAATTTTGCTAAAGTGGCCTTGTGACCTTAAAATGCGGTGAAGGTCACCTTACTTTGAAGCTGATCTAGCCATAATAGAAGACTATAAATATCTGCAAAATAAATACTCTGGCTCAAAAAATTGTGTACTTATTAAGAAGAAACCGAATTCAATAATGTGGCTCTGTGATATTGGGAATTCACTCAAGGTCACCAATTTTGGAACTTGGTCTAGTAATTATAGGAAGCTATGTTCCTGTGCAACATGATGGTCCCAGGTGAAAAACTTCCTTAGTTAACATGCGGAACGAAGTTCACTAATAGGACTCAAGATGGGGACTTTGGGAATTTGGTCAAGGTCATCCATCTTCTGAGCTGACCAAGCCCTAATGAAGGGCTATTACGATGTGCAATATTGAAGTCATAGCTTAAATTATGAGTTACGATGCAAAAGCCAAGTTCACTTAAGTGCCCCTCTGACCTTTGAATTTAAATCAAGGTCACCCATCTTCAAACTTGACCTAGCCTTGGATGAGGACTATAATCCTGTACAACCATATTTTCTTTGCCGCCCGCCGACCGACTTGGTGACCTTGGGAATTTGATCAATGTCATACATCTTCTAAGCTGACCATGCCCTAATTAAGGGCTATTACCATGTGGAAACATGAAGTCGTAACTTACATTTTGAGTTACAATGCAGAAACAAAGTTCACTGAAGTGACCTTGTGACTTTTGAATTTTAATCAAGGTCACATATCATCGAACTTGACCGAGCACTGAATAAGAACTTGAATCCTGTGCAATACACAGGTCCTATCATAAAAGACATTTCTAGTTATTGTACGGAAACCAAAACTTACTAAAGTACTTCCATGACCTTGGAAATAGTGTCAAGGTCAACCACCTTAATACTTAGCCTAACCCTTATACTGGAGTATATACCTCAACAGTCTGAAAGTCCTATCTTTAAAACTTCCTGCGGTATGGGGCGGAAACGAAAGTCTTTCTACCGACCAATGGACGTGAGCAAAGCCATACGCCCTGCATTCTTCGAAGGGAGGCATAAAAAAGGACGAGTCATTAGGTCAAGTACTTAGGTGACAGTGACATTAATTTCCTATTTGTGTTTGGTCTACAATATAATTGGCCTTTTAGTCTGCTAATGAAACCTTAAATATGTGTATCAGGTCTGAAAAGGATGGAGGCGCGTTGGTATCAACCTAATTTCACTATTTCTCTGTTACAACAACTGTTTTCTTGTTATAACAAGACCTGGTCTTGTTTTAGCAACTTTGTTTTTGTTATAACAAGATTTTTATAACAACTTTTTTTCTTGTTATAGCAATATTTATCATTTATCCTTATAAAAAGGAACATTTAAAAGTAAACTTTTCATTGGCCAATACATGAACACATACAATAAGATCTGTACTTAGATAAGCTAAAATGGAACAAAGTACAGCGTCACCATGGTATCCTTACGTATGGAAAGGAAGACGGCATCCGGGTTTAAAGACGCATGCTTGTATCCGCAGGTACTGAATATTATTAACTGGATCATGAAGAGCTTCATACAGGAAAGCAGACTATAGTGGCAGGGTGATTAGGATTGACTATAAGTGACACAATTGTTCAAAGATCAATGCAGAAAACATATTTGCATAAAATTACATGTCAGACCAGACAACATGGTTTTTACAAGGCTCCATGTCAGACAACAATATTGTACACTGCCACATGTATCATTATATTTGTGTCTTTTCGTCCAGAACCACTTCCCGGAAGTCGTTACCCTATTCTGCATTCCGAACTCTTTACACTTCATAAGCTAACCTGTCATTGTCTAACCTATATAAATATGGAAGTGCTATTGTCCATATTGCACACGTTCTTCAGTAGAATTTGACAAAGGCTGCATAAGCCCCAATCAATTAAAGGGTCTTCAGTGGGTAATTGTTCAGAACATGCTTCGGAGCCTGTACCCGTACATGTCTCTCTGGACAGCGGCTCCTTGTCTGAGCTAAATATTAAACAAAGGCAAAACACATAATAATGAAAAAATATGAACCTGTCAAATGATGCATTAGCTGAATAACTGAAGCTTTGCTTATAAATGCAGAGCTTCCTTATGAATCAAAACACTGGTCAAACTAACCATAATTACTAAATATATATAGTACAAGTTCAGATAAGAATAATTTGACTGATCCCTGAACCAGCATGTACCATTTCTAGGTGGAAAGCTTACCTTAGTTTAACCACTTGTCAGTGTACAACTGAAGTAGAAACAAACTGGGGCATTATATTCAGTCCCAGTGATTATTAAATAAACAGCTGCTGCTAGACCACCTGTACAAACCGAGGGAAATCCTAACAAATACTGTAACAATGGACATCCTGCACCATAAATATAAATCAAACCCCATGGTGACACCTACTCTTTACTTTCAAAATCTCCAAACAATAAAGCTCTATTTCACTGCCAACCCTGAGTTAATGTTTCAACATAATGGGTCATGTTTGCAACATTTGAGTAAATACTATCAAATTTTGAAAAATGTTTACATTGAGTAAATATGTACTTAGGCATGTCAGAAAAGAATGGAAGTCTTTAGCATTTAAGTCAACAACATGTTATGAAAATATGATTTTTCTCAACCAGATTCTAAGTACAATTAGGTAAACTTGTTACTGCCGTAGGCTTCAGTTTGCTACCGATAGCCCGGGGGTGGGTGGGTGGGTTGGTGGGTTACCTGAGAGAAAACATGTAAGCCTAAAATGCCTTAAAGGTCAATATTAAAACAGAATAATGCCAAGAGATAAAATTAAATAGCAAAAGAGGCAAGTCTAAATTCTTTAAAACTATTGCAGACAAACTTTATAATAATCTCTGGATATTTACAGCAAAATTAGTAGGGTATGTCCCAAACTTGACTTATTATGTTGAAACTTTGACCCAGAGTTGGCAGCGATATAGAGCTTTACGGTTTGAAAACTTTCAAAGTGATGAGTAGGTGTCATTATGCAGTTTGTTTTACATTTCTTGTGCAGGATGTCCATTGTTGCAGTACTTGTTAGGGTTTCCCTCGGTTTGTACAGGTGGTCTAACTGCAACTGTTTATGTCATAATCACTGGGCCTGAATATAATGCCCCAGTTTGATTCTACTTCAGTTATATACTGGCAGATGGTTTAACTAGATGAACTATCCAGCTACAAAGGGTACATGCTGGTTCAGGGGAAGTCAAATTGTTCTAATCTGTTGTCTTTGCTGAATATTTAACTTAGACTAGGAGTCGCCGTACAGAGAGACATGCGCGGGTACAGGTTCCGAACCATGTTCTGAGTAGCTACCTGCTGAAGATTTAATCTATTTGGGCTAATGCAGCCCATTTCAAAATTCTACAGACGAATTTGTGCAATATGGACAACAGTACTTCCATGTGTATACAGGTTAGACAGTGACAGGTTAGCTTATGGAGATTAAAGAGTTCGGACTGCGGAATAGGGTAATGACTACCAGGAAGTGGTTCTGGACAAAAAGACACAAATACAATAGCATCTATCAAGTTTCAACAGTGTAAGATTTAACGTTACATTTTGAATATTTAATATGCAACGAATATGCTTTCTTTGAATATGAATTATTATCCCATTTTTATGTAGTTTCTTGGCTTCTGATTGGTTAATAGCCATGAAATGCCTGCCGCACCTAATTGAAATTATGGTATTACCCACATGGGGTTGGTATTCCTGTAGTAAAACCACGCGACACCTAGCGGCTAAAGTGAAAACGGCTCTGACAGGGGAACGCAGACGACAAAATGGCAGAACAGGTGCCTTCTTCTGCTAATAAAAGGCGCTAGTAATTTAGAAACTACATAAAAATGGGATAAATTCGTTACACACTGGTAGACTGTGTAATACAGCGAGCATCTCCCACTCAGGGAATTGGTATTACCCTCGACTGGCGCCTCGGGTAATACCAGTTCCCTTCGTGGGAGATGCTCGCTGTATTACCGAGTCTACCAATGTGTAACTAATAATATTTATGCTGTGAATGACATCGGTATTACAAGAATTTCTTAAAAATCCAAAATGTAATTTGACAGTGGAGCATAGGGCGCTTCGTGGAACGAATTATGAATAAATCCTGTATTATACAATAACAAACATTAACTACACAACAAAGCTGAAATTTATGTTGACGTTCTCCTCTAATATCAATGCACCTGTAATCTACCCTTCACCACGAGGCCCATATTTTGTTCAGTCAATCAGTCATTCATTCCCTTTTTTTGTTAGATCTGTCATCTAGCAAACCGTGCGTTCATCCGTTCAATGGATATTAATAATTGTTCGTCACTTCATCTTACAGTTATTCATTTATTTATATGAAGGCATGTCTTGGAACACAGAAAGATGAAGGTATCGACGTGTTTGATAATGATGACGTGGATAATGGTACCTGTGAAACAGATGGTTCTGCGTTCAGTACAAATCACGAGGATATCCGTCGCATTCCAGTAGAAGCAAACTTCCTCACTGTTTTCTCAACATTGCCAGGTGATTACTATAAATCGCTTTAGTTTCGCAGTTTTTTTTAATTAAACTTTTTTCGAATGTTTTTTGTTTGATTTCACCAACTTGAATTACCAAAAAAAATCAGAGATCACTGATCCAATAACTAGACTGATCCAAACCGCGAATATCAGGCAATGCTCATTCGTCCATCTATTTAAAAAACGCGAAATTTCATATAAACAACAACAAAAAAAAGAGTGATTCACAGCAGAAAGTATCACGGTACGCAACACAATGTACCACAGTGATAACTTTCCGATCTCATAAGATACAAAGCTTCCTAATAGATTCTTGGCACCAGTGAGATATTTTTGAATCGTCATTTTTGAAGCAACGAGATCATTTAAATTGTGTAGGTATGGCCTCTGTTTAAGAAAATTGGATGATATGGTCCCAACGGTTAATAGACGGTCCAAAAGTGAGCATGGATTATCAACGTTAAAGTCAAAGTCAATTGCAAGGCGTACTCTACCCGTTTTCAATGCATGAGAAACAAATCTCTGAGAGTTTGCCAAATTGCTACACTTAACAGTTATGTGTGTAACTACTTGAATATACAGTCCTGGTGCAATATTGCGACCTCTCAGAGTAATTTACATTCTAATAGGTCAACTTTCATGGAGACATCCCGAAAAAGGATCTTTATTCATACGAAAATTGTGCAGAGTATTTGACGAATGTGGATTTAAAGAAGAAATGATGGCAATGATGACCAAGGTCAACAGACTAATGGTGAACAACCTTGATGCTGCACAGCCAATGGAGGCGATGAATAGGAAAAAACGAGTGGCTTGTGTTATCAGCACGCTTACCAAGGCTTTATACCTTCACAGGAAATAAACGTATTACATCCATTGTTCACAGATCTGCAAAGACACCACTAACTGCCTGAGTGGAAAATATGCTGCGCTGGGCGGCGCGGCACTGCCACGGGTTGTTTTTCGACTAGTTTCTTGACTTTTGTTGCGTGGTTTCATTAAACATGTCCTAATATTTTCTTGGTTTTTGTTTTTCCTGATTTGCATGCACATGTATATCCGGGATATGTATACATATTCATGGTCAGATTAATAATGTCCAAGATTGAGAAGGTTTGCTTTTGAGAAATTCCAAAGTTTAAAAACGTTCACGAAGAAAGTAAAATAAATTTTATAGCAGTTGCAAAGTATAATTAAATGCATTTTATATCACATTATGTGATTAAATAACAGAAAATAAATTCGGCAATCATGACTTGTTAATGATAGTCCTCCATGTGCCCCCATCGGGACCCCGTATTCAACTTCATCAAAATCAGATTGAAAGTCAAAGATCAAATTGTAATGTTCAAGACTGTAGTGTTCACTAATAATACAGTTATTTGCGTTTGATCTCCTCTTGACTTGAACAGCTTTAGTATCACTTGCAGTACACGGGCCTACACGCTAAAGTGGAGTGAATTTGCGTAATGGAGTCCTGGTATAATTGGATCATGTAGGGTGTGGAGGGCCTGAAAAGGCTACACAATCGTAATAGTTTGTGAACATACCAAAAGATTAATTTGTCAATTTATGTTGCGTGTTATTAAATTGCATTTGTTTTGTTTTGATTTTTTTTCTTTTCTTTTTTGTTTGTTTGTGTTTTTTTTTTCGTGCAGAACCACTTCCAAATGAAATGATAGTGTCACCATCGTGTTACAGGGGCGTGTATGGACCTATCTATTTTCCATTTTTGTATTTGATTTGGGGTAAGTTTGGCCCAGTCTCATAATCAGAACCGCCAACATATCTAACACGATATTACAGAACTGGTCTCATTTTTAGTTCTTTATCTTGCTTTTGATCAGCGTTATAGGCAAGAGGCCGTGCAACATTTACCTAACGCTGGAAGGCTAAGTTCCCGTTAATTGTTGCAAAAGGTGTCATAAGCCTTTGTCGCTGTGCCCATGGTGTTCTGTGAGGAATATTTTAGCTACCCGAATTGGTAGAGGATCCACCTGATGTTATGGGTAATCAACCTGCAGCTACGGAAAATCAACTTGTTTCCAGACAGACAGACAGGTGGCCGGTAGGTTAGTTCTGCATATTTGCAGCGTTTACCCAGAATATTTATCGTGCAAATGAAAAACATTCTTGTGCTATGGGGTACCCACCTGCTGCTTGTGTGCATCTACCTGCCGCTACGGTTAACACTTTCAGCACTGCACCGAGGGAAACTGTTAACCTAGGCCTTTTCACAACGATCATGAATCCAGCACCCTTATAATTCAGGGAAGTTCGACACTGAAATACCAGCAAATACGCTTCTATTTTTATGAGTAAATTTTGATTAATTTGATGATCTTATGCTTGTACAATATGTTACATGGTCCAGTTAATAATACTTAGCAAGATAAAATGTTCTGACATTGGAATTCTGGTGCCTAGGGCCAAAACAGGCCTACATATATTTTTTTCAATACTAAGCTTGTATTGTTTTTGATGATACATCTTATACATAGACGCAGTTGCTCCCACCTGACATGAACATGACAAAGTGGTATAAAGATTATGTTGTACTTCTTGTCTTGTATATAGCCAATAAATAATTCATGTACATTTTGGGGTTTTGTATATGGGATAGTTTCGTGAAAATAACAATAAAGATTCTAAGGTTAGCTTGTAAAATTCTCGGAGCATTTATTCAAAGGGTCTAATTTACACTTGGAGGGAGATTTAGAGGAAAACTTATAGTGCAAAGGCCTTTGAAATTAATACTGTAAAGGATCCGCAGGGATTTGCGGGAGGGTTGGTTTTCATTTGTTTTTTTGGGGGGTGGGGGTGGGGGGTTGTTTGTTTGTTTTGTTTCCCTTCAATGAAATAGTTCAATTTATATTGATTTTTTGAGTGTCCGCTATTAACTTGTAGAACGTTTTCAATTGTGGAACTCCCAAAGTACGAGAAGGAAAGTTTCTGGTCTAGCACAATTCATGACGTGTGACCGAAACAATTTTTTGCCTGTAGAAACATCAACTCTTTTCATGATCGTACGCGTCATATTAAGCGTATTTGTTTTGACTTACATATAATTATAGTTATTTTATGAAAGAGCATTCGGCTATTTCGAAAAGTCATCTCTTCTATGCAATAAAGACTTCCCCCAAAATAAGCCTGCAGTGGTGCTTCAATCCGAAGCAAAAACCAATATGTTGGTGTTTAATTATCAACCATTATGTCGTCCATCAAGGCCATAAATATATGCAAGAAAGATGGTTTATAGATACTTTTTGCTGCTTTTTTTAACAGGAAGTAATAAATATGTTATTTGAACATACATTTTGTACCACTACGTGTACCATACCTCCGACCTGTGCGAACATTTTGTCAATATGGGCTTGTAGTCCCATGCAACATTTTCATTTTTAGTTACGGTGGATAATATTTTACATTGGCAAATTATACCTCTGTTTACAGTGAACCTCCTCCACAATGCCACATGTGATCAAGCAGTGGTTAAAAAGAAGCAACAATAACAATATGAATGAGAATGAATGGCACAGATCTAAACTGTAAGTAATGGCAAGTAATATGTATTGATGCTGCTGGCTTCATTCATACTTTTAAAAATAAAATAGTGGATGCTCATAGTCCAAACGTTATGGGCATTTTTGAATGAAAAAATAATAATCTGGCAAACACACATCATATTATTGTAGTACATGCTAATAATATGTGGCTTGTTATATACATAAACTATTGTCACACTTCACGAACTAGTTTATACCAGAAACTTTCTTATCTACCCTTGTATTATTAAAAATATCGCCGAGCAAAAATTTCGTTCCCCAGAGTTAGACCTTGTAATTTTCTGCTAATTTCCATTGATTTCATGAAGATCAATCCAGCTTTAAGGGAAGCTTTCTCAAAACTAACTAGTCTTGTGACATTTGATCGTGAAATAATTATTTGCATCTGAAGATCAGCGAAAAAATTTGTTGAGATTGAATGATCCTTGAATTATAGTCCTTTCTGGTCGCAGTGGGAACAGCGAGGTAGATGTTTCATGCTGGAAAGTCCCCCCCCCCCAAAAAAAAAGCCCCAATTGACAATACAGGTGTATAAGTCGTAGGTTTGTCAATTTAGCATGTATTGAAGCCATAGCTTCAGGTGTAAAAATCGTAGCATCATGCAAGCAAACAATGAAAAAGTCATTTTTACTGTGTTTTAGGGGAGCACATTACATAAGTTGTCTGATCATCTCAGCATGTGTATTTACCTATGTAAAAGATTCAGAGAAAAGAATGTATGTCAGCGGGAACAAGTAATTTCGCACGCATGGAAGATTTCCTTTTGTTGATCGTATTGGATACTTTCAATTTCTAATTTCCATTGTGTATGTATAGGCATAAGCTTCTGTACATATTAGTAACAAAGTTTGACATCAGTTGATGACTTAATGTGCTTAACTGAAACTAAGCTCAGGGTAGTCATGTTCTAACCATCAACACATTCTGTCCAGTGAGAACTTTGAGTTGATTCCCCCTAGCCAGAAGTGCGTTCCCCGTGACATGTGGATGCTCCGTTACACCATGTGCATTCTCCATATCAATTCGGGTGGCCAAACAATTCCTCACACAGCCGAAAGCATGTCCTATGCAGGGGTGTGCCGACTACTCCCATGATAAAATTAGTGTTAAAGATACACTAGAACGGATTCTACAGTACCTCGGGAAGCTCCCTTGAGCAGACTCGGTGACAAGTTTAGGGTACGAGAGCTGTACCCTAAAAATTAAAGGGCACAGAATTTTACCCTTTGGAATTTTTAGATACAAGGTAAATGCGTGTAGTGAGAAATTGGCTCAACTACTAAATGATAGAAACAATGTGATGCAGCATATGGACTTAATCTGTAGCTCTGTGTGCGATATTATGAAAGAGTGGAAAGATGTGGTTCTTTCCCCAAGTAGCTGTGCCCAAGAATAAAATCGTTGAAGCGTTTCCATGGTTATCAGAATCAAATTTAGAATAACTATTCAATTGGTAATTGGAAGCGGCTAATCTGAAAGTACCTGAGATCAAGGAAGTGAGATCCATCTTGATTCGCGCTTTGATATACACTTCACTCATACTGATGCTAAGTTCATAGAAATGAAATAACTATGAGGAACATAAAGTAATATTCCCCAGTTACGTCAAATCTTAAAACACATGTTCCGTGTCTTCTCTATTCACTGAAAAATACAACTGCGAATTACGGTCGTCATTACATTTTACAATTCAGTAACTATGCTTGTAGCGACTAAAATGAAGTATAGAAGAAGGGATATTGTACTTCCACACAGACAATAACGCTTCTGCTATGGTTTCAATGCAAACGTCATAATTAACATTTCACAGAACTACTCCCATGTATTCATTTCCACAAAATTCAAATACTAGTATATCAAACTTTCACAAAATACGAGTACTTTTCCTCTTAGAAACAAGAATGTCTCTGAGTCCAATCCTCTAAAAAATAATAATGATTAATATGGTCTGCCAACACACAAATCTAGAATATCTCACGTTTCTAAAAAGCCTATAACCTACGACCCTCACTAAATCTTTTCCCATGGACAAAGAGAAAAAAAAAGAAAGTATGATCTTTCAGATCACCTGGTCAGGAATTAAACAGCTTTCCAGATCCTTATTTAAAAATTACCCTTGCATAGTAAAAGAAAAAGCTGCACGAAAGTTGGAGAAAGAACTAATGCTCAGACATCAGGGTGAAAGACACTTCGTAATACATGTACTTAACAACGCCAAGTCCGAGGCCCTCAATCCAGCATGTTATTAATACGACCAAAACTGTAACCGACGGCTTAATAGTCCACAAACTACCTGCTAATCATAAATTTCCTTACACGATGAATACAAAAATCCCTAGACCTAACTCTGAAATAAGTACGAAATGTTTACATCACCTGAAGTCATCACACGGAGGAGTCCCTCTTTCGCAGCGTATAGCGAATTGAGACGTTACAACGGCAAATTAAATTTCGGGGTGCTCTGATCCACCTGTGTCACCTATATAGACCTGGAAACGACATTAAAAAGTGAAGTCACACGCGCCTGTAAAACAAAAACACAAAAGGAATACTTTCTGAACAACACGGGAAAAAGGTAAAGTTCCCGCAGCTTCACCCATACCATACCCTAGTGAAATTTCCTATAAATTTCACAGTAGCAGGAGAGAAAACATTACATATATATCAATATTTTTTTTTCATAACTGCTACTGCGTAGTGGGAAAAAGCAACCATGGTTTAATCAAGAACGCGAAAACCATCGGCATGAGTCTACGGCGTGTTTAAATGCAGAAAAACACAACAGTAATGATACCAATTAAGCGGAACGTAAGGCTTCCAGGAAGGCCTACAAGCGAACTACAAATAAACAGTTAGTAGAATAAAAGGAGTACGTTATTCACAAAATTTAAAAAATCTGAAATGCAAAGCTCCCAGAAGATATTGGGAGATTCTAAATGAAGCAAAACTCAGAAGAGCAAACAAATGGGTAAGATACACATGGTGGTTTTCGCAGATCAGAGAACATGTTACCGAGGAGAATTTTGATATTGTTGATATAAATACAGCAGATCATTTGATACCAAATAGATTTTTCTCTGTCAAAGAAATTGAGGATGTTGTGTCAAAACTCAAGAATAACAAAGCTGGTGGTTGACCAAATCCTAAGTGAATTTATCAAGGGATCATTTCCAAAATTACCTTTACTTTTAACCAAATTGTTTAACCTAGTATTCAAACAACAATTATTGTTCCCGAGAGTTGGGGAATTGAATTTATTAAACTTATAATTAAAAATAAAGGGAATGTTAAAGATGATGATAAATACAGCGTTTTGCTATTTTTTCAGTTGTGCTGGTAAGCTCTTTACAGCTTGTTTGAATAATAGGTTGAATTTATTCCTTGAAGAAAATGGGTTAATTGGGAAGGAGCAGGCTGGTTTCAGAGAAGGCTACTCAACTGTCGACCATACTTTTACTCTTCACAGCATAATTGAATTGTAAAAAGCTAAAGGTAAAAGTTTGTATTGTACCTTTGTTGATTGGAGCAAAGCTCTTGATAGTATGAATTGAGTTAAGTCTATTAAAATATGGTGAGCCACCAGATTAATGGTAATGTGCAAAGGGATATATATGGTTTATAGAGTAAAGCAAAATCGTGTGTGGAAAACGATCACGAAATGTACCGATGCCTTCCTAAGTGTTGATGATGTTGACGTTTACGTTAGGCTCCATCTAGTGCTTTATGCTGTGTATGCTATTACTTTGGCTAAACAACCTAATCACCTACAGAATGCTCTAAGTCACATTAAAAGACTCTCTAATTACTTTATACTCAAAATTAACACACAAAAACCAAGATTGGTGTATTTGACAGAGAACAAAGTAAATATTCTGATGTTTTCACTTCCGGTAATGACAATTTAGAGATCGTTCCTGACTACACATATCTAGGAATCAAATTTAATTAGAATGGAAATATTCATAATGTCAGAAATATTTGTAGGATCAATCATGTAAAGCAACGTATGCTGTATTAAACTGATGTAGAGATCTTATGCTACCTATATATTTACAAGTACAGTTATTTGAATGTATGGTGTTGCCAGTTCTGTTGTATGGTTCAGAAGTAGGGGGTCCTTATTTTTAGAATTCCGATGATCAAACTGAACTAGACAACTTATGTAAATTTATTGAAGTCATTAATGGCTACATGAGGTAATTAACAGAGTGTGCCAGCTCATTTAATGTCAGCTTTTCCTGTCAGTGTACCTATTTATATTTCATTTAGTTATCAGTGTTACCGGTTTATGCATGCATATTTAGTGTGTTCCATGGACTTGTTTTTATACAATTTTAGGAAAATCCTATTCCAATGCCAATTCGGACAACAGAGCGCAACATCATTACTAACTAGGCACGTGGACTTTTCAGTTCGTCGTTAAAAATGAAAAAATCGTTTTGTGTTTTATCATGATTTCACATGGAAGTAAAAGCAGCTTTCCAGTATTGCCATGATTTACGAAATATCGTTTGATTACAACGGCCAAACCATGCTTCACGCCTAACTAAGACACTAAATTCACGTTTAACGAAAACGGTGGTCTCCCCTTGTGATGATTGGCATCGCGGCGATTTTTCGACTAAGCCTTGTAACCTGACAAGCAAAAAAGATTTTCCATCCTGCCTAACTAAATAGAACTGTTTGCCATTTCTTTCAGTGATTTATATTTTCTACCTCCTGATTTAGGCTTAATTACCCCCCCCCCCAACATATATATATATATATATATATATATATATATATATGTATGTATATGTATGTGTATATATATATATATATATATATATATATATATATATATATATATATATATATATATATATATATGCATACGATTGGCAAGACAAGACCAACCACATAACCGCAACTGACTGACAAGTCAGGTGAGGTAAAAATGTCTTAATGCTTTGTCGTGCACCAATGCCCTTTTTAAGGTTCCAGTAAAGTTAAATATACCACAGATATTTACTGTAATCTCCAACATATTTTAAATGTCCTGGTGGAAAGAAACCAAATATGTATGGCCAATGATCATAGGCGTGTTTGCTCTGAAAGAAACCCCTTCACTTTTCCCCAAATCAGCCGTTGCTGAGTCTGTATTAGATGTCTTGGGTGCAGTCTAGGGGGTTGTCTCCGGCGTAATATTAGACTGTATATTGTAAATACGGACTTCGACATATTCTGAGATAATGTTAATTTGCAAAATTAGTCCACATGAACCAGCAAAATAGTTTTGTCAAATACAAAGCTGATGAAGATATTAAACTGGTGCATAATAATAGGTTTGAAGTTGTGCCGAAGTTTGAGTTTTATAAATAGCAATATTTGAAGTTTGTTCTTCCCTGTTCGTCTCCTGGCAATAAAAGGTGTGATATAATAAATTTTAAAATTGAGGATGATAAATTCATGCACCGAGGTTGTATTTAATCAATAAATGTTTCAATATGCTAAAAGACCAGTAAGTTTTGTGATTGCAAGTAACAACAAAGGATACCAATAAACGGTGGGAAAAACAACATTTGTGACAAGTGCCACAACTTGAGAAGCCAAGATCATCTGTCTCCTTACAGAGTAAGGCTATCTGCCTTAATACCTGAAATACGTACAGCTTTGTCTAGGACAGAGACCTCCTTGTCCGTAGATACCACGTGTTTTCAGTGGTCCAATCACACACCTGGATTTTGATGCACGTGACTTGAAACTCGTAAATGGATCTCGTTCGGGCTCCATTTCTAAGGAAACACCTAATACGGTCCACATTAGGTCACATTACGCAGTGTGCAATAAATGAAAGGCCCATATCAACACGGATTATGCGAAAACGACAATTTATACCAAAAGCTAAGGTATGCAAAGGGATTTTGACTCTTAAATGCACATACATCTCCCAAAAATTCTTTCAGTGCATGTTTCTGTGTGCCCACTGTTACGATGCATGTGCAAGAATAATGATAATTATAAATGAAAAAGAATACAAAGCATCATCAAGGTACCAGTGTTAGCCTATTTCTACGATGGTCAATAGAATTGTATATTGGCGACTAATGGAGTAACAAAAGAAGATGAATTCAGGTAGTTGCGATTTGAAATTCAAGTTTTGATTTGCATCTGACACCATGTATTATGAACAGTTTCGTCACTTCAATTTTCAAACGTTTTAGTCAGTGATACATGAAAGTATATATATATATATATATACATATATATGTGTGTGTTTTCCGGAGTTGATAGTATTGTGGTCACAGTGTGACATATTTTCCAAGATCATGATTTTGAATGAAATATGCGATATCTGTGTAATTCATTTATTTGAATTTCAAGTTGGAATGCATTCTATGACTGAATGGTTAAAGTTTCTTCACATCTGCTGTCTAGAGCAATGATGAGTCAGAACACAAAGTATTCATGATGATGTGCCCCGGAACAAAAGAGATGTTGACTGAATATTTCTTGGTCACGCATGCCTAGCTGTGCATCTAAATGTGCAATCGAAATGGATCATTGCACATGGCATGATGTCTATGATTACACAATGTTTAGAAATAACATTACTGATTTTATTTATTTCAGTATAACCTGAGGCCAAGATTTATATTGATTGAGCGTGTTGACCGCCTGATTTCCAAAGCTGACGTTGACCTTAACCTTCAAGTTAAAGACGGAAAGAGACTTCAAACATAAGGAGCTTCGCGTAAAAAGAAGAGGCTGATCCCTCAATAAGGCTGCAGGTAAATACGTTGCTTTATGTACCCTTTTCCCCTGGTAATTCCCATGGCTGTGGTAAGAGTATCTTAGTCCCGTTTCTTCCCGTTTTTTTTTGTTCTTGACAGCTTATGGAATACGATTAACACACCACCGCGTTTATATCATGATGATCATCAAATGTGGGTGTTTCGTTTCAATTGAAACGTCGTGTGTCTAAAAGACTGGAATATACAATTAATTAATGCAAAAAAATCGGCAAATCTGATCATAGACAATCTTTCTTAGCCAATATTCCTTTTACATTTAAAGATTGATGATGGAGGGACTGAATGAAAAGCACAATTTACGTATTGTCATGTCCCAATATATTAAGTGATGAAAGTCTGCCTGTCTGCCTCTCTCCACATATATTTACGATTTTCCAGGTAATTGCAATGGCCGAAGCAAGAGCGGATACCAAGAGGTGAGTGCAGAAACATAAATAAATGCTTGGGTAACTTACATACTCGACTACCAGAGTCGATCGTTAGATGCATGTAAAGTTCATTTGATTTATAGTTTTAATTATTCACCAAGGTAACACTTAACCGTCCGTATCTTTTCCAACAATTCCTAGCAAGCAAAGTAAATAAGACACACAGAAAAAAAAAACAAAACAAAAAAAAAAACAAAAAACAAAAGCAAAACCAAACGAACGAACAAAATTATAAACAAAAAATATGACAGGGCCCTAGGTGACCACGAGGTGCGTTTAGTGATAAGCTTTCGTCAGCCTAAGAAAATATCCTTTTACTCCACTTTTCTGAATGTTTGTCCCTTATTATCCATGGTAGGATAACACAACAGGGTTAGCTAAAACAATAGTTTTTCAATAATATATCTCTACAAAAGATATAAAGGAAAAGCCACCCGTATTCGAATTTTAAGTTTAAAACTTTTTTTAGAGTTTTTACTGTCAAAAAGTGGTTGTAAGTCGCCATGCTCAATTCTGAAAAGTAGACTTCAACCTGGATGTAGTTTATTTTAAATATATTGCACGTTTGACGTATATTGTACGTTTGACGTATCACAAATGACATATTGTACCGAAGAATATGCAAATTGTAAACGCGCCAGGTGTTAAGTATATTATTTTGTTTTCCTGTCGCTGGCACCTGTGATGAAAGGGAAAGGCATCCGAGTAATGTGTCTGATGATGAAGTGGACGACGTAGATTATTTCTTCAGTAGTAGCCAAGCTGAATCTGTGGAATACTGCATGACCCACAAAACAAGAGGTTTGGCACTTATCATAAATAACCGCCATTTTCACCCACAAACCAATCTATCAGAAAGACGAGGAACCGATAAAGATGCTGAACAGTTAACCAGTGTGCTGCAGACGCTAGGCTTCTTGGTGCAACAACAGGATAATTTAATAGCAGCGGACATGATAAGTGTGCTGAAACAAGGTAAGCTTTTCCTTCTGCTCAAATCTCTAGGCTAAATTTTGTTAGTCCTTTTATATTCTTCAAGACCCCATTTGCCTACAGCTTTATCATTTTAATGAGCCTATTTAATGTCCTCGATATTGAGCATCAGTTCCAAATGCCATAAAAAAGCCGCAATTATGTAAATATCAGTGTAAAGATGCTAATTCAGAGAATAAGGGAAGTACTTTAAAGCAGTTTTCCAGGGAACTCCAAAATATTATGCAAAGACTTCGATAAATAAAAATCTTGCACTTATCTCTAATGGTCAGGTGTCGAGTAGGACTCAAAGTACAATGTAATTTACCAGTGTCTGGCATTCTTAGGAGCAAGTGTGAATTTTGCACTTGCATCCATTGCTCTTCCAAGTGTTGGATGCCTCAAACTGCTATATATTTGTTATCCTTATCATTAATTCAAAGGAGGGCGTTAAAAATTAAGTGATGACGGGTCGTGTTTAGTTGGGTCGGATGGTAAAAAATATTCATTTGTTGCTCTGCTTTTCGGTACATGTGAGCAGTCTTGGTCGTATTAAAGCCTTGCTTTATCTTAAACTGAAGCCAAATTTGGAATTTTAGCCAATACCTTGCACCGATCAGTAACCCGTATTACTAACATGTATTTTTCTGACAATTTGACATCCTTAGGTATTTGGTATCGGATAAATATAAAATGTATATTCTCGTGTATTCGTGGGAACTTCTTTAACCAAGCCTTTTTATCTTAAACCTGTATCATTTTTGAACAATTTGAAACACCTAAATTGTCTAACATTCCCAGGGCCAACTCTTTTTTAATGACATCTGCATAAAATTGTCTGAATGATGAGGCAGTTGCCAAAGCTTCTGGGATCCCCCTCCGATAACCTTTAACCTGCGGTAGCTAGGTCTCTCTAGCTCAAGTTTCGTAGCATGTTTTCGGACTCAATAAAGATATATAAGCTTAGGTGTTCTAATTAGCAGATAGAATAATCACCGTGCACATATACGTTTGGCCTTGAAATGATCTTGCCTGAATGCTATTAAGTTTTTAGAAGGTTAAAACACCTAACATATATTCATTGCATACTCTGACACTACCTTCATTCCTCATGTAGTGATTGATACACAGAATCGATTACACATTGTTTTGTGACCTCAGTTTGGCCATCCAGGGGATTTCTGAGACCTTTAATTTCCTGCATCCAATATGCAGGCGAAGTGTCATTTAAAGACTATGTTAATTTGTGCGGAAGTTACAGTGAGTCTATCAGGGCAGGGTACATTCCTGTTGTTGGGAATGCCAGTCATCGGTAATTTAGCTCTGGAGATTTAGTTCAGAAGTGATTCGGATTGGTACATTAACCCTGGTTAATTATATGTGGATAGATTTCCCATATCGCTCGATTGCATTTTCGTAAATTATCTGAGTGGTGAGGCAGTAGCCAAAGCTTGTCGTCCTCTTCGCCGTAACAGCGGCCATAGCTTGATAAATGTGTCGCTGTGCTTACATACATTGTTTTTCCAAGGGTTCTCTTTTTCTTTCTTTCTTCTGTACAGCCTATTTTGTCCAGGAAACCAAAAATACCACAGTCAGAAAAATGACAGATAAAGAAGTGAAATTTTGGATCTCCTTTAAAGCAAATCTTTTCTACTCAGTCAGCTCTGTCTTTGACATACTCTGGATCCAAGCGTCGAGTAAAGCTGTTGGCAAGACATATAATACTGTGAAATGTCAAAGATAGTCGTTCAAAAATAGTTTCAATGTTACCTCCCAGACACAGCGAAACAAATAGAACACCCCCCCCCAAAAAAAACTACTGGTTGCTGTCAATCAGTTTGTCCAACAAAGAACAATTTCACTATTCAATCTGCAGATTGTTCTATGAACAAAACGTTTATCAGTATCAGTTTACCCTTGACTGGCGACCGAGTTTACAAAACTTTTGACACGTTTCATTTACTCATCGGCATTGCTTAAGTTTGCGACAAGATTTTGAAAGGAACAACATATTGAAGCACACGATATTTGGCACCAAGGACCTTTGGTAGGATTTTTTGTTATTTGTTTGTTTTATTTTTTGTTTTCGTTTTTGTTGTTATGTTTTTTGGTTAAACTTTCAATAAGCATTCAGACCTTCTTCTTTCATGTACGTGCTTACAGCTGCATCAAGAGACTACTCCAATGCAGATTGCTTTGTCTGCGTCATTTTATCCCATGGTGATGTAAGGGGGATTTATGGAACCGACACTGTGGTTCCAGCTGAAACATTATTCAACACCTTCAAAGGCCATAAAAGCAAGTCGTTAGCTGATAAACCAAAGCTGTTTTTCATTCAGGTAAGTTTGCAATACTAATAACACGAAATGAGAAAGCGCAGAAAAACTCACGTCCAGCTTTTTAAATCTCATCTTTTGGCAGAGACAGAAAACATGCTTAAATTGACCATTTTACGACATGAACCATACTTTAAGCGAGAAAAATACTTTGGCGTCGAGTCAGCACCTTCATGGACATGCCGTATGCGATAGGCACCCACAGAAGATTAGAGTGAAGCTGCAGGTTGCGGAGAATTGACCTGATTCGATCTCTCCATACCACGTTTTCTTATTGAATCCAATTCTCTCTCTCTCTCTCTGTATATATATATATTTATATATATATATATATATGTATATATGTGTGTGTAAATCTTTCACACATCTAAAAAAATTCGCATGTCTGAAAATCTATATCTGTATATATATATATATATATATATATATATATATATATATATGTATGATTCACTTGTGTGTAAACTGTTACATGCATTCGAAATAGTCTTTTAATTTACAAACGGCAAAAAAAAAATATCCGTATGTGTGATGCTTTTACAGATATGTTTATTATTGCAAGTGTGTGTAAAATATTTCCCCTGTAGATTTTTGTTATTACTGTTTTGCACAATTAAACATGTTTGTAAATCTTATACAAATGGATGATTATTTACACATATGTAGAAATTATGGATTAAAGCCTGAAACGGATTTCCATACCTCTTATGTTTTAATTCACAACTTTGCATGGAAGCTCTACTTTGAAAAGAAAAGGACGAAGCAGACGACATTTGCATTTGCTGTTCATCATCTAGTATTTGGCCCGCAATGCGCTACCACATCGACAGAAATATAAGCACCACACATATCAATATTAATGTTGGTATAGACAGAGAGTGATAACGATAAATGCATGGTGACCAGAGAAGAGTGCACTGTTCACGGCAATGCAATGTCAGCTGAAGTCTACATTTAAGGCTTTGATACATGAATGTTGGTGATAAGTGGCTCATAGACGACGATTATCCAGAAAACTATGGTTTCCATGCAATATTATTAGCCCTGTGAGAATTGAGAACAATGAACAGACGAAATACCTAGCTACCTCTGTGGAATGTGGTGCAGCGTCATACTATAACAATTGTGCATTTTATGATACAAGCACCAAATGTTGTAGATATATAAATACGAATGTAATGATCATTCTAAGATAAGGGGACATTTGAAATTTCCCTCCTCTATTTTGGCTCCATTTTTGAGGAGTGGGCTGTGTAAGTAACATCTTTGTGCCCCACTGGGCAGCAAATTGTAATATTTGCAAATTAAGAATGATTCTGTGTAATTGCATTATTATCAGTGACATTTCTAGGGCATTAAAGGTCAAGTGACTTATGGTAAGTTTTCCCTGGTGCTGTGAAGAACCATTTGAAGTACAATGAGGTTACTTCACAAATTTGAAGAACTTTATATAACCCATTTTGAAAATTCATTTTGATGTCTTTGACCTTGCTTACAAGGTTACAGGACTTGTCCACTAAAAATTGATCAGATTCTACGGTATAAAACATTTAGATAAGTCGTTCAATTGCATTAGGTATTAAGTTTTCAAGGAACACATGTCACTTGTGCACAGACAACCTCTATGCAATTTTTGAAGTGATGGGTGAAGAAAGAACTATAACACTACATTTTACAAGCTGAAC
Organism: Hermodice carunculata; assembly: GCA_964020975.1. Lineage (NCBI taxonomy): Eukaryota > Metazoa > Annelida > Polychaeta > Eunicida > Amphinomidae > Hermodice > Hermodice carunculata. The sequence continues at coordinate 73,887,775 of OZ026613.1, read as the reverse complement.
TTGTTGCCCAGTACATTAACTGTAGAACATGTATCAATTATCCGCACATTCTCCATCACACCAGCATAGAGTTGAACATTTTAAGTCATTCTGTTTACATTTGCAGTGGAATTGGCATTCATATTTGAAACCACAAAAGAGTAGCTTTGAACATGTTTTAGGTGCTTCGGGAAGGGTTGCCCAGTAGGGCTTGAACAGTCCATCATTAACAGTCCAACCCTAATCAATTGGAAAAGGAGGCGTGACATGTGAAATCAATGCCAATACAAAGCAACCTTGGTAGACTGCTCTTTTCAGACGCTCTTCTTGAGCAGCAGAAGGTGGTTATTATTTTTGCTGAGGATCTTTTGGCCAATAACATCTTTCTTGCCACATTAACAGATGAACAAGTGCTAGTTGTGTCATACATTAATATGACGTATGTCTGCAGGCCTCATCTGGTATTCTGCTAAGAGCACAGGGAAGCTGAAGTAGGGCGTTTGTGAACTCTGGCAATAATGCGCCTACACACCAGACTACCCTCTTCCAATGGCCAACAAATGAAGAGACAGTGTTACAACCGGTCAAAGCAAAAAACAAGCGAAGAGCCTGTGACTTCTGTGGGCCAAGGGTGGCAGCTATATCATGAATGGGCAGATAGTGAAAGTGTTTGCCTGTGCCTTATTCTGTATATAGCTGATCTATTTCTGCCACATTCTGAATGATCACAATGGCTAACGCAACCAACTCAGAGTCAATAGTTTGGATCAGTACTTTGATATGACCCTTATATACAACATGTGTGACAGGTAAGAGCATACATGTATCTGCCCCCTTGTGGTTCCATGATACGAGTGAGTTAGGAATGGCAGATCTGAAAAACATGAGGGTCTCCTCATATTCAGTTATCATCAACTGCTTTTGCCAGTTTCCAGGCATTTGGACAGAATCTGTGCCCTCCTCCTCATAACCTTACCATGGTTGGATCTAACTACATTTTGCAAGCTGTCAGCAATGTATCTATCCCAAAACACTTCGACTCGGTTTGCCTTATCAAAATATGATAAAATGTATGGGACAAAGACCTGTAGTGCATATTTTGCAAATGTTGTGAATGCCCCGGCCTTCAACACTTGAACAATTGCTGGCCTGTCGAGGACTACTCATGTGACAGACGGTGGCTCTGACTGAACATCAGCATTCTCAATGCATGACAGAAGATCACTCTTGGTACCAACGAGAAGCTTCCCCATATCTGACAATGACTGATTCTGTGTTTGAAAATCTCTTATAATTTCTATCGGGTCCTGGCAGGCAATATGCAGCCTAGAAAACAGCTGTAAATAATTCTTTAAAGAAGTATGTTGCTGTGTGCTCTTGTTTGCAACCTTCAGAAAATCAAACAACTAACGTTTATTCTGGGCAATGAACTGACTAATAAGTTGTATTTTCTAAACCAAGCATTTATTCTTAATTCATCAAACTGGACCTGACAAAATTTAAGTGCACCATAGACATCATTAGCAACAGTGACACTCGTAATTTCCCATGTGTCTTGGACCACCTAATCATTGCTTTCTTCCAGAAAAGGGTGACATAGCTCAACCATTATTGCAAAACAGCACAGGCATTCTCTCCATGCTTGGGGTCTGATCATGGTGTGATATGATCATATTTGCACCCTTGAGGATTAAGCACATCGTCACATTCATTAATGATGTGAGCAATCTCTTGGCCTGAGACAATCCAACATAAGAGTGCACTGGGATTTTCTGTGAGGCATACTTTGCCACCATCACCCATTATTCTGCTCATGTGCTTGATACATGGGCATGGCAGAGAACACATAATATGTCTTCTATGCAGTAAAATGCCTTGATTTAAACTCCTCTGCAATTTGTGGGTGTTTAAATGAGAGATTAGACATGTCCTGCAAATACACACGCAGCCATCGACCAAAATGTGTGTAGGTCATTGCAAGGAACCCCAGGACTACCTTCGTCAAGGTATCTAAATACATGGAAAGTTTGCTTCCCAAGTAGAATGTATAAAGATTTGTTATCAAAGCTCAAAATCAGAACAGTAGCTCAGTACTTGAAATGTGAAACAACTGTGACTCTGATCTGGCAGGGTGCTACTGTAGGATTCATATGCTTAATATTGCAGAATATGCAGGACACATGCCGTTATTTGGCGTGCTTGTTTGGTGCGGGAAACATGCGATTCGTGCAAGAGAAAGTCAGCTTTTCCAGTGGATGTTATTTCCGTCTGAACTGAAGCTTAAGTCCATCCACTGCCAGGCAACCTGTCATGAAGAGTTTTAAGTGCTGCCATTTCAATATAAAGGCCACTAAACATACTCAAAATCTGGTCTTTGCCAAATTGCTCTGTACACTACAATCGGATGTGTTTCGCAATGGCAAAAGGGGCTTATCAAATGTAATGACGGGTATCTGCACTGGATTCAGATATGACACTGCTTTGTGTGCAACATCCATTGATCATGGCTACTTTGTGAACACTCTCGGGGAGGAGTGGAGACAAGGCTGTCGGGTGTGGTAAAAGGGACTTTGCCATTCTACAAAGAAACATATATGCAGCCCATAAAATCTTAGCAATAGTTTCCTCATTTGAATCCTTCAAACGTTCTCTTCAACTCTCTAAGAACTTATATTCTTCCTGCACATGTCCTTCTGTATCCAATCTGCTAAGAGGTGCGACAGTGCAAGGAGGAATAGAGGACCCTCTAATATCAGAATCTAGAGGAGGAACGTTAGTATAATACCTGGGACTAACAAAAATATGCAGCCCATAAAATCTTAGCAATAGTTTCCTCATTTGAATCCTTCAAACGTTCTCTTCAACTCTCTAACAACTTATATTCTTCCTGCACATGTCCTTCTGTATCCAATCTGCTAAGAGGTGCGACAGTGCAAGGAGGAATAGAGGACCCTCTAATATCAGAATCTAGAAGAGGAACGTTAGTATAATACCTGGGACTAACAACAGATTGAACCTTTTTGATTGTCCACCTATGATAGTTTGACCACGATCCATGCCGTAATTGCCAAAATGGGAATGCTGCAACAAGGAAATACCAGTACGTTTACAGGAATACCTTGATGTTGGTGAGCTGAGATTGTGTTCAATGCTGTCAACAGCAGCAGTTGTGAAAACCACTTGCTTGACGTCAAAATGTTTACAAACATTTCCCTGAATTCTGATGAGAGGCGAACAACTCTGTCACAGGAGATACTGAGACCACTTTAAAAAAATATCTATCAGCTCTCCTTTCCGGATGTGTCAATGCAGCAGCAGTCTAGTGTATACAGGAACTGCTGCTTCATATGTCTTGTAATGTCTGATTGCAGTTGTGTCTGTACGCTCACACCTATGTTTGACACTGCTAAACTTCAAAAGATGTGCAATAGATAGTGCCCTTGGTGTAGTTTCATTTTTGTCTACTCTTTTATGCTAAGACCTTCCAATATCATTTTCACCAGTGAAGGAAAGAGGGTCGGTATTGATTTCTGTTGTCATTGGCATGCAAATGATTCATTGATAGGTTTGCAATCGTCAAACATGTTTCTGAGCACAGTTTGGGCTGTTTGAGCAAGACACGTGGCATCACTATCATAGTCATGCTCACAAGCTTTTAACAAAGAGGCACCAATGTCTCCATTTAAAGCAATGTTGTTGTTTTAAAGGAGATAAGGATAACCGTTAACCAGGGTTGGCTCATTGCAGGGGTGTTGCCTGTTATAATTGTTTCTTCCAGTAGCCTATTTTGTTTCAAGGAAACCTTTTACAATTTTGTAGGCTGAAGCCAACTTATGGTTACAAAACTATAATTATAACCAAACTATGTCTGCAGGATGGCAGTTACCTCTTTATGCTTCGTATGTGTCAGAAATGACCAATTGGCCGCCGTCTTTCAAAAAATCACATCTACATGTACATTTTATTGATGATATCTTTTGTATCATTCCGCCTTTTGAGCATGTATATAAGATATTTCCTATATCATACAGGACTATCATTCTCGTGTTATGTTAGCTTCATACTAATGATCGTGACTTTTGAACACTTGGAAACCCTAAAATGGTCCATGTTGTGAGAGACCACACTGCGTAGAAAAGGTGCAAAGGTGGTTCCTCAAAACAGGTTATGTCCCATTAGAGTTAAAATAAAATGAAAAGATTGCACTACCAGCCGTTGATAAACGTGGTCTTACAAGCTAGCTGGTCTTTCAAAATGTGAACTACAATGTAACGTTTCAAGTAGGACAAACAAATAATTGTCGCCTGCAGCAAATGTTGGCAGTTACCTTTCCAGACATAAACTGTCTACACATTTGGGATATTCATCGTGTTTCAAATAACTCACTGTATATATATGTTTTTATTTGCCACATGCGTGTTGCATGTGGGCTTAATGTTTGGTTGTGTCTTCCAAAAATATATTTTTATGTAAGCATATGAAAACAATTTTACCTGTTATAAATTTAAGTAATATACTATTTCAAAACCACCAACTCGTATTGAAGGCCTACCAAGAATTTTCCAACCTTGAGTCAATCTTGTTTCTTGTTTAATGTAGGCCTACTCAGTGCTATCACGTATGAGCTTTCTAAAAGCACGCGGAAACTCGCAAATCGTACTATGTAGTGTAAGGCAAAATGTCTCATTTGACATTCTAGATGTTGTAGTCATTATGGATTTGACTGTTTTAATTTTGTCTTGACAAAGAACAATCTGTATGTGGCTCCAATATAAAGCAATTTCTTGCGATTTGAATGCTGCGTGTTTTTATATCGATAGGCTTACGCTTGTGTTCTAGCTATCGATGAATGGGTTTAAACACGTTTCGATCGTATGGGAAATACGCAAGTCGAATTGCTTTTCGTACATAGCTTTGACTTGAAAACCGGGCTAGCCTATAAGTGGCATGTGGTTGTGAAAACCATTATACATAATCCAAGAACCAATTTTATCCAACTTGTTTTTCATGTTTGCCGATTCTGTGAACAAACAAGTTTTGTGCTTAAATGAATTTTATAAATTTCATGGAGGTGCAGCTTATCTGAAACTTTTAGAGTAAACGTTCCTAAAATTTTTATGGGAGCTACGATTTGTTTCAGGCATGTCGCGGGACAAAGTTGGATACGGGGGTAGATATAGTTGATAGTGACGTAACGGACAGAAATGGCGACGAAATGGATAGTTCCAGCAAGATGACTGACAATCAACCAATCCATCGGATCCCAGTGGAGGCCAACTTCCTGACTGTATATTCTGTTTTGCCTGGTAAGTGCAAAGATCTCAGTATGCAATATCAAAATCTGTTTATATTAACTGGTTGCATGGTCAAAAGGATTTCAGAGTAATATGTTTTAATTACCCAAGTTGCGTAACCTGCTGTAGCGTATAGGAAACTTTCAGAAATATATGGCTGCCTTAGCCGTTAGATTGCCCGCCGAAACTACGTCAACTTCCCTTTTAGCACAGTTGAGCCATTTAAATAAATTAATATATCGATTGCGTCATACCGTAAGGCCGGAGGTAAAGATATTTAGGTACCTTTATGTATTTATGATTTCACTTGTACATGAAAACACTTGACCCCTACCCTTCGACCCACGTTTGTGAGTTGTAAGTTCTTTGAACAAATTGATTTCAATGATTTGCATGTTATGTTTGTACATATCTCTTCATTTTACAACAAACAGGCTATTTTTCATGGAGAAATCGATTAAACGGTTCATACTTCATACGAGCACTATGTAAGGTTCTCAAAGAAGATGGATTTCAACAGGAAATTATGGTTATGCTGACCAAAGTCAACAGAATAATGGCATACAAATTTGAGTCCACCAACTCGAGAAAAGAAATGGACAAGAAGAAACAGGTGCCATGCATAGTTAGTACGCTCACCAAAGCATTGTATTTCCGGACGTAGAGGATCGTATGCAACATCGCATGTGTGTACTTATCCCGGAAAGCCTGGTTTATAGAAACTTTTAACTTTTATGTGGGATCCTACTTCATTTTGTGAGCTATTAGCGTCTTTGCACATGTGGTATTGCATTATGTAAGAAATTTCCCCTTTCTGAAAATATGAACTCTTGTTGCTACACATTCTTAATCAATGTTCATTTTCTTTTTACTATTTTCCTTTGTTGGTCGTTTCTTTTTTCTCATTATATTGCTAGATATATCAGCCTTTGCTCATGTTAACGAAGCCTGTTTATGTGTATCCCATTCTTGTACCGAGTGTCTTGATTCAACTGGTCGTCAGCCAGTGTGCGACACTGTCACGTTTGTTATGTATGTGCTATTTTGCCTGCAGTTATGTTACTCATGCATAAAAACGTTCAAGCAGAATGTTGACAATGCAGTAAGAATTATGATATAAATATTATGTAACCAATATTTCAAATCGTCACGACAATCAAGATGTAGAGGTGCTATTTTTAAAAAGCAGGAAAGAGATCTTTGACCATCCATGACATTTGACGAGCGGTGGTACTGGTGATATTCTTACTTTTAAGCTGAACTGACGTGATCCCAATAAGAAGTCTATATACGAATTCTCCACCTCAAGTGAGATACACCAGGAGATCATTTATATTTTGTGAAATATTTGCATGACTTAAATAAAAAACTAACTCGAAAAGTACAACGTATGGCTAGAATATTTTGTTGCTGAGGTCATATTCACATTCAGCGTTGAATCAGTCTAGATACGGAATGTTTGAATTTTATTCATCAGGCGTGTACTACAATACCCTGGGCAAAACTAAAATGACATATTTCACCAAGAGAGAAATTGACTTTTGGTTGGAAAATAATGGTGTGAGCATTTAAGCGTCTAGAATTTACAGGTGTGTCAAAATATTAGGCAGGTAGCCCAGACCACGGCATGAGCTCTTTATTATACACATTTAAGACCATTGTCATTCTCCTCGCGGAATTTTAATGACAGATTTGGGCTTAATAGCCATCAAACGGAAGCACAAATCAAAGCCTCACTTTTTCCTCAGGGGGACACCATACAAAGCTTACGGTTCTCTTTCGTCGCTGTTATTTGGCTCTTATTTCTTACAAGTAATGTCACCACCAAGCAGGTCGAGTGTGGAGAACTGTACATCCTGTTTGGTGAAGTTTATTTGTTTGAACTTGCACTTGTATACCTTGTAAAAGACCATAATATACCACGGGGTGAGGTCCAGCACACTGGGGTAGTAGAGTTTCCCATCCTAGTTGCTCGCATGCCGATTCAACATCAGCTGTAAACTTTCTCAGTTCTGGCATCTTTTCCGGTGCAATTTTCTATGGCAACGTCAACATAGCCATCCCAAACGTAGGCTATACTTCAATCAATAGTATACAACTATTACTAGTACTAGCTAGCATAAAACTGTCATCGCATGAATGAGAATATATTTTATGGTAGATTGCACGCTGTTGTGCCTGAAATCTAACGGCGACGCCCTTTTGGTCCCGCTTTAGGCTGCAAGACATGAAGTTCCCACGTCAAACGTAGACTCGTCAGCAAAAGTTGTTTTCATGATTAGAAGTTGGTTTTTATGTGAGAAATACTGGCAAAATGTTGTTGTTTTTATTGGTGCTTTTGTACCTGTTTGTATAACTGTTTTGTCTGCTTGACCTAATTACTTTAACAAAGATGAATGAAATTTCTAAGCCCAACGTAGGCCCGCACTTTGCTATTCATCAAAATTGTTTGCATGAATAAAAGTTGTTTTATGTGAGCACTACCATGTATTTCTTGTTATTGTTCAAGCACAGAATAAAAAAAAAACCGCCCGCGTGGACGTTCCTATGGTCATCAGGCAGACCCACGTCCGACGCACAAGACCCGCTTTTCCTGAGTAGTACTCCTTATTTTCTTTTCTTTTTTTTTTGGGGGGGGGGGCTTTTTAATCCTGTCCATTTCCAAACTTCCCAAGGCAGAAATTTCAAATAATGTTTGGTGTTAAGTGTAATCACTAAAACTAAAGCATAAGCACATTTTAAGTACTTTCTCTATCTTATAACTCTTTTGGCAGGTGCAAATACACAGTATCAATTGCAAATATTTCAAAATATGATGATATATATGTTTGTTTTTAAAATCACCAGTTTGGATGGAGTAAGTTTGAAGCGCGAAAGGACATTAATTTGGGTGGAAGCTTTTCTGCAATATTAAGAAATATCCGGATCAACAGATTTTTCAAAACTTTTACATGAACGTTTTATCTTCTATGTATCTAATCTATTTTGTATTCTTTCTTTAGATTAAAACATTATTTCGACGTATTTTGCCTGGGTCCCACGGAAGAACAAATACTATGATTTTTTGGATACGCTACCTACGTGAAATATGTTTGTTTATAGATAGATAGATAGATAGATAGATAGATAGATAGATAGATAGATAGATAGATAGATAGATAGATAGATAGATAGATTACCGTCAAATATTACTGCAAATAATTTTGCACTTTCACTGCAGTTGCGAGAATTTAAAAATATGATAATATGTGTTTTTAGTTTAAACATATTTTATTGAAAAACAATTGGCCGACACGCTCACCAACCCAGTTCGGTTTTGTTCCGAAAAATTGTGAGAAAACGATTCTTTGTCATCAGATTCTCTTGGTAAGACACTTTTTACCTAGGTAAAAGAATCCACAGCACCCATCCATGTATTGTCATCAATAAAGTCTGGCAAGGTAGCCTCCGTTATAACAAAAAAATAAAATAAATAGATTAAAAAAAGAAAAATGATGAAAAAGTAGAACGAGCATGGTGCTAAGACTAATCCCTGGTGTACACCTTTTTGGAGAGGTCTCCAGTTGTTTTTTACTGATCGTTGTTTTTCACCTTGCATGCGACCAGTCAGATAGCTAGATAAAAAAAATTTAACTGCATTTTTGGTAACCCCGTACGAATGTAATTTGACTGTCAAAAGGAGTACGATAATGTCAAATGCCTTTGATATGTCCATTAGGACTACTTCCACATTCACACCATAACCCCGCTGGCTAATGCGACCTCTACCGCACGAGCACCTGAACTTTCTATTCTGGTTTCCAATTGTTGAGCCAGCAACTATGAACAGAAGAAAAAACTATCACTTTGAATTTGAAAGACATGCCCGTTTAAAAAATATCAGACGTAGACCCATAAGAGAATTATTTTGAAAAACAAAAATCAACTCTAATTTATGAGTGTTTCTCAATGTCCTGCTTTCCCACATCAAGCCTTGTAAGAAAGTGCAGAGTTTAATTAATTCCCCTGCGTAAGTTAACGTAAAAAGTGAATATCTCAAAATTTCCAATGAAGTGTAATCACGCATTTCCTTTGATGTTTACATGCTACACGGAACAATGATGGGGTGACCCCCCCCATAAAAAAAAAACAAAAAAACAAACAAACCAACTGATCTGATGATTTAATTATTTCAGAACGACTTGCATTGTTTAACAGTAATGGATCCGGACAGCCATATTGATCTGTAGTACTTGAACGTTGTCTTGTATCGTTTCCCTGCGAAAACTTTCAGTAACAGGACATCTCACTTTGTCCAAACGGGCAGCCATGCTGATTTAATGCAAGCAACAAGACCACTGTAGAATTGTAGTTAAAGTCAACGCACACTTTTCTGTTTTTCTAGGAATTCTTTCTTTCTTTCTTTCTTTCTTTCTTTCTTTCTTTCTTTCTTTCTTTCTGTACAGGCAAATTTGTCCGACATTTCATTTGAAAAGTAGTATATGTAGAAACTCCAAACGTGGCACAATTATACTTCTGTGAATAAAGTCTGGCCTTTTCATAATGAGAGGTCATGCTTTTCAAAATTATGCAAATGAAGGCTAATTAAAGTTTTAAATCTTCAATATCTTATATACTATAGTAGATGTGGTTCCGAGTGTATAGGAGTTCCATCATAGCAAGGTCAAGGTCATCTCAAAGGTCAAGGTCAAAAGTCAATTTTAAGCCAAAATGTCATTTTTGAGGTCAAGGTTCACTTCACGTTGAAGTCATCTCAAGGTCAAAGGTCATTTCAAGGTCAAAGGCCACTTTCGATGGTGGCTTTCTTCTAGCCATAATTTGGTCAATTTTTTAACCAATTTTGATTATGTTGGGCTCAAATTGTAGCTATTGTAACCGAACACAGTTTTTAAATATACATGTGACCTCTAAAGTTCAAAGGTCAAGGTCACATGGACCTTTGAAAGTTTCATGCAGTCTAACTTGGCTAATCTCCATCCAATTCTAATCATGTTGGATTCAAATTGTAGGTATTGCTACACTGGACATTTTTATAAGAACATGTAGCCTCAAAAAGGCAATGGTCAAGGTCATTTGGCCCTTTGAAAGTTTTATCTTGCCATAACTTGGTCAATTTTCATCCGATTTGGTTCATGTTTGGCTTAAGTTGTGGGTATTGTAACACTGTGCAATGTACATGTGACCTGTAAAGGTCAAAAGTCAAGGTCATTTGGACTTTGAAATATGCATCCAGCCATAAGCTTAATGGAATGTGAAGTACCAAAGGATAAAAGTTGTATCAATTTGAATTATGCTAAATAGCACCATTAGAAATTTTAAATCTTGAGTAACTTCAAAGCTATAATAGATATAAATACCATTCCAACTTCTGCTCCTGTGTTATGGAATAGTTGTACATTGCCATATCAATATGCTTTGAAGACACACACACTGATTTGCTATGCAGCAAATCATCTTTCTTAGTTTTTTCTAGTATAATTATTTCATGACATACAAATTGTCGTTGCCATGCATGTACTATTTGAAGTATAAAATGCGATGGAATAAGTCGCTATGCAGCTTAAATATAAAGGCTAATACCATGGGTGTACCGGCACATGCATACATAGGTCACCATACCTTCTATGATAGCAGCTCGTATGTATGTATGTATGTATGTATGTATGTATGTATGTATGTATGTATGTATGTACGTACGTACGTACGTATGCATGTATGTATGTATGTATGTATGTATGTATGTATGTATGTATGTATGTATGTATGTATGAATGAATGAATGTATGTTAAATAGCAGGCTGGAAGCAGACAGCATAAACTTGTCCTATATCACCATTAGGGAACTATTAAACACATTGTTGCCAAGTGCCACACATTAGCTATATTCATGGAATCAGTAGTAAACACTTCAAAGTTCAATAGTGTCTTCAGTCTCGGGTGTTATAAAATTAAAGTTTTCTATTTCTTGTAACGCTTTACTGCAGCACTATCTTTGCTGCACCAACTGTTGGTTTTTACGAAAGAAATCACCTCCAAAAAGGTCTATTAGTATTATGTTGGGCTGAGCAGCCACAGAAGGCAGTTCTGTTGCCAGGGCAGTGGGAAGTTTCTGAAGCTAGTGGGAGCAGATTTTGGTTGGGATGGTGTCCGCAAGATGGCGCACATCAGCCTGAAAAATTACAAGCCGCTTTTATTTGCAGTTTCATGCATCAGTTTTTCAAAAGACAAGCAAACAAAAACAAATAAAAAAACACATAAAAAAACAACAAAAAAAACACAAACAAAAACTAAAAACAAAAACAAACAAAAAAACAAAAAAGCAAAAAAAAAAAACAAAAAAAAAAAAACAAAGAACAAAAAAATAATAAAATAAAATAAAAATAAAATTAAAAATAAATAAATAAATAAATAAATAAATAAATAAATAAATAAATAAATAAATAAATAAATAAATAAATAAATAAAATTAAAGAAGTAGATACTAAAACATAACGTATACATATACAGAAGCAAAATATTCAACGAAAAAATGTTTTTCTAAATCCATGGTTAGGTACTAGCACCAGCGTTAAAATATATTTAACTTTGCAGGACGGTAAGTTCTGTTTATTAAACTTGAAGTGTACACTTAAATATGCAGTGGGCGTCTGATTGCGCAGGCGATTTCATCGACCGATACGACACATTTTCTTTTAAACATCTCTTGCCACTATGTGGTATACGATTAGAAACCTACTTCTAATTGCAGTAGCACAAAAACTAAGAGATGCGTCAATAAGTTCAAATGACGCTACATGATATAAGTTTAAAGCTAAAATGCTAGTTTGGCTTGACTTATATTAGCTTTCTGTTTAGCATTTTACTGCATCTCGCGCTGGTAAGTTTTTCTTACCTCCAAGTACGTCTTGATTGTGCCATGCAGTGTTTCTGTCGGAAAACTTTTATCCACCCGCTCCAAACGAAACCAGCTCTTGTCTGAAAATGTCCCTGAAGTATCTGGAAAACGAGGTAAAAATCATTCAGATTTTCATTAAAATGCCTGTTTTATCACTGACAAATTTAATGATCATCAAGAGGAACTGATTTATCATTTTGATTATAATACCTGGTATGCAATGACAGACCATTTTAAGAATATATATAGTCCTTCCCATGTGGCACATGAAATACAGGACAAAAATACAACCAGTGGATCAATAGCGAAATTAACCACGAAAGATCTAAAACCGATATAGCGGCATGCATTTTTCCAATTAACTTTTTCACAGGACGTGTCTGGTGTGGCGTGATTAATTTTTGCAGGGAATAATAACATGTCATTGGTCAACAGCCTTCTTCGTCGTTTCCTGTGTATTTCGTGTACTTATTATAAATCTTCAGCACATGTTTTATTATTTCATGTGTTGTCCTCTCTTATGTATGTATGTATGTATGTATGTATGTATGTATGTATGTATGTATGTATGTATGTATCTATGCATGATTTACAAGTATAACGGTTGCAAATGACCTGTCAGTCATATTCATATCTATTTGTGACTGTCTTATATGAAAAGGAGTCAATATTAGCATGAGGCTTGCTTTCCAATGCCGCTCCAACTAAAACGAAGTGAAATAGGTTTAAATCAAATGAAATACAGTCTGCAGATTTTCAGTGATCCAAATTATTTAAACAGAATGGCCCGTCACAACATAAAGTATACAGTGTATATTTACCTGCATTTGTCTCATGTTGACGGTTCTATTGGTGTTCAGACCCAAATGCTAGTTACTGCTAGCCCATACAAGCCAAACGTAACGAGACCAAAATCTGGAACAATCCTTATTTGATAAACTGTTCTGTAGTAGTGACATACTTTGAGAAAAGCGAGTCTGAAAACACTCCGACGATTGTATTATCCACCAACATATAGATAAATATTCAATTGCACGATGATACATATGATCAATGTCCCCCACTATGATCAATATATTATTATGTTAAGCATAGGATTTTGTGCACATTAACCAGCTGTGGAAACAAATTATTGTGGCAATACAATTGTACTTGGCATTGAATATAGTCTTATCAACAATATAGCGTGAATCTAAAGTATGAAAGTAAATGCTGTTGATGGTAATGCAGTATTTATGAAAAAAATTAGCACTTGATTTTCAGAGATGTCGATATAGGATGTGTGTTTGGGATGCAAGACGTTTATAATAAGTATCATTATGTGTAAACACTTTTGCTAGAATACGTACTTGCTAACGTAGTATTTTAAAGTGACAAAAGTAATGAAACGGTGTATATGGTTAAATGAAAAAATATTAACATAAATGCAGTTGTAGCATGGTGTTGTGAAGATGAGATCTAGTGTGCGTCCTTTGGTGTGGGCTGGTTTTCTTATTCATTAATGCAGACTAAATTTATTGGTAATGCTTAAAGCCTTGAGATTATATGGACTTGAGTTATATTGATAGACACTTGTTACCTGCATACAGTGCTTCTTTGGCACAGGTTTGTGTAATCTTAAAAGATCAAGGTCATCCAAATAGCTTCCACTCAACATCTTCCTACACACATCGTTTATTTCATGTTCGGAACGAGCGGGACTCGAACCTGCAACCTTTGGCACCAGTCGCCTAGCTGAAATGGGAAACAAATAGCCAAAGCAAGGGTTCAATGGCACTGAGCACGTGAATCAAAATACCCATAAATGGACATGCTCTTGGGACCTGTGAATTCAAATAGGCCACGACCAAAAACATTCTACATGGCTCATGCCCTTGGTAAGGTGCATCTCTAGTATAAATTTAATAGTGCTCTTATCTTACATGGTTCTTGAGATATAGTGCTGGACAGAAAACGGACGGACAGACCAACTGCCTCTACTCCAACACTCACAAACTCTGTGTCCCCCTATGCCGACTTTGGTGGTGGGCTACATATCCCCCCCCCCCCCCAAAAAAAAAAATTAACACAAGGAAAAATATACAAAACTAGGGTGGCTCAATGGTGCCAACCAAAAGTTTTTTTTTTTTTTATCTCGTAACTACGAGACATAATGTCGTAATTACATGATACGTATCTCGTAATTACGAGACAAAAGCTCGTAATTACGAGTTTTTAAGATAAACAAAAACCTTTTGTTTGGCACCATTGAGCCACCATAAGGTGGCTCAGTGGTGCCAACCAAACGTTTTTGTTTTTACTTAAGAGATAAAAACTCGTAATTACGAGTTTTTAACATAGAAAAAAAAACCACTTTTGGTTGGCACCATGGATCAAATGAAACATAAAGATAAACTGGGAGAATCTGGCTGACCGTAAATTGTATTATTATCATAAGGTTCAAGGAATGCCAATTGTACAAGAATGAGCAAACATTTTCATGTCAATTCCTCAATTCCTTGCATTGCCATCGTCAACGTAACTATGTCCGTAATTCGATTAATGACACTTTAAACTAAATTCGAGATGTCAAACTTAGGTTGCATTTGAAATCAATGGATCTTGTGGGATTGTAATATCCAGAATAACCCATACATGTACCTACATGTGGTGCCTCCTTATATTGAGATATCTGTTTTATAGCAACATGACACACCATGTATCCGAAATGAATATATTTTTGTGGATACCTTCGGTTGTAGAAAATATGTGCACAAAAAAAACCCCAAGTGTCCGTCCTAGACAGGGGACATACCTAAGAAACTACCCCAGCACATTCATGATTTACTTGGCTGATAATGTAAAAGTCGAGAAGCAACAAAAGAATATTAGTCTCCACTGGTTGTGCACAAAGACACGCAATATACTTGTTTGTCGATTAAAACGTGTATGTTGCCTGAGTAAGTGTCACTACAATAACAAAGAAAATAAGCCTCCTGGGTTTTGGGTTTAGGATTCTGGGCCACAACGTTATTTCAGTTGTAACACAACAAGGTAAATGAAGAGAAGGTACAGAGAACCGTGTGCAGTGTCCTCAATACACTGGCTGCCCTGACATTTGGTACTCTGAATACTGTCCATAATACACTTTTTGCCCTGGCACTCGGTACTGTGAAACGTGTCCACAATAAACTGAGTGCCCTACACGGCGTTTGGTACTGTGAAAAGTATCCACAATACACTGGGTGCCATGGTATTTGGTACTATGAAAGTGCCCACAATGCACTGGTTGACCTGGTATTTGGTACTATGAAAATGTCCACAATAAACTGGTTGCGGTGGCATTTGGTACTGTGACGTGTTCACAGTACACTGGTTGATCTCGCATTTGGTACTATGAAAAGTGTCCACATTTCACTGGATGCCCTAGCATTTGGTACTATGAAGCGTCCAGGATACACAGTATACATGTATCTACAATATAGAGTTGAACTTTAATGAAAATGAATAAGGAATGTCCAGGTGTCTATTAAACGCCCCGCATTACAGAGGCGACCACACTCAAGAAGTGTCTCCAAAGACACAAATGTTGTTTCACATTTTCAAGCTGTGTCACCCGCGACACATGGGCTAAGTGGGCACATGTCTTCAGCCTGCAAATCATCGATGGGAAATTTATACGCAAATATTATCGTTCAAATCGTTTAACATGCCCACAAATAAATTCAAATTTTCTGTATGCTATTGATAATGCCATTGTGGTCGGCAGTGCTGATACTGAACCCCTGTGGAGCTCGGCAGTGGCCAGCAGTACACAGGAGTGGTTGATATCAGACCCGCCTTCACAACCTTGTACTTCTGACAAACGCTGTTTGTCTATCAAGTGTTAAAGGGGATAAAGAGGTTCTCAGTACCGGTAAATTGGGTATTTTATTTACCCTACATACGACAGGAAGCGCCTTTCTTTTCCATACTTCATGCCAACCATTATTTCAAAGTTTTCTCTTTCTATATCTTATACTGGGGGGGGGGGGGGGGGGGGACTTATAACCAGCATACTCACGCGCCACGCCACCCACATTGTTCATATATGATGGTGTAAGTAGTTTTGATATGTTTTATTCAGAGAACATCAAAGGCCAACTGGGATGTAGATCACATACTTGCTCAAATCTGTCTTGCTTCAGTGTAATACTTTGACAAGGGGACACCTTTTCCCAGTTGGAGGCCTCTCTGCTGCCTTCACACATCTGCTGCACAATCAAAATGCAGTGTTCCGTCTGAGTCTTGTACCTCATTGGTCGAACTGTTTATGTACATATGACACTCCGACTTGGACTAAGTTATTGCATATAAAATACACAGGTCCTGTTCCAAATTTTAAGGGAATATCACCAGCATGTAACTTCACTGTCATATGTAAAATATGAGGTTCAGCAAAATGGAAAAGAGACAGGTCTTATGTATCTTTCTGGGTATCCTCAAGAAACCGAGCGGTATATTTTCTTTCATAAATATTCTTCCTATAGGAATATATATATATATATATAATATACACATATATATATATGAGGCAAGCAAAAAAAAGCATATTAAAACAAAAACAAACAAAAACAAAAAAACAAACAAAAACAAATATATATATATATATATATATATATATATATATATATATATATATATATATATATATATATATATATATATATATATATAAGGAGTAGTAAATGAAACATGACGAGTACATATGCAGAACCAAATATTCCACGAAGAAATGTTCTTCTAAATCCATGGTTGGGTACTAGCAACAGCGTTAAAAACAGTTTCTAACCTTGTGCCTAAATTCTTGTATGCCCAACATATCAGATACCAAATGATTCTGAGAGAGAGAGAGAGAGAGAGAGAGAGAGAGAGAGAGAGAGAGAGAGAGAGAGAGAGAGAGAGAGAGAGAGAGAGAGAGAGAGATACAATGTAACTATAGGCCCAGGCTGAATGGTGTAATTCACGAAAAAATTAAAGTAGGTCTAACCTAGGCCAAATTAGGCCTATTTTTATTACGGAGCCGTTTAATATCTATTGATATGATAATGGCATCATGTACTGCGCCTAAATCAGTGACGTCATAAATGAACGTCATAGTATGCCTCTATGATATTTAGGCCTAATGGATATCACGTTAACAACAGAAACTACCGTAAACATTGTACTAGACTGAACATTCTTTTTACCGTTATGCAAAGAAGCTTGTTTTGTATCTGTATGCTTCATGGAGCTTTATAATGCATTTAAAATGCTGAAACCGGTCGCATCTGAAACGAAAAAAATGCTTTAACTCATTCCACCGTAACGACGCTTTATCCCGCCAATATCTAAACATCGTCTGCTAATTGTGTTTTACTAATTTGGGGATTTTGTTTGCAAATTTATGGGTGAAATTTGCATGCAAACTCATTCCAAATTTTATGTCCATGGTCAACCGCTTTCCTTGGAGCGTTCTGGGCACCCGAACGCTCCAAGGAAAGCTGTTGACTGGGTTCTCTATCAGGGTGGAATGAGTTATATATATATATATATATATATATATATATATATATATATATATATATATATATATATATATATATATATATATATATATATATATATTTATATTTATATATATACATACATATATATTATAGCGATCTGTAGTCTAAGAACAATGTATACATTTTTTAGGCCAAGGGGATAGACCTACTCAAATAGAAAGGCACAGAACTTAAATAAATTGAGCCAACTCTGTCCATTGAATCATTAATTCTCAAATTCTGTCAATAGGTATCTGGGCATGATAAACCAATGTGACTGATCCCGAACTGGCGTAACTCTCGTGTTCATACTAGATATGTTATAGAATTACAGCTCTGGCTATAAGTGTTGCAGTACTTCCTAGTGGCTATGTATCAATATCACCATAGGTGGCGTTGATAGGGCGATGGGCAGGACCTAACTTAATATAAACTACTCAAAATGTATAACTCTCCACTTATGTACTTATATATAATTAAATAATGAACAAATATTTCGGAATTTCAGTATCATATATTTTATCTTCATACCCTTGGTACAGCGTTAACAGAAAAATGACCAGCTTAAGGAGTCCATGCTTCACTGCACATGAATGGTTTAAAGTGAAAGTCAAAATTTGAAGTTCGCAACATTATATTCAATGAAACTTGAAGTGGGTTATCAAGTTTTTTGTTTATCGCAGAAGACTTGTCTGAATGATTTGATTATCAACGCATCACAGTATGCTTGTTGAACCATGGTAAAGTCAATATTCTGTGTAACCACCTCGGTTGCTATGGCACTGCTGGCACCTTCTCCTCATGCTGTATACAAGCTTACGAAGGTAAGCCTGAGGCAAATTGTCCCATTCCTGCTGAACAAAATGGTGCAGATCATCAATAGTTGAAGCAGCGTTCATCTGAGGGTATACCTTGACACTTTCCCCTGAGCATCCCAAACTAAGGTATTGTTCCAGCAGGATCTGTGCAGATGACCACAGGACTTGGAATAATACAGACGTGTTTTCCTAGAACTTTTCAAGTCGTCTGTCATATCTAGCATGATATCACTGTCGGCATGGAGTACGTTAATGTACATGACTCCATTTACAACACTTAATCAGTGACCATGCCAGGCTTGAACCCTGAGAAAATAAGTGAATAAAATTCCAAAAATATATTGCTTTTCTTTACCTTCAATAGGTTTCTTGTAGTGTGCGCTCTCGTCATTATGGCACATACTCCTCTGCAATACTAACTGTTGAGTGGGAAAAAAGCCCAACTCACTTAAATCTGTCATTTTGGCTTCCACCACCCGCTCTTCCTACTGCAAGTAGAAAATACATGAGCAAGCAGTCAAACTTGACTGTGCATGTGACAACTTGCCTGAGCGGTAGTGTAGACTATGTACAAAAGGCAGTCGTGCACCAAGGGATATCGTGGTCAGTTTCTACCATCCTTGTTACGAGTCACTTATAGCATGTCACAATGACCATTATGCCATCACAATCATCTCGGTCTTCGACCTCGTTGATTATAAGTAAGTAAAGTAAAGTAAGCTTTATTTAACCAGGAAGCTCTTACAGTAAGTAATACTGGTTTCCAAAGAGGTCCTGACACATGGACACACATGAATATACAGTAAACGAGACAAAATAATTAATAGATAAATAACACATTAAAAGTGGACATCAGCATTATGAGCTTTATACAAATGCCAATAGATGGTTAAGAGCTATCATTTAGGTTAAAATAATGGTGGTCATTTCAGTTAAAATACTAATTAATATTTCTGTTCTTGTGGATATGTTTTATAATGGCTGCCTTAAAAACATTTAAACTTTGCGAATTTCTTATGTCTAATGGTATTTTGTTCCAATTACTGCTTCCCCTGTATTCAAATGATCGCTGTCCACATGATAATCTACATTTCTGTACTTGTAGGTTGTGATTGCTTGTTTGACGTGTCGTATAAGCATGGTTTACATGTTTGAACTTTCTGGCAAGGTACGCTGGGCTCAGTCCATTTAGGCACTTAAACATCATGACACTTTCATGGAAAAATATGCGCTCTTTTACTGAAAGCCAGTTCAACTGAGACCTGACATGTTGAGAAGGCGTGTCATACGGAACCTGCAAAATTGTCTTGCCAGAAAAGTTCTGTAGTCTTTGCAGTTTTGTTATTTGTGTTTCTCCACAACTACCATACACAATGTCACAGTAGTCAAATACTGGCATGACCAGGGCATTATGTAGTAACACTGCAACCTCTTTAGGCATGTAATGACGTATTCTATGAAGAATACCCACCCTCTGTCTGATCTTTGTGCACATCGCACTGATGTGATGATTCCAGTTCATCAACGAGTCCATGATTACTCCAAGATATTTATATTGGCTAACTTGCTCGATCTCTGTATTGTTAATGGAGACAGAAACTGGTGAATGATGTTTTAATCTTTGTGTTGTCCCAAATAAAATCCATTTGCACTTAGCTATATTTAATTGTAGCTTGTTGTCTTGAAACCACTGTGATGCACTTTTAAGGTCCGCGTCTAAACACAATTTTATCTCATCTACATTGTCTGATGAGAACAACAATACTGTGTCATCGGCATAGAGTGAAATTTTTGAATATTTGATCGCCTGCGTAAGATCATTAACATAAATGACAAATAATAATGGCCCTAGAATGGAGCCTTGGGGTACACCACATGTAATTGGCAGGCGATCAGATGTCTCTGACATATGTGTTACACATTGTGTCCTCTCACATAACTAGTTTTGAAACCAAAGAAGGCTTTTATCTTTGACACCAAGGCACTTTAGTTTGAAAATCAATGTTTCTATATCCACCGTATCAAACGCCTTTTTCAAGTCCAAATATACAGCACCTGTTAATTTGCCGTTATCCATGTTTCTTAGGATGTAATCGCTAACATCAGTAACGGCTGTAACTGTAGAATGCCTTTCTCGAAACCCGGACTTTTCAGCACACAAGATATTATGCCTTCGCAAATATGCAATCAGCTGTTTTTGAATGGCTCTTTCAAAGACCTTCATACAGACTGGTAAAATAGAGATCGGGCGATAATTAGAGGGGTTTGTAGGATTATCGGATTTAAAGATGGGCGTTACTCGTGCCTGTTTCCAGGTTTGTGGGATGCTGCCGGTTTTGAGAGAGGCATACATGATATAAGTGAGTGGTGCAGCTACGACTTCAGCAGAGTCTCTCAGCAACCTAGAATGTATGTTGTCTAATCCTGTTGATTTCGTTGACTGTAATTTTTTAAGTTCTTGTTTGGTGAATTCGGCATGAATAGATTTAAAGT
Source organism: Hermodice carunculata (assembly GCA_964020975.1). Taxonomy (NCBI): domain Eukaryota; kingdom Metazoa; phylum Annelida; class Polychaeta; order Eunicida; family Amphinomidae; genus Hermodice; species Hermodice carunculata. The sequence goes on along the minus strand of OZ026613.1, from coordinate 73,866,750 downwards.
CGAAACTTTTGTCAAAATCTGGGTAGGGGTTTCTACTTTTGATTCCTATAGGAAAATTGGATGCTAAAGTTGTACCTATGTTGCTGAAGAACTTGTTGAAGCACGTAGCGATATCGAGTGGTGTAGTATATGTCCCATCACCATCCTCGAGTATAGTCGTTGTTTGGTTTGTTGATTTAGGGAGCACTTTTTCGAGTGTCTTCCATAACCTATCTGGGTTATGCAAATTTGCACTGATTAAATTTGAGAAATACTCCTTCTTTGCTCTTTTACATTTATTAGTTATTGTATTTCTCAGACGTTTATATTCTGCGAACAGGGTCGGGTCTTTAGTTGTGCAAGCTCTTTGCTTCACTGCGTCCCTCTGACTGATAAGCTTTCTAATGATTATGTGGCACAATGGTCACGTGACATGCTATAACTATCACATAATACAAAGGGCCCTTCATTTTTACACGACACCGGCAAGATTGGCCTTGTCCAGTTAAGGGCACTGTTTAGGCATATAAAGGGCCACATAATCTGGCTCAGAAAGAACTTAGTCAGCTGGAGTGTGGTCAACACTGCTTATGTATATAGTCATCTGCAATAAATGTTTAAAGTAGTAAATAATTTTGATTCATTTTGAAAGTCCTGCAGACAGGACGTATCAATATGTATATTACTGAGGATGTGAAGGATGTTCTACTATAAAAAACAACCACTGGTTTTAGATACCACGGAGTACTATTTTTATTTTATTTATTTTATTTCTTTGGGGGGGGGGGGCAAGTTATGTTGCCAGAGGGGCAAGTAGTTTTTTTTATACTAATTCAAATGCATTGCCACCTAAGATGTTCTCTGTATGGCAATACACTGTTAGCACCAAGGTAATAACACGTAAGAATACCAAAATTATAGTTTGGTGTTACTGTCGAACAACAGCTTGCATGATTCATACTCTTGGCTTCGCTTGCGCGAATGTTTCTTTCAGAAGCAAACTTGGTCACTTTTATGCATTGCCACCTAAGATGTTCTCTGTATGGCAATACACTGTTAGCACCAAGGTAATAACACGTAAGAATACCAAAATTATAGTTTGGTGTTACTGTCGAACAACAGCTTGCATGATTCATACTCTTTGCTTCGCTTGCGCGAATGTTTCTTTCAGAAGCAAACTTGGTCACTTTTATTTCCTTTTTCCCAGAACTCCTGGCTGGGAAAATTGAAAAATGGCACACAGCACAGGTCGACAGGTACTTATGCGGCGACAATATGAGGTCAATTTTAGTCTGTGGGTGAAAGTAGCTCAAGGAGACTTGTGTTCTATATCATAAAAATTTTATAAGCAATCAACAGTGTTTCACTGAGCATTTATTCCATCCGTCTGGAGAGAGTTAATGTGCATCAACATATATTTGTGTATATGCTATCACTTATTCGGACATGTGTTTATGTATTGAAAATTTTAATGAGGAAGTTCAAGAACTCGTACAAATTGATCACATTCGAATGCAGAATGGCCTCACATCATGACCAAGCTGTGCAAAGATATGATTATTTCTCGAAAAATAGTTTTAATACATGTTCTGTATTAGTAACTTGATACATTCTTTCAAATCAGAAAGAGGAATATTTGTGTATGGAAAAACCTGTTAATACCAGAAGATGCTTCTAACAGATCACAGTAATTAAACCAAAATTCTTTTTCCCTTTTTTAAACCTTCATCGAAAAAAACCTGATTTTTCCTTCGTGGAGCAAAATGTGGGACCTGCTATAAAAAAAAATATGAGGATTTTATGTAGTTTTGGCCCATTTTACATGCCATAGGACTTCAACCTGTGCACACGTTTGGATGAAAGGTTCCCCATGTATTAGGATTTATCCCAAAATCTTTTTATGTTCTGGCAATAGATGAACTGCAAGTCCTGACATACTAAATTGAGCCAACTTTCTACATTTAATATTTCATTCTCAAATTCTGTCAATAAGTATTTTGCCATGGTAACTAAATGTGGCTGACTGCATACGGACTCGCTTGTCCATAATGGAAATATAAAAGAATTACAGCTCTGGCTATAAGCCTTGCAAATTTTTAGTGGTTTGTTTGTTTCTTTTATCGATGGCATCACGGGTGGTGTTGTGAGGGTGATGGGCAGGACCCTCTCTAATATATTTAGAGCGTAGCCAGTCACCAACCCAACGCCTGTGGGCGAATCCGTTTGAACCCAGTTTTGTTTGAGGGTGAAAAAAAAGCAGCTGAGAAGGGTTGAAAAAAAAGTCCCTGGTAATGCAGTTGCAGGCACCCAGATGAGCTTGGTCAACACTTAGAAGAAAGATGAAGAGAGTTCGCGTCTACACACATTCAGCGTAGTTTGCTTCCTTTGACAAGGCAGGTGGATCTGCAGTGGTGGTGTACATGACCATTAGGGATTAAAAATGATGTTTCTCTTTTTTGTAATGAAAAAAAAAAATCCCCTCATATCTGTTTTCACTCCATGTTATGGACAACCTGTTACTAAACAGTGGGGAGACCAGCCAGTGATGCTAGTAGAAGCAAATAGTTCAGAAAACATTGCACATATTCATAAATTGCAACCAAAGAATAATAACAAAGTTCATGACAACACACAATAATAACAAAGTTCATTACAGCAAAGATTAGATTTACGACCAAAACATTAAGAATCATTCTCCAATACCGATGTGAAGAAAAAAGGTCACTCCTGACTTGACACAGGCTGTTGGTGGTTTTAAACCGGTTTTCTCAACCTTTGAAATATTTGTCATTGACTACAATTTTTAGTGTTTTCCTACACATTTTAGTGTTTTCCTAAACATTTAAACCTAACCACATAACACCCAACATTCATCACTTGCGCCAAAGATAAAAAGAGACGTGGTAGGCCTGCTACTTTTTTATTCTCCTGACTTGTCCGTCAGCTGAGTTGACAGCAAAGGAAGAAAGTATTATGTGGGTCTATATTCTTTCCGTGATATTTATGAATCTGGAACATTCTTTAAAATGCTCTGCTTTCATAACAACAACTATGAGTCAGAGAACACAGCCGACATAGCCAATGAAGCCTTTATCAAAAAGGTCAGAAAACATTACGCATATTCATGAACTGCAACTCAAAAATGAAAGCAAAGTTTAATACAGCAAAAGGCAGAGCTTCAAGAATTACCAAAGCACCAACATTAATGTTCCAGTATCGATAAGAGGAATTAAATTTCACTCCTAATTTGAGACAGGCAGTCAGCCACAAAAGATAACTGGTGGTCTAAAACTGGCCCTTTCTATAACCTTTGAAATATTTATTCATTAACTGCAGACTTTAATTTGTTCCCAAACATTTAGGCCTTCCACTGAACACCAAAGTTTATGACTTGTGCCACAAATAAAAAGAGACATGGCAAGTGTGTCACTTTTTGGTTCTCCTGACTTGATAATATTAGCCCAACCCTAATCAGCTGATTTAGCCAATTACATTTCAAACTTATAAATGCTTTGAAAAGTTGCCCTTTTTGTGGAAGCTAATTTTTTTTGGCTTGGTTGCTGCTCCTGACTGGCGTTTGTACATCATTGTCCCAAGGTCGTATCTGAGTGATGTTTAATTGCATCCCATCCAGAGATGATAGCGTCTGATAGTTAAACTGTTATAGTAACATTGTTGATAATTGAAATTAAAGCCAAAGTCAATCTAACAAGAAACTAAATTTGCCATGAAGGACCCTGAAAGTTGGAATTATGATGTAAACACAGTGCACATCAGAGCATTAGAACATGTGTTATAATCAAATGAAATACAATGTTCTTATATTTTCCCTCAATACTTCAGTCAGCCATCCTGGCTGAATATCAATCCCATATAAAACTTCTAACATTGTAATGTTTAAATTTTTTTTATTGATTGTAGATGGTCTTGGTCATTTACTACTACAATTGTGACATGTATTAATTTAGACACAGTTTGCGCAGGTTTATTTGTTAAAATTTTAAAACCAGCCTTGGGTGGTTGCTATATCATCATCACTGCATTCAGGGATATATTACTGCAAAGGTGGAGGCCCCCCCCCCCCCAGGCCACAATATATCTGATACTTAAAACTATCATAAGTTTTGTTCTTTTCATCTGATCTGCATGCATTTTACATCAAAATATTTCCTTTTTCAATAACTTTCACAAAAAAACAAGAAAAAACAAGAGGGCTATGTGAATAGCCCTTGCTCAGCTGACCTAGACATTCATCACACTTGCAGCTCTGTGAACTAGGGATAGGATCAAGGTCACACATTACTGAGTAAGTCTGACCTTTATAGAAGAACACTAACATATGCAACTTTAAGGTCCTAGCTCAAGTAGTTATAATGAAGAGTAAAATTCATGTATGATGCACTGTGACCCCAGAAACAAGGTCAAGGTCACTCATCTATTGTCTAAGCATGACCTTTATGGAGAAGCATTAACGTGTGCAACATTTAGGTCTTAACTCACAACAGATATCAAGTTATCAATTCAACAGTAAATTGTGTGTCAGTTGTCCTGTGATCTTGAGAATGAGGTCAAGGTCCAAACATCACTGGAGCATGACCATTTACACAAAATAGGTAGACACTTATAAAAGGAACATCCCTACCAAGTTTGGCACATATCTGGCCACAATTATTTAAGTTATAACCATTACAAGAAATTTCCATGTTAAACTTTCCTTAAAACTTTTTAATTTTTTTTTTGGGAAAATAATCATTGTAGCGTGACCATTCGAAAAAGCTAAGTAGAGATCCATCCAAGGTACATTGCCACCAAGTTTGAAGTAAATCTGACCGCCATTTACTTCAGAGAAGTCCAAAATGTGAATTACCATTAGAATGCATTAGAATGCCCACTGACTTGAATAGTAAGCAATAGAAAAGGTGCATTTACTGATAAGTACCCGAATTGAAAAAAAATCGTTAAAAATCAGGAATCTATAGCAGTGTTACCTAGTGTGCATCTTTGCTTGACCAATTCACAAGGCACATATCCTCAAAGTTTCAACTTAATCTGAGAGACGGTTTTGGAGAAGAAGTGACAAGTAGCGAAAACACACACACACACACACACACACAAAATTATAATAAAACCTAGAAAAACATTGCTGTTCTACCCAGTGAACAAATAAAGAACTAAGAGTCCCTGGGAGTGTTTCTGTGCAATATCAAAGCAATGGGGTGAGTAGTTTCAGAGAAGAATCATTAAGATTTGCCCCAAAAAAGAACAAAAAAATCATAAAAAATCCAAAAATCACTCAAGCGTGACCATTTGAACAAACTTGATAGAAACCCACCCAAGGCACATCCCCACCAAGTTTGAAATGAATCTGGCTGATTGTTTTGGAGAAGTCGAAAATGCGAATTGTGGACGACGGATGGTTAGTCATAACATAAGCTCAGCTGACTGACAAGTCAGCTGAGCTTAAAAAATTGAGCAGGGTTTCTTTTGGGTTAAACTGCTTAGAGACTAACTCTTAACTGACACATTATCCTGGTTGATACATGTGCAGTTAAGGAAGAAACAGTTAAACCAAGAGTTGATTTGTTTTGTCAGCAACTCCAGGTAGCCATCAGCTCTTTTAAGATTGACAGGGCTAATTGCCATTGTAATAGTAAGAGGAAGATTATATGGAAGTGGACCTATTTCAGAGATCCAGGTGTTCCTAAGGCTAACTATGGCTAGACCTCCCATCGCTTAATGCTGAAGGTAATTTTCCGCAAGGTTCTTATCGGAGGCTGCATTTATGGGACTTACAGATCACCTGACGGAAATGCGATCCTGGCTTACCCCAATGGCCCTGATCCCTTTGTTTTGGACACTGATATGGTGTTGAAAAACTGCATGAACCATTGAGGAATACCTCATTGTGATTAAGTTTACTCACCACCTCTGACACTATCTGTTGGGAAGGAAAGTTTTGTTTAGAACAGTCCACAGCAGCTTAGCAGAGGTGACTTCTCCAAAAGCGTGTATCATATTGTTCTGATATTTCATGAAATGTAGCTTGTTGTAGTGTCCAACATAGTTGTTTACTAGGTGAGATACTCCAGATCCCTGATTTGTAACACATTTTTCAATTCGGTTATTTGAAGATTAATGGATACACTCCTACTGATTACTGTATAAGTGAATTGAATTTGCAATGGCGAGTCACATTTTTGACTTCTTCTCCAAATCCGTCATCCAAATTCACCTATAACTTTGTGGCTATGTACCTCAAATCGGTCTCTATCAATATTTAGATGGCCATAGTCACGCTCCAACGATTTTCAGAAATTTAGCGATTTTTTTCGTTCATTTTTCTGGGACGGGTCAATTGCTTTGAAATTGCATAAGGGCACTTTTGTGTATTAAAAGAACACCGTTTGTTTCAGAGATGGTACTGTAATTTTTGTGTGTTTTAGAAATTGTCTATATTTGCTACAAAAGTATCACTCAGAGTGTTCCGAATAAATTGCATACCGAAACGATCAATTTTGACATAACTTGAATGCAATTTTATATTTCGTCAGTGAAGGCTGAAATAGGCAGAGCGTACCATTTTTTATGATTCAAATAAAAACACATGGCATTCATGTAAAAAGAAACAATAAACGCAAGACCAAAAATAGAAAACTAAATATGAATATCCAACTCAATACTAAACCTTCAGTTTGCAAGGTAAGTGTTTATTCTCCTTGTTGTGCATATTGATAGATAGTGTTTAGCAAATTGGTTACTTTTCAAGCTAAACCCCTGAACGTAATGAAAGCATTGTTGCTTAGGACAGAGGTTTCAAAGAGAAGTGTTTAATTGCTAAGTATTACCTTTCAAATCATTAATTTGATATCACAACACAGATTAACTTAAGCTACCTCTACCGCAACACTACCTTGACACTCTGTTCTGGGACGTGACTGTTAAGCAGACTACCCCCCCCCCCAAAAAAAAATCCTTTTGAACTTAGGAGACAACACGTCCACTTGACAATATCAGATACAAACCTGTACGGCACTCATTTTGAATCATAAAAATCAAAGGCGAGTTTAAGTTTCACTTTACACCCCGAGAACTATATCAACTGCAGTTTCAGAATATTTTTCAATGTCCATCTTTGTCAATTCAAGGAAGCAATTAGCTGACTCGGTTTTTCTGCATTTACATAACTCCGTTGGAAAAAAGTGAATCTCAAAATTCCCAATGAAGTCTAATCACACATTACATGTGATTTCTATACGCTACACGAATAATGATGGAATAACAAGAGTAAACACCAAATACCTGATGATGAATTGCTTTTAATAATGTTATGTGACCAAGACAAATAAGAATTGCCGAAACCTTGATTTGCATACTTCTTCATTCCGTTTCTGCACCAAATTTAACCCTGAAAGTACATAGAATTCTTCACTTACCAACAAAGTAATTTGATTCCACCTGCTTGGAGATTTATTCCTTCAATAACAATATATAGAATAAATATAGTCACTAAAGCTGAAATAATAAACACTTTCAAAGAAAATATATAATTTGCAGCTAAATCCACATGGTATTACTTGACTCCAGAACACACTAACTTTACAGAGTCTAGATAACAACTTAACCATGTTAGCACAACTCACTAGAACACATAATAAGGACACTTAATTTACCCCACCATGGGTCTGCTGCTTTGTGCTGCACCCTGCTTAGGGATCTATCTGGGACTGGATTGCTGCACAAAAACAAGTTTGCTAGGATTTTGGCACCATAATCACTCGGTAATACCTTGGAAGACTAGCATATATTCTCAGTATTATGATAACAGACAAGTAATCACTGCAGTGCACATACAACATATGTACTACTATATATGTCATTCCTCATACATTGCCTTGTGGACATCCATTACACACTAATAAGTAAACCAACACTAAAATATAATATTCTAGTGAAACCTTTATGCCTACCGTACTAATATATACCTATGTTACAACTATGCAGAATTATCCCTAATATTAAACATTGAAATGCATCCATTTGTCTTCAAACCCTTTTCCTCGCATGTAATTAAGCATTTCACTGCATGAGTATGCAACTGAAGAGGAATATTATGCTTCATTTATGACGAATTATATTTCCATATCTAAACCCCGTTTAATATCCAATCATTATATCACTTTGGTAACGTCCACTGCTTACCCGATACTGCACTATGAGCTGCTTTTTAGGGTAAGCATTACCCTATATGGTGACCAGGAAGGAAACCCCTATAACCATACAAACAAAATGCTAAAATGACAACTTGGTAGGGTGAGCCAACAACTTTACCACTTCCATTGACTTTAAGTGCTTATGCTGTCATACAATTGACCTCAAACCATATTATCTGACATAATTTGTGGTCATACAACATATCACATGGAGTACACCATGTGTCAGCTCATGCCTTCTCCCAATGAGTTAACCAGCAGGAGTGACAGCACATCTCAATTTTTACTGTTACTGTGCACCTAAATCTTTGGTCAAGAACCACTTAATATTTTCTGAATCCAAAGAACTACAACAAACAGCAAACTTACTAGATGCACCAAAAATGCATGGATGGCACTGGATTTATGACTCTCACATCATGACCCTGGTCCCAGCTGCCATGATTCTATCCGGTGTCACACCCTATGTTTACCCTTCCTACAAGTTCCTGAATCCCCCACAGCACAACTGTTCCTCACTGAAGGTTGACCTTCTTGCCCCCTGAGGGCAACACCCTATGGTACATTACTAACTAATCTACACAGGTACATAATCATCCTGCTACAGTTGTAAAGCGTATGATACAATGATGGCATCCATGCTCAAGTAAGCTTTTATCCTTTTAAATGATTTGCGTCGTTTAACAGTAATAAACAAGTGTTCCCCTACAAAAACTTTCAAAAACAAGACATCGCGCTTTGTCCAAATGGACAGTCATGGTGATTTATTGTATGCAACTGGACCACATCAGCACAACGGTCGTCCATAGTACAATGATGTTATGTTTTTATAAATTGTGCTACTTGACAATTTTGTGTGGTACCTATATGTCTCGTGGTCCTGACGGGGTGGATTCAGAAAAATTATCTTGTGATTCCACCGCAGTTTCCCAATACTTTATAGAGTATTTCTTCCGAAACTTGCTCAAAGACCAAGTTGCTCGGGTCCCACTGCACGGTGCTTCCTTCCGCCACATAATTTTTTACTCTTCTGCGTGCAACTTTTTCAGTTTAAAATGCATTGGGATAGGTCGCCGAACCTTCCTAACAGTAGCTCAAAAATGTCACATGTGTAACATGTCCTCATTACCACTAAGAAGCAATTAAACGCACCGCTGCCCAGCCATTTCTAGCTATCGTCTTGAATTCAGCAGAATCGAACACACTACCTCAAAGTCAAATCCCTTCGTCAGGCTGGGGCAAGACAAAATGGAAGTTTTCTATTTCTTGCAACGCTTTGCTCCAGCACTCTTTTTGCTCCACCATTTGTTGCTTTTTAAGAATGGCATCACCTCCAAAGAGATCTGTCATGTTGGGTTGGGCAGCCCTAAGAGGCAGCTCTGTTTCCAGAGCAGCGGGAAGTTTCTGTAGCAAGTGGTAGCATATTTTGGTTGGTACGGTGTCCGCCAGACGGCGCACAGCAACCTGAAATATTATATGAGGCTTATTGGTAATCGCATCATACATTAGTGTTGAAGAAGAAGAAGAAGAAGAAGAAGAAGAAGAAGAAGAAGAAGAAGAAGAACAACAACAATAACAATAACAACAACAACAACAACAACAACAACAACAACAACAACAACTCTTGCTAATATAACTGTAACATTGAAAGGTGGTATTTCGCGTTCATTTAACTTCAAATGTAAAGTTTACCACGCAATGGGCCTCGGATCAAGTAAAATATTCCATCAACCACCAAAATGTGTTTCATTTTGTACCCCGCTTGTTACAATATGATAATATCATTGGAGACCTACTTCTGGTCAAAATTACAAAGAAATCAAGAGATGTGTCAGTACGTTTAAATGTAGCTAGAGACTAGAAAATAAAACTAATATCGTGGGTTTTGTTGCATCTTGCGGTGGTCAGTTTTTCTTACCTCCAAGTACGTCTTGATCGTGCCATGCAGTGTTTCTGTCTGAAATCGTTTATCCACCCGCTCCAAACGAAACCAGTTCTTGCCTGAAACCTTCTGTTGTAGCGTATCTGGAATGCGAGTTTAAAAATCTATAAGATTTTCATTGAAAGGCCTGTTTTATCACTGACAAATTTAATGACCATGAAGATATACTGCTTTGTCATTGTGATTATACCTTCTATTCGGTTACAGACCACTCAAAGCATACTAGGTCTTCCCGTGGTTTAAATGGCGGGAGATGTACAGCAAAGAAAGGTTTCCTTGTAAACTGGGCAAGTGTTTTCCATAATGCTCAGGCAAAATACCCCATAGGGACATGCAAAATTATCATGATCAAGTGAAATAAAATACAGGGCCAAAAACACAACCTGCGGATCGACCAAGAAATTCACCATACGAGACCTAAAACCGATGTATTAGTATGTATTGATTCCCATTAAAAATTAATAGGGCATGTCTGATGTGGCACGCCTTTTCTTCTTTTCCTGTTTTTCTTTCTTTCTTTTTTGTTGGAGAGAGAGAGAGAGAGAGAGAGAGAGAGAGAGAGAGAGAGAGAGAGAGAGAGAGGGAGAGAGAGAGAGAGAGAGAGAGAGGAGAGAATGACACGCCATTAGTCAACAGCTCTCGTCATTCCTCGGGCGCTAGTGGTTGAATGAGTGCCCAAAGGGTTAAGAAGCAGTTTCAGATGCAAAGCTTGGGTTGCAGTGTCGGACCTTCCTTCCAGAGCATCCCCCTGGCTCGCTATTGCATGCACTGATGTGGGGGATCGTCCGACGAGAGTACATCAGAAACATACCGATCTAGTGGGGTCACATAGAGATAATGCCCGACCTCCCTGCCCACCGTTCACAATGTTCAAGACTGTGGTTTCTGTATTGATAGTTATATCAGCGCCCGCGCAAGTCAGGTCGCGAGAGTATTATTTATCTTGATTATGTGTCTTTATTGTGTATCTTCAGCATATGTTTCTTTATCCCATGCGCTTTCGTCTCTTATGTGTGTATGATTTGTAAGTAAAACGGTTGCAAATGACCCGAGTCATATTCAAATCTCACTTTAACTATAAATACATGGAGAGGAGTCAATATAAGGCATGATGCTTGTTCTCCAATCCCGTTCAACTGAGACGAAGTAATATCAAATGAAGCACTGTCTACAGACTTTTACTAGTCCAAATTATTTGAACAGAATGGCCCATTACAATATAAATTACAGAGTGCATATGAACAGGCACTTGTCATTTGGACGGTTCTATTGATAATCAGACATAAATGATGGTTCATGTTAACCTGTACAAGGCACAAATAATGAGACCAAAGTTTGAAGCAATCCTGACCTGACATACCGGTTTGTTGTGAAATATTTTGAGGAGAAGAACGAGCCTAAAAGCACTGCGCTGACTATGTAATTCATCATTTTTCACATCAATATTCAATACAAATTGTCAACTAATCCCCACACAACGACACGTGGTTGCGAATCCATAAATTAATTTGGGGGTTATGAAAAAAGGAAAAATGCAGAATGCAACAAGCATTCAAAGAAGTACGAAAAACTTTAAGGTTGATGACTGAGTGTCGGAAAATACCAAAGCAAACTCGGAAAGAAGATTTACTTTTAAGCAAATCTGTCTGTGTGCCTACAAAGGGAAATTGTTGCTTTGTACATTCGAATTCAATGTTGCAAAAGCGACATGACAGAAAACATGAAATTTCAGAAAAAAAAAAAAAACATGTGGCAAAATAAAGTTCTTCGCAGTACAAAAAAAATTGCTGGCAAAGGCAAAACACCAGACAGAAAGAAAAAAATTCTGGATAAAACAAAACGTCAAGTGTCGGGAAACAAACAAGATTCGGTCACGTTGTGAGAACCTCTAGCTAGTTTTCTAGGGTACAATTTTTATTGCAACTTTGATTAATTTATGAATTACTGTTGGCACTACAGCATGGCCTGATGACAAAATGGCCGCCATATGGTGGCATGAGAGTGTCACGTCTGACATGAGTGTTAAAAACAAATCCTAGTGATGTACATATTTGTACATGCTATTGACTTCTGGTGACGGATCATGGCCTGTTGTATCTCTGGTATATCACAATATGTACAAGTCTGTCATTGTTTCCTCTAATTTGCATCATTTCCATTTCCCTTGTAGGGCCACACAGACACTGTTCAGAGTTTCTAGCTTTAGTGGCATATTAGTGCTCAGTTCTGGGCAAATTTGGTGATGGACAAATCTAGGATGTGAAGTTGGAAAGGCACATCAATGCATACTGGATCAATTTAAAGATAGATATGCAACATTTAAATTTTTCAAGTCCCCCTTATAGGTATGAAATTCTACTCCTTTTGTTTATGTTTTCTTCAATGTACGTACCGCACAAACCTCCCAATTGAAGTTTGGATGACAACTCTACCTGCAATACGTTTGAACATATTCAGCATTCTCAAATGCCCCTGAATAACATAAATTAAAATTCTACAACCTTTGTTTGTGGTTCATTGGATGGGCCTATACTAAAGTCCAAATGACACCTCTGTCTGTAATAGTCTTGGAGATATTCAACACATTAACTTTTGAAGTGCCCAAAATTAGCATAAATTAAAATCCGACATCTTTTGTTTTGGGGTTCATTAGAGGCGCCAACAGCAAAATCTATATATTTGTTCTATTGTATTAATGAAAAGCAATTGTGAAAAAAGGATGAGCCCTACAGGAATTTCTATTGTACATGAAAAAGGGAGAAGTAGACACAAGACATGAGGACAAAGACACAAAGGAAACATTACAATCCACAAAGACAGACAGAGTTGCAACGCTACACAAGTTCAAAAATTTATAACAACACGTGGCACCACAGACAGCATAAATACGAAGTACACCTTCACTAAAGTACACATTTCAGAGCCATGGAGTAATGTTCCTACTGTAAGCGACGCGGAGGGAATAATTTTGCTGTGCAACCTATTGCGTTCCGTTAAGAAAAGAAAGCATTCTAAGTAAATCAGTGCCGTCAGCACTTCCGTATAGGATGCATGATAAATTTCCCCAAAATATGTGTCTGCAACCCAATAAAATACCCCTATGCATGAGCTCAATGGCCAGGTGCCAATATCTCTAGTTTCCAGCTTTGCCACCTGGTAGCAACAACTACTTCCGGGTAGTTCAGTCTTGTGCATACAGGTGGGAGCCTATGTAAGGTGAATGGCAAAATGGGTATTATTCACTCTTGCTAGGTTATTGTTTGACATAAAGCTTTTCAATCAGCAACAGTTGTTGTGACACTTCAAAAGAAGTTTTCTGAAAATGGTTGTTATTTTATAAATTTGTTTAATATTTTTGGTGTAAAAATTGTTGGATTGTTAGCCACTTTACCTATGGGCTCTGGCTCTGACAGACAGATATCATGGCATTTGATCAGTCCGGCCTGTATATAGTATGAATCCCCAATGGCTAATAAATATTAGAATATTCTGAATTAAGTGTGTTTCGTTTTTAATCCCTGCTTTGTCATTGTTTGAATAGTTTCTCATGTTAGTGTTTCTTGGTACTGAACCTGGATTGCAAACGATTTTGTCAAAACAAAAGTTTGTTCCAAGTCAAGCTACCTTAATATCTTCTACAGCAAAGCAAACACTGAGCAACAAACTAGTGGATGTGGTGAGGGACTATATTTTTCTTCAAATACACAAATTGTTTGAAGTCCTATCACACAAATAAATAAATTTACTTTGATTGAAATATGTCTGGCACAAGTTTGTTACACATAATATATTCACCTTTTCAGGTCTTGTGATATTTCACAGCATTAGTTCTGTGCATTTAGATACTTTTCTCAGTTACATAATAACACCCAAAGGAATATGCAAATTTGTTTGTGCTTTGAATCAATAATCAGTACAAACATATTTCCTCGTTTTGACAATGTGATTGTTTCACTGAACATGTACTTGGGTTTTGTTGAATCGGTCTCTGTCCTTATTGTATTTGTGTCTTTTTGCCCAGAACCACTTCCTAGTAGTCAATATCCTATTCCGCAGTTCGAACTCTTTACTCTCCATAAGCTAACCTGTCCCTGTCTAACCTGTATATATATGGAATTACTATTGTCTATATTGCACACGTTCCTCTGTAAAATTTTGACATAGGCTGTATCAGCCCAAATAAATTAAAGGGTCTTCAGCGGGTAACTACTCAACATGTTTCGGAGCCTTTTACCCGTACACGTCTCTCTGAGTAGCGGCTCCTTGCCTAAGCTAAATATTCAGCAAAGACAACCCACATAATAATGAATAAATATGAACGTGGCAATTGATGAATTAGCTAAATATGTGAAGTTTTGCTTGTAAATGCAGAGCTTCATATCAAAGAAGAATACCTGTCAAACAAACCATAATTACCAAATTTTCATAGTACAGGTTCAGATAAGAACAATTTGACTTACCCCTGAACCAAAATGTACCCTTTCTAGCTGGACAGCTTTTCCTAGTTAAACCATCCGCCAATGTTTAACTGAAGTGGAAACAAGCTGGGGCATTATATTCAGTCCCAGTGATTGTAAAATAAACAGTTGCAGCTAGACCACCTGTACAAACCAAGGAAAATCCTAACAAGGACTGCAACAATGTACATCCTGTACCAGAGATGTAAAACAAACTCCATGATGACACCTACTCCTCAAACAATTAAGCTCTATTTAACTGCCAACCCTGAGTCAATGTGTCAACTTAATGTGTCAGGTTTGTGACACTTGAGAAAATACTGTCAATTTTGAGTAATTTTTTAATAGTGAGTAAATGTGCATTTAGGCATGTCAGAAAAGAATGGAAGTCATTAGCATTTATGCCAAAAACATACTATCAAAACATTTTTTCTTAACAGGATTTTAAGTACAATTAGGCAAACATGCAACTGTCGTAGGCCGCTTCTTGCTACCTGTAGCCCCTGGGGGTTTACCTGACAGAAAACATGTAAGCCTAAAATGTCTGATAGTGAATATTAAAACAGAAAGATGCCAAAAGATAAAGTTAAGTAGCAAAACAGACAAGTCTAAAAACTGTAGATTATTGCAGCCAGACTTTCTAATAATCTTTGGATGTTAACAGTAGAATTATAGGGCAAGTCAGAAAAGAATGGAAGTCTTTTGTATTTATGTCAAAAGAATGCATTGAAAATATTAACCAGATATCAAGTACAATTAGGCAAGCTTGTAACTGTCGTAGGCCGCTTCTTGCTACCTGTAGCCCCTGGGGGTTTACCTAACAGAAAACAAGCTGGCCAAAAATGTCCGAAAGGTGAACGTTTAAACATAATGGTGTCAAAAGATGAAATTAAGTAGCAAAACAGGCAAGTCTAAAATCTCTAAAATTATTGAAGCCAAACTTTCTAACCATCTCGGGATATTTACAGCAAAATTTGTAGAAATATTTGATCAAAAGTACACCTTTGAATCCTCTTGACTCAAGTTTATTGTAAATAAATTTGGTTCTTGATGCAAAGTCCTGAAATTTAGAACAAATACGACCAAATCTCAAAATTTGTGACAAAAATGTATTATATCCAATAGTATCGGAAATATTACTGTCCGGGAAAGGATAATTAACTAGTTCAAAGTTAAACTCATCTATTTTGTGATAGACTTTAATACAAAACCTGTCATTAGTGACCTGAACATCCAAGTCCAAAAATACATCTCTGAAACCATCTGAATTGTTACCCTCCAAAGGGATATCTTTTGGGTAAATTTCTTTAGCAATTTCATTGAAATTTTGTACATTTACACAAGCAATGTCATCAATATATCTTGCGTTGTTTGATAATTTTGTAGCCATTTGAAAGTCCTTTTTCATCAATTTATTCATATACTTAAATTCAAGCCAGGTTAAATATAAATCTGCCAGTAAAGGGGAGC
Source organism: Hermodice carunculata (assembly GCA_964020975.1). Taxonomy (NCBI): domain Eukaryota; kingdom Metazoa; phylum Annelida; class Polychaeta; order Eunicida; family Amphinomidae; genus Hermodice; species Hermodice carunculata. Next base: position 73,850,692 of record OZ026613.1, on the reverse strand, counting down.
AGTTGCTACCCATTGGAATGCCTTTTATTTGTTGAAAAACCAGTGGTCCGCATTGAACAAAAGTATTATCCAAGAGAAATTTTATAGCATCTATCAAAGTTTCAACAGTGTAAGATTTAATGTTACTTTTTGAATATTTATTGTGTGACCAGTATGCTTTCTTTGTATATGAATTTATATTTATGTATGGTTTACCATTATGTTTAAACATTTTGCTAATTAATTCTGAAAGTGAACTTTTGACTTCATCTATGGGTAGATTTGTGTACAGTGTAGAAAAATCAAAACATTTGATATTTTTTGCCTTTACATCTTTGATTTTAGATACAAACTCGGAAGAATTGTTAATACTCCAAAAACAATTTATTTCACAGTTTCTAGAAATTGCATTACAGTATTTACGAAAATGATTCCTAATTGCAGTCAAACACAATGTTACTTCTTTTGATAATTGCTTTGTAGTACATTTTGAAGCACCAGCTATGAATCTAGATTTAAAAGGGTTTTTATGTAATTTGGGTATCCAGAACAAAAGTGGAATAGAGGAGTCCTCCTCAGAAATTTTGATATTAAAATTCCTTTTCATCTCATCTTTATGTGCATCAATCAAATTATCAATGGATTGTTTGTGTAATTTATAAACGTCATTTCCTCTTATGTCTGAAATATTGTTTATACCAAGTTCCTTTTTCAAAACATCCAGATAATATTTTTTGCAGATGATCCCAAAATTGTTACCTGCCTTATCTATGTTAGTGACTACAAATCTATCTTGTAGTTCTTTGACTGCTTTAGAAACTTTAGGCTGTTTTAGATTAACCGTATTGAAATTCTTAATGTGGGATTTGAGTCCTTATTTATATAGTTAATATTGCCCTATTGCACCCAAAATTTGAACATGTTCAAATAGCATTAAGTGTCTTCGAAACTTGGCTTGCGGAGAAGTGTCTTCGCGTACTTACAAGCAAATAATTGTACATTTGATATTGAAGTTTCAGTAATTTAAAGGTCACAAAATTTGATGTCCTGTTTTCTTCAGAACATAAAACAGGTAGCTTACAGTGCTCTCTAACTGGAAATTTCTGTTGCAAAAATGAAGATTTCTTGGGGCACTTTCTCAACAAGGTGCAAGAAAACACCCATTTTTGAAACATATTGTATTATTTTTCAACAACTGTGTAGCAAAATTTTACACAATGGTCCAGTTAGAAAGCCCTGAGTTTGTTTTGTATGTAACAAAGCATGGATGAAGAATAGTCTTCATACGTTAACAAAGCTAAACACAGGTGTAAACGTTCAACACATATATTCACTGACCTGATTCATTTGTTTTTCAAAGTAATCATGACCCTAATAATATCGGCTTTGTTAAAAAACGATGGTCATATGGTTGTAAGACTCTGTTATGAAAAGGAAACACTGATCTCTGACTTGTAAGGTCATACTATAGGAATGATTAGAACAATGCCACATGGTAACCTTAAACCAAGATTTATTCATGGTAGGCAGTATCTTCAGGCTTTTATTATATCTGAAGAATATATGATTGTATCTATGGGGCATATCTGTTGGTCGGAACACCGAGATTTCTAGCTTATAATTGCTCTGCAAACAAGAAGTAGACGATACTCTTGCCTACCCGGAAATGCTGATCTCATTATCTCCATCTAGTGACAAAGGTGGAAACTATGATAGTGGTACCTGACCATTAGTACTGTAACTACGTCATGCCTTTCATGATACCAACATAAATTTTTTTGGTTTTAATTTTGTACGTTATTTATTTTCATTTTATTTTATTTATTTAATTATTTTTTTATTTTATTGATGTTCTTTTATTTTTATAGGGGGAAAACATCAAGTCATAACCAAGCGAACATATGTGGATGCTGCACAAACATAACAAGATTCGACTCTTGTAATTAAACCTTTATGCCCTGCCACACTGTGCAAGCATGCTACATGCACCTCAATTAGTTAATGAACGAAAACAGCATTTTATGTGTGTACGTGTGTGTGTATCTACGCAAAAAGTCACGGGCATGTCACCTCTGATGGCTGAGGGCGCAGTTATATATATATATATATATATATATATATATATATATATATATATATATATATATATATATATATATATATATATATATATATATATATATATATATATATATATCTGCTGTCATGTATTCGAGGATGACACTCGCTACAGAAGGAATCTAACCAGTGCCAGGCTGTCAGCTCCCCCCAGCTGGCTGGCTTTGTGGTTCCCTTCGTACACGCAGAACAAGGGTGCCACTAAGCCCATGTCATGTGTCTGTATTTGAAGTAATTGGAGTACCACGGTAATTATGCAGAGCTGCACATGGGCACATAAATATTAATATATGTATATGTATTTCCAGATTTTTATTTCTTTGTTTTCATTCTCTCTCCCTGCTTCACATTTCCTTCCTCTTTGGGCTTGTCCTTCGGTGGTAAACACCTCTGTCTTTTGGGCTACTTCGTTGTGCCCCACAATGGTTCTTTAATTATGTGAGCTTGGCTGCTCGACATGTAAGGCTTTCGGTGCCTGGTGACAGCTCCAGTGGGAGGTCTGATACGGCACCGTGCAGCTGTGCAGTATGCAGGCAAGTTCATAGGCCAGGGGATGAGTATAAATAAAGGTAGAAGATGTCTTATCTGCAGTCTCCATGTTCTTACCTTATATATACACTACTTATTGGGTAAGTTGTAGTTATTGGGGAACACAAGGTTCGCCCGAGCTTGTGCGGGTACAAAGTCTATTCTACACTACGTCAGCGGGGAATATACAGACTGTCATGAGCGGTGTGTTTTCGTGGGTCCTGGTTTCCTGCTCAGAATCATTTCGTCCCAACCAGAAACAAACGCGAAAGATGGTTTGTTTTTATCCCATAATAATATTTCTATGGAAAATCCTGTTTAAGTGGACAACAAACGATAGTTACCAAGTGCCTAAAAACCCGCCAGTACTTTCGAACATGTGTCCACTATCGGGGCAACCTTCTCCACTAAGCTACACCTTCGACTCAGTAGGGCGCTTGGCATGTTTGCCCAGCTCTGCGACTTAATCCACAGCCCGAGGGGCCTTTAGTGTCCGATACAATATGCGTATTCTGGGGCTCACAATTGGTACCCACCCTCAAGGCATTGCATTTACATTTTCAGGTAATGCTCACTCAGGAAAAGTCCCATTATATTTTGTACATTACATGCATTCGACAAATTAACCTTCCCTTAACACTTATCACACATATATTTTGGATACTACCTCTTTAAAATATCAAATCGGGACTAACCCATGGATTTGGCTGCCATTTTGAAATTTGTGGATTCCGCAACCAATGGTTTGTAAATGAGGATAGTACTGGGACGATCGGGGGGGGGGAGGGGGTTATAATAAAACCAAAAGTACATATTTTGCAAATATTTCAGCGCATCAATAACAATATCATATATGCTGTGGCCCCAATTCACTTTGATGTCCGAATCAAAATGTATTTTTGTGAGACTGTCCCACAATGCATCGTGCCAAGTTCAATATGGTGCTCACGAATGACTAGCCAGGATATGGTGTCGCATTTGGATTTGCAACGAACGATGATAACTGCTTTAGACACACCCAAACAAGCAGATTAAAGTTAAGACAGTAAGTCGTGTTTTAAAAGTACTTTAACGTTCGTTTGCCCCGGTAGCTCGGAGAGCGAACACCTGGAACCAAGCGAAATATTGCTATAACGATCACCGAACAACCATGGTTATGCTTTTTTTCACCAAACAATCGTGGCTATGCAGCTGTACTATTTTTCTGGCCCAAGTTAACCCTCCACACAAGTTGAAAAAAATGCTGTGACTGAGTTGACATTACTGCAAAACAACGGCACGCGACGGCCACTTTCTGGATAAAACCTTTCATCCAGGGTCGATCATTTTTTTTTTAAATTACGTTTTATAAATTTTATTTATGGTCGGGTCTTTTCAGTAGAGTCGTTTGGGTTATCATATATTAGTCTTGTAACGCCTTAGGTAACTTGGACATTTGTTGAGACACGTTTAAAATGGGTGTTCCTGCCCCTTTTACACATTACCTCCTTTAAAGTCAGTTTAACATGTTACCTGGCACAACCGGAAAAAAAAAGAAAAAAAAAAAGGAAAACAAAAAAGGAGACAAGGAGACCAGAAATACGTAGAAAAGCACAACCACCAAACACTGCCATGCGCGAATGAATCGGTCTATTTTTCTAGAATGTAATGCGGTACTTTGTATTACGGGAAGCAGACGTGATAGCCGCAACATATTTCTTTATTGCCCTCCCAAGGGCCTGATCATGGGATAAATTTCAGGAACAATTCACCGTTTCCAAATTCTACGGTCTTCGCATACGGCAGTAGTGTTGTCCATTTGTTAATTTTGCAAACCCCCTGTCCATGACCCTATGTTCCACCTACAGCTATTTCTCCCAGTCTGTCTCACCCCTTGGGCTACTTAGTTGTGTCCCACAATAGCACATGTACTTACAATTTAATATACCGGCATCGTGAAGCTGTTCAGTATGTAGGCATATATATATATATATATATATATATATATATATATATATATATATATATATATATATTGTATATTGTATCAACAGCCTTCGTGTGTTTCCGAATATGTATGTATGTATGTATGTAATGTGCATATATATATATAAATATATATATATATATATATATATATATATATATATATATATATATATATATATATAAAAACAGTGGATATGCTGTCCAGTATTAGATATTGATACTTGGTAAAGAAGCAATGGTAGAAAAACTAGTCCTGCAATTCGTTCATGGAGCAAACACGCAAGCCCACCACCTAGAAATTAAGCATGGTCAGAACAGACAGAACGAAAGGTAACACGTGTTGCCCCTTTCTTGGATCAAAAAGACGGTGTCAGTAATTTCGAATTCCCGCGCCAAGCAATGCTGTTGACGCATGGCATGTCATCTTTATAAGTTCCCTCTGTAATTTCATTCCAAATGGAATCCAGTAATGAGAAATTTGAGTAAAATATTAAAGCAGGCGACATTTGACACCCGGCTGTTTTTGGCCGTTTTAAGGGGGGAAAGATGAATATTGCACGTAGTCACCCGGTGCTGGGGAAACTTTATCTTCACTCTCGTCATCGGCGTCCGGGTTCTGCTCAGGAGCCGAGGTTTCTGCTTGGGGATCTCCTACGGGCTGCAGGCCATTTGAAGGGAACCACCGCTCTTGAAAAGGAAACCAAGACGGCTGTCACATGAATTCAGTTATGAGAGTACAAACGGCGACGGAATGAAATTCGGGTTTTGATATTTTGCATCATCTTACCAAATTTGAATGATAACATTTTATAATCATTCTACTCAAATAAATACTTTTTGTTTTTTTTAATTTAGTGATGAATAGTGCCATTTAATAAAGTGTATTGATTCTGGGGTATGCAGAAAAACAAAGAAAAACGACTTCTTTCAGCAGAATGCGTTTGTGTTGCATAACGGGCAATGGACGTCATTTCATACTTAATATTTACCCAGTTCTGTAACAAATGTATGATCCCACGTATACACAAGGCGCTCTTCTTCAAATAATTCTTCCAGTGCTTTGCTGCAGTTTTCCACTATATCGCTGCGCAAATTGTCTGAGATGTACTGGAAAAGAACCATACACGCTAGCATTTGATTGGAATTTTCATTCACATAAGAAGACAACTTTGTTATTTATATGGAACCTCTAAGGGTCAAAGGTCAAGGTCATTTGTCATTTGAAATTTTCTTATAGCCATAACTCGGTCAATTTTTATCCGATATTGAAGACACTGAGCTCAAATTTTAGATATTGAAGCACTGCACATTTTTGTACTTACATGTGACCTTTAAAGATCAAACGTCAAGGCAATTGGGACCTTTGAAATTTTCATCCAGTCATACCTCAGTCAATTTTCATCTAATTTTAACCATGTTGGACCCAAATTAGATATTGCTACACAGCATATTTTTGTATTTTGCATGTATCCCTTAAGGTCAAAGGTCAATCTAATTTGGACCTTTGGAATTTTCATCTGGCCGTCACGTGGTCAATTTCCATCAAATCTCAATCATTTTGGACTCCAATTGTAGATATGGAACACTGCTAATTTTGTAATTTACATGTAATATTTAATGGCCAAAGGGCAAGGTTATTTTTCCTTTAAAAGTTTCATCTAGCCATAAGTTTAATTGAATGTGAAATACCAAAGGCTTTGAAGATTGTGTTGCATGACTGGGTTGCATTCAATTTGATCTTTGATGAGGGTGGGGGGGGGGGGGGGCGAGCGACTCAAGGTAAACCACATTCAAAAAGGTTAACTGTCATTTGTGGAGAAATGCATATCTTACACATCAGGTTGAATGGTTAATTCGTCATGATGGCAACTTACTGGCCTGACTAACTGTACAAGCAATTTATTATGCTAAAGGGTATGTGCATGAAATAACAATTGTGTGCAACGCACGCCTAGGAAAGCTATTGACTCTATCTTAACTTGTGGGGGAAAGGGTTAATTATCGTTATCATCCCTTATTGTCATTGATATGCCTTTATTGTAGGTGTTTGGTTGCAGCATCCATATAGGAGATACGCTTCTTCAAAATGCACAAATGAACAAACCTTCATTTCTGTCTCCAGTTTCGGATGAGAGCCAAATATTTCAGCAGCAAGTGCGGACAAGGTAGCCCCCACTTGTTCGTCTACCTTACTCAGGCATTCTCTGGCAGGTTTGTAGTACTGGGACACTTTTGCACGAATAAATTCCCGAGCAACTTCGTATCTCACAAATCCTTTTAATTCTGAACCCCGGTATTCGTCCATTTCTTGCCCTATTTCTTGACGAAGCTGCTGGTCATTCATTCCTAGAGAATCCAGATGCAAAATCAGTTGAATGATAAAGTATCGTAATAATAATTTTGCTGACAAATGGTCGTCTCTTGAAGTATAATGAAGCCATGAAAACATAAGACATCATCTGGTGTTGCGACAAGGTACTTTTTTGCGTATGATGGAACAAAGGGGATACGTTTTGATTTCTAGGGCAGACAAAAATATATTTTAAAGTCAGAGAATGAGCATTAGCTCATACAGGTCAAAATATATCACCACCACCACCACCACCACCACCACCATCATCATCTACATCATCATCGTCGTCGTCGTCGTCATCGTCGTCGTCGTCGTCATCATCATCATCATCATCATCATCACCATCATCATCATCAGCAGCAGCAGCAGCAGCAGCAGCAACAACAGCAGCAGTAGCTTATTATGGAATGACATTAGGGCCAAAATTTCATCACACATAATGGTATTTTTCTATTCTGCTTGGTTCTATATTTCTTCACACCTGGTTTATATTGTGTTATACCTGATGTTATTCTGCTTGGGTCTATATTTCTTCACACCTGGTTTATATTGTGTTATACCTGATGTTACATTCTGTCGTGTATGGCAAGCCAACCGGGCCATAACGCAAAGGTCTAACGCGTAGCCAAGCCTTCACTACACGTAGTCGAGGCTCGGCAACGTCTAGTCGAGTAAACCAATCAGATTGCAGTCTCTACTACGTGTAGTCGAGGCTCGGCAACGCGTAGTCGAGCCAACAAATAAGATTACAGTTTCCACTACGCGTAGTAGAGTCTCGGCAACGCGTAGTCGAGCCAACCAATAAGATCACAGTGTCCATTGCGCGTTGCCGAGAGATGTTCTTCTAGAACGCGTCGCCGAGCCTGGGCGACGCGTAGTGGAGGAACTATGCCTCCCATAGCGTGTAGCCAAACTATCCAATCACTGATGCTCTTGTAAACTGTATTAGACCTGTGCGACTTTTAATATCAGTAATGATTGTAAGGACGTAAATGATTGGTTTGCTTTTCTTCAGCCAAAAGGTGCCATAAGTTGCTCCACTACACGTAGCCGAAGCTCGACTACGCGTAGTGGAAAACATATTCTCGGCAACGCGCAGTGGAGACTGAAATCTGATTGGATGGCTCGACTACGCGTAGTGGAGGCTCGGCAACGCGTAAGGCCAATGCGTTGTGGCCGTGTTGGCTTGCCATAGTCGTGCATACCGATGTACGCTGCTAATTATTATTGTGCTGTTTCACGCAATGCTCTACTGCTGTTGGAAATATTATGTGTTGCATAAAAAAGTAAACAAAAACAAGTTGACAAATATTACAATATGTTATGGTGGGTTAAATGACTTGCATGCGTCATTCTAGTCTTCGATTCGTAAGTGTTTTGAAACCAAGTAAGCTAACAGCTTTATCATGTGATTGTCCATGTACATTTAAGCAGTAGCGCCTCCACTACAGGACGGGTCCAATTCACACCTACTCTTCGATAGAAAAATAAAATATTGGTCACCTCAGATATCAAGTGCCTTTTTTAGCTCCCATCATTCTGGAATTTTGTGTTCGCCATTGCCTTTTCGCAGCAACATGACAACAATAATACTAACGTGGCTGATTTCCGTACATGGTTTCTGCGAACAAATCAAACTCCTTCCTGGCGTTTTTCAGCAGTCGTAATTCTCTCGGCTTCCCTTCATAATGTCCGTTAGACACTTGTCTCACATCATTTATAAATCGCTGAGTTAGCTAAAATGATAAAAGCAAAATAGTGTATTTTGATGCGTTGAAAACCAATTACCATTTGTTGTTGTTATATAATTTGAGTTCCTTCTCAACACAATGAGTGCCATGTGCTAGGTCGACGTTTGCTGGCATGAATGCTGGTTCTCTTTGTGTGACATATGTGCATGCTATTACACATCATAATACAAGCTTTATTATAATTAGATTTAAAGACGAGCACTGATTGGCTGTTGGGTCTTTGCAGGCCATGTGATGAAAGATCAATGACAAATGGTGCTCATGATCAATTACACATGCTAGAGATTCCCTTTGTAACCGCTAGGTGGCATGATAAGCAATGGCCTTTTGCACTACTAGCGGAGTGCAAATGACGTGCAGCCTAGCGCACCCTTAGCAGACGACCACTTCACTTCAGTCTTAAAGTTCATGGCGAGAACTTAACTTACTGTTCACTTAACAAAGTGAATCATTTAGTGTTTAACCTATTATAAAAGGCGTACAAGTGTATTTACTTCAATTGTAACTGTTGTCTTAACAAAGTGCAAGGAGGCTTGTAGGCCTAACTAGTACCTGCTACTACTTGTTACTTCAGATCCCTCTGATAGTATCAAAATTTGTTGTTTTTCTGATGTCAAAACCAATCTATCATTGTTCGTGTTTCCTATTATAGATTTACTATATGGTTGCTTATATTATAAAATAAATGATGCAGGGGATCCCATGTGTTATTGAAGGTCATCAGCCCTCGGAGATCAAAAACACATGGGCTCCCCTGCATTATTTGTATCATAAAATATGACCTTTTGTGTGTCTTTTCAAACTTCCTCCTTGACTAAAAGGAAGCCATGTTGCTAGTAACTTCCAGTATGTAGCAGAATTCTTAATTGCAGAGGTGATATATCGGCCTTTAGATTTTGAACACTTGTCGCTACACGGTACTTTTAGACTTTATAACCCTTTTCTTGCCAAAAATAAGTCAACAGCTGTCCTTGACACAGATCGCGCCTAACTGGCCCTAAAGAAAGACACTGACCTGGAGCATAATATCCTGCTACCCAAACAATCATCATCTACATTTTCATCCAAAATATTTCTAATAAAATTTGAGTGAAAACATTTAAACAGACGAAAACTTACATCCCGGCGCCTTTGGGTGAGTTGAGCGGGAAAGGATCTATCTATCTATCTATCTATCTATCTATCTATCTATCTATCTATCTATCTGTCTGTCTGTCTGTCTGTCTGTCTGTCTGTCTGTCTGTCTGTCTGTCTGTCTGTCTGTCTGTCTGTCTGTCTGTCTGTCTGTCTGTCTGTCTGTCTGTCTGTCTGTCTGTCTGTCTGTCTGTCTGTCTGTCTGTCTGCCTGTCTGTCTGTCTGTCCGTCTGTCTGTCCGCCCATCCGTATGTCTGTCTATCTATCTTTCTATCTATCTATTTTTGATAATCTATCAAAAGAAAGACAGTTGTTATTTAAACGAATGATATACCTTGGTAATGAGTGCTTTTTTCCCTTTGTCATCAGTTGGTATATCTCTATCACTTTTTGAAAGGGAACTATTGATTTCCTGAAGGTTTATTCGGATTTTGCTCTTGAGTTCAGGTAAGCTGTGCTGCAATAATCAGAAAGAACGCGATGGATAAGAGAAACGCTCTAACAAAACAAATACATACACAACTGTATATCTTATAAATTCCATGGTAAGTACATTGGTTCGATAGTTCTTGCAGTGTATTTGAGTGCCAACAACTTTGGTGATCTGAGTTCAGAAATGTATTTTGATCTCGTCATTTTTTCCTTTTGCGTAATACAGTGCTAGTTGGTAATTTTGTGATTGACTACTTGATTACAGCATTGTTCTTGGTTGGGAACCATGCGTAAGTTACCACCGAGAGTGAGTGACTATGGCTGATATCTCTCAAAGTACAATTCGTTTGGCTAACTGCTGCCGTTATATTATCCTCAATTTTGCTTCACATCTGTATATTATATCTTAATCCAGGGTTTCTTCCGTTCAAATTTTCCGTTTTTCTATTTTCGAATCATATGCCTCCCTCTGTATGAATTGGTATATCATTACGGCACAACCAGAGTTCGGTGCTGTCATTGCTGCAAGAAGTCCTTCAATGACATCATACACAGAGAGAACTCTTCAGCATCTATCTTGGACGTTAGCCAGGCGAATCAACGTCTCGGTATTTTCAGCCGACTGAGAACTTTTTTTCAACCAGTATTCTATCATTCTGTATGTGCACACTAATCAAAACAAAAACAATTTCCCCATTTGTTTGGATTAGGGCTTTGCTGATTTGCATTCCACGAAATGGAAGTGCATCGGATATAGCAATAAATATATTATTGTGAAATATAATTGGAGAGATCTTTAATCAAGAACGACAAATCTCACAAAACGGAAATATCATTTGCATTGGTCGTATTTGTATTCACAGCCTTCCTGGTTCCTTGTCCTTCTCAATCCTATCACCAGCTTACCTTAATATGATCCACCAGAGAATGTGTCACCTTATGAGCAAGGCTCGGGACACCGTACAAGCAGGGATTCAACTTCCTACAATAAAGTATTCTTAATTAGATAAATCATGCTTTGTATTTATGTATCACAAATTCTGGAGTTGACAATAGCAACAGCGTGAAACATAGATGTTACTGATAAAAGGTTTCTCGGTAAATTAAGCCTTGTGATCTGGTCTGCCATTCCTCCAATATTATACTCTGACAAACCCTTCGTTTATACTTGTTTACTGACTTAAGATTACCACATGATGAAGTCTGATACAGCTAGGAAAGAAGAAACAAACAGACCTAAAATGTTCATTTCTGTTGAAGTGTTCCCTCTCGTCAGCCAAGGCTTCCTTCAGCGTCTTGCCGTTCGCAATGTCTTGCTGACCTCGACATTTGACCAGTATGTAACCTTTTCTCAGCTTATATCGCTGATTGGTAGCAGTGGCCATAGTTTCGTACTCTGTGCCTCTATCTATGATGTCAGTCTTTGTTATAACACCTGAACATACAATTTCTATCGTTTAACTCTCCTCACCAGACCTTGTGGACGGACAGTAATTTTTATGCACATGGATTTATTCTGAGATATTTAACAGGTTTGACGTTCGGGTTTCGCGCTTAGAATTGTAATACCCACCGCTAGGTCTACATATTAAAGCAATGGTCAGATAGATATATGAATTCGGTTATAGTTATGTGTGAGTCCTGCCGTGTATAAATCTGTCATTTCTGCGCTTATTTTCACGCTCTTTTCACCCACGTTATATCACAGCCAACAATTTAGCGCGATCAAGCTCACCGCAGCTTTTCCGCACCTGCTTGCTTTTTACCCATAAAAGACTAAATAAACAAACAAATAAGATCAAACATTCATTTTAGTATCGAATACAAAACAATATAAATAAAAACTGAAAATTCGTTTTGGTTTTTAAACTTCAATTTGCCAAAAAATTAAAGTTCCAATACAAAAATGGATGCTTAACAAAACAAAAACAACCAAAAATTATGTAGAAGTAATACCCAAAGTTCTTTTGCCCTCAGGATCTACTTCCTTCGCCATATTCAAGGCCTCAATGGTAGCGATGTCCACATTGGCGGGTACTACTACCAAAAGTATAGTCTCTGGCTTGTCTATGTAGAACCTGATGACGCTCCTTACCTGGGATTTATATCAACAACAGGTTAACTCTTCTCTGGGCAATGAAACTTTATAAATAAGTTGCTCCCCCCCGCGTAAAACAGATCCCGCTTTGCGTACCTGAGAGTTCAACGTATTCTAAATTTTGTGTATTAGCCTGATGTGAATCAATAAAAATGCTACAACTTTGGTTCTTGGTTGATCGGATGTGGCCATGTGGCCAAATTTGGTCGTAAAGAAGAACGCTAGAAAAAAAGAAAGATCGAAAGAAAGAACTTTTCATGCTAACATGGTAGTCAAAGGACCGTCTTAACCGTTGAATCCTGATCACAGACAATAGGTATTTGCACCAAAATGTCCACTTCAGGTTGATGTTTCTCTAAAGCTAATCATCTGGTTTGATCAAATAAAAACTACTTTGCTCTAAATTTTCTTTAGAATAAAAACAGATCAGCGAAGTGAAGGCCATATGATTGGATGGTGCCAAAAAAGAAAAGCTAAAGAAGATGTAAATAGATTTGGCTCGACAAAGACAAATAATTTTATCTGAAGTAACCAGTTTTTAACTGTAGTAAATGTGGTTTACCTTTTGGGAAATATCCTGAGGTTGCCCTTCGGCAACATTGCGTACTATACCCGGAAGATCGATCAAAGTTAGGTCTGGAATATTTGCTGACTCTACTTCCAGGGTGATCAGCTGGTCACTGATTTCATTGTCGTTCCCTGTGATTTCTTTCTGGGCTGTAATTTAATGAAAACTTTATAACTTCTTGTTTCCTCTATTTTGAAAAATATGTGAATTTGTGAAGTTGACAACACTATATTTGAAGCAACTCCACCTGGCCAAGTGTTGCGATGCGTTAAGAAAAAGAATTTAAGTTTTCATTTTCAGTTTGTTTGCCTGAAAGCCAAACCGTTCCAAGGGAAAGCCGTTTATGGGCCCTGTTATCATGATAAGTTTCATCTATAAGTCTCAACTAAATTTAAGTAAACAGTCAAAGTAAATGATGTTAAAATTATTATATAAATCTTGTCCATCTGGGATCTGCTAATAGCTTGAAAGTCAAACTAATCTGGAAACTGTGGTGACGATAATTTTATTCCAGTCGGTTTTTGTTCAGTCAGAATTAATTCAGCAACTGACCTTTCAGTACCTCTACACCCACATCTTGTCTTGTAGCAATAGGACGCTTTACCATTTTCCGCTCTAATTTGTATCGAATCTCGGCTGACCAGAAATCCGGATCTGAGCTGCACTTCATTCGAAGTTCTAGCGGACATCTTGTCACCACCCCTGGGGTAACAATTCAGACGGTATATTAATTATTCATGGTGACGTAAGATTATATTTGTGCGATTCGAGAGGACAGCATTTTCAGTCATAAATCATCCTACTTCATGTTAATGAATTTTTAGACGGCAGGTAACGCTTACTGTGTTGGTTAATACGATAGATGCAGATATGGCGATTTGCACAGTACGTGCCTAATCTAACAAATGGCACGGCATTCGATGCGGGCACTTTAGTCCCAGCTCTGGCCACTAGATGTCACACCGGAAGCGCCTGAAAATAAAATCGGACACAGGCTTCAGACCACAGTTGCCACGCAGAGATAGGCCGTAAATTGCCATATACAGTGTTTTCCGGACATTGTATCATATATCTGTATAGATATAGCCATGTCATGTTTCTTGCAACACAAAGGTACTCCATTATAATGTTCATGTAGGTTTATGGTCCACCACGTCAGGTGAGAACTAGTTAGTGAGGATGGACAAATGTGCGCGCCCCCCCCCCCCCCTCCACAAGAGCACACAATTCATACACCTGCAAAAAGCTAGCACCCCGGTGTTGTTTCGTATTTAATATTTTTTCAATAATTTCTTGGTCACAGTCTGGAACAAATACTGCATTATATTTTAAGTCATCAGGACTTGATTGTAATATGACATATGTTAAAAGCATTTTTTTCAATAAATGTCAGTGAAAATAGCTACAGTGAAATATAGAGAGATTTATAACTATGGTCCCCTGGCAACATAGGGAGTCACAGCTGTCAAAATAGCGGTTTCTAATCCCGTCAGTGTCAGCATGAGCTGTTTTGTACCCCAAAACGGAGTTCATGATGGATTGTTGACACATATCATAGCGATAGTTTGTTGGCAAAAGAAGTGGATAGACATTTGGAACCATTGCAAAAAAATTCTATCAAAGGCTATGACCCTATACTCATTGGTAGTTACTATCATACAAACAGTGAGCATGGAATAAACAGTGTCATACGAATGGAAGAGCTGCACAAAGTACTCACGCATGTAAGACATTCAAACAACACAGACAAATGTTAAGTTATCATTGGTGGTGACTTTAATGCGCCATCAATTAACTGGGAAATACCTTCCGTACATCCCGGAAGTAGAGACAGTATTTTGTGTGAAAAGCTGATTCATGTGTTAAGTGATCATAACCTTCAGCGGTTACAACATAAGCCAACAAGATTCGGCGCAGTGTGAGACTTGTTCTGCATAGATAAACCTGACCTGGTCAAAGACATTTCGGTTATCCCAGGAGATTCCGATCATGATATAATCGTGGTGGACACTTCACTGTGCCTTGACATTAGCTGTAAAATCAGATGCATGATAAACCAGTGGTGTAAGGCTGATTGGGGGAAACTGAAAAAAGAAACATAAGATTACCAGAAAGCATTTCTAGATAAAGCACCAAATCATTCTGTTGAAAATCAAAAAGGTTTGCAGGATTTTCTCAATAAACTCATGGACAAATAGGTGCCACAGAAACTATTTCAAGATTTAACTGAGGCACCATGGATTAATTGCACACTACTCCAGCTTTGCCACAAAAAAAAAAAAAACAAAAAAAAAAAAAACAAAAAAACAAAAAAAAAACAAAAAAACAAAACAAAAAACAAAAACAAAAACAAAAAAAAAAAAACAAAAAAAAAAAAAACAAAAAAAAAAAAAAAAAAACAAACAAAAACAAAAACAAAAAACAAAACAAAAAAAAACCTATGCAGTAAAGCCCCAAAACCCACTGCCCCAGAGTGTGGGTTCGATTCAAACCTCTTCAAATAGTATATTGTATACCACCCGGTCAGTTTACGATATATGTGACTGCATTTTAGGATGGAATAAGTTGACTGGGCGGTCACAAAAGGTAGGCTTTTCGGAAATGATCAAAGAACTCCTCCAGGTTCTTGTAATGTCCACTTCAATCTTTATTTTCTTGACCAATACATCAACGTATTATAAAGCAGATCTGGTTAGGCTCCGGTCCCCCTTCAAGTGGTTCTTCCAGGTATGAACTCTTTATAGTTAGAGTTACCACTCTGCCTGGCATGTCAAATGCTCCTACTTTTATACACAAGTATGACTCATGAACAATGGAAAATCCCGTGGAAAAGTCCTACACAGCAGTTCTGTCTGCCCAGAAACGATCATAAATAGATAAATCCTGTTATTATTACCTCTGATCAAAGCAAAATATGACTCAGTGATGTTAAAATGCTAAAATATGTTTCTACCTTACTGCACAATGGCTTCATCTACATCTTCATCTTCATATTTCCCCTCCTTGTATTCTCATACGGGAAATGACATATCAGGTTGAACAAGTTCACTCACAAACATAAAAGCAAAGTCTACCTTTTTATATGTACAGACTTTTCATGATTAATACAATCATTCCACAATTGAATTATGATTTAAATAATTCTGTAAAGAATTAATTCCAATTTATACAACACATTTCCATGTACTGCACAACCTCCAGTCCATCACTGTCATGGATAATTGTTATATCCTGTGACTTGTTTACACCTCCAGAACTGAATCATTATCTCGTGACTGTATCTAGGTTGTGTTCTTGTACAATTCTTGAACTGAATTTAACACTTTGAGTTTTTCCACTGTGTCTGACGTAGGTTTATAATAACATATTTCACAATATTACTGCATTTAGTCTTTGGGGATTTCCATTGTTCTTCCAATAACATCTTAAGACTTAGGGGATATTCACTGTATTTCCCCTAGTACAATTATACTTCCCAATCAGAATACACTGTGGTTATTCTGTGGTTATTGTTTGAGCCGACCAGATCTTCATTATTTTACAAAATTCCCCAAGAGAATTTCCCTTAGGGGCTTTTCTGTAACTATTCTTAAGTCTACGGTGGAGACTTTACATTCGTCCACCCATGAAGTTTAAAGACCATTGTCTTTTTAACTTTCTTAATGTTAAGTTAAAATACATTACAACACAATTCATATAATTAAAACAATATAATATAAATCATGTTTTATGCAAGGATCATATAACATAAGCAAACATTAAGTAAATATTTATTAAATACACTTTAACTAACAAAGCATAAACATGCAATGCTTGTACATACTGCCCAGGGCAACTCATGTATCAGCACAGTTTTCATAAAAATTCCTTGATCTGTGGAAACTCCAAATAAAAAACTTGCAATGTTTTTTTTGATGAAGTTAAATAGCCCTCATTTTCTGCCGGTACTTCTGTTCAATCCAATACTTCTCTGCAAATCTGTTGGATTGAGTTTACATGTAAATGTAAAAACTCCAATTTAGCCCTCAATCTGTCCATCCATCGAAGTTTGTCCACAAACTGCATCTGTTTAAACGCCTTGATCACATTGTCAGTGGCAGTGTATTGGTGAATAATGGCATCTGGATCTGGTGGTCCATCAAGCATAACCAATATGGTCCACTCAGCTGTCTGTATTTTCATTAGTTTTCCAGTTATCAGTAGTCCATCTGGCAAAGGTTTGACATCGTCAGCTATGGTGTGGGTAATGATGACTGCTATCACAATGAACATTACTGTTCCATAGGTTCAGCAGGTTCGTCGGTGTCTGTTGGAATACATGGTCTCTTCTGTGACGTCAGTTGATCTTCAGTGTAATCTAGCAGTCTTTTCTGAAATCTTATGGAGTATCTCGATGTGAACTTCTCTGGTTGATGTTGGTTCTTGTGGTTGGTGTGTATGGTCTTCCCTCTTGTTCTGCTCTGGTTGTGTGCCAAAGTAGAACTACGCTGTGGGCTGTGACACTGCAGTATTTATAGAGGTCCTAACAGGATGTGGTTGTACATCATCCCAAGCTATATTTGGATTATTATTTGATCATGTTCCTGTTGCCAACCTTGGTTTTTACACTTTGCTGTTGACGGGACCAGCATACTTTTCCTCTGACTCTTATGACTTCATACTGTGGATCCCATCTGGATGTCAATGTTAGTTGGTCCTGAGCCTTGAGGAAAACTGTATCACCAACTTATATGTCACCAGCATTTGCTTTCTAATTAAATCTTTCTGAGTGAATTTTCTAAACTCCTCTAGATTACTTCTAGCACTTGTGAGAGCATGAGAGAAGTCACTGAGAAGTCCTTGTAATGTTTGAGGTCCCAGGTTGTTCCTCAATATTTTAGTTAAAGGCTATCTTCCCCTCCTTCCATACACTAGGTAGAAAGGGGTATACCCAGTACTTATACTAACACTGTTCCTGTATGCTAGGAATGAATTTGATAGCTGTTCCCCCCACTTTCTTGCATTCTTGTTAACCAATTTTGCAACCATTTTCTTCAATGTTCTATTGAATCTTTCCACTTTGCCATTTGCCCAGGGATTATATGGAGTAGTTCTATAATCCACCCCTAATCATTTTAGGTAGTCTTTTAGAGATTAAGCGTTAAACTCCAGTCTTTGGTCTGTAATAATGATTTCACGAATGCCATATCTTGGGAAGAAATCTTTTGCAAGAGCTTTTTCCACAGCTAAATATTTTTTTTGCAGGCAAAGGATAACTTTTTGACCAACCACTGTAGTGATCTATAATGTCCTGACAATATTTGTTTCCTCTGTCTGTGATTCCAAAAGGTACTATGAGATCCATTCCCACAATCTGCATAGGGTAAGATGGAATTGGCATTTCTCCCATCCTAGTATGATCCTGTCAGGACTATGTACGGTACAAATTGAACAGTGTCTAGGCTGTTCTACAATGTCTTACGTCATTCCATGCCAGACGTAAGCCTCCCTAGTCTTATATAATGTCTTATGCACCGACATGTGGCCTACATCTTTATGACATCGTTCTACAACATGTGGCTGGACAAATCCGGACTATGAACTCAGTCTGGATCTGTCCCATAACTTAAATCAAAAACTATTCACAAGTATTGACTAATATATGTCGTGTAAACATCTATGGTCCTTACCATCTTATAAATATATGAAAAAAGATCCAGGAATATATATTTTTTTCAGATACTGAAAAAAAACTCATCCTATTGGATCCCACACCATCCTACTGGATGTCCCATAGGATGGCCTTGTATTCCATAGAATCCCATGGTATCCAATGGGATCCAATTGGATCACCAGCTTCTGGTCCATCCCATTGGATTATATTTAACACCTATGCATACAATTAATTGTGATAAGCCATTCACATTCCTTTCATACATCATCGGTCACTGGTTATTGTCCGTGGTGCCAATTTTGTGTAAAAGTTCATATGACCATAATTCAGATACTAGATTTGATTACAGAGATTGTTATGATATTCAAACCTAGTATGAATTCAGTTAAATGCAAGTTTGCCTGCAAATGCTTCCAAATGTTTTATGGATTTTGTTATTTTCAAAGAAAACAACATCCGTCTTTGTTTGTATGTATTCAGTCTCATTCCATACAACTGTCCCATTGGGCTGTCCCTCTAGACCATCCCATTGGATGCAGTGCAGAAATTGCACAAGTGCCAACTAAGTATAAGTATCAAATCATATAGTTAACAACAACAAATATACAATCAACCTATTTAAAATGTGTAGGTTTTTTTCTAACAAAACACCCATATTTTGTTCATTTGTCAATATTCATCTCCATCCTATAGGACCATCCCATCGGACTGTCCCAGTGGATGCAATGCAGAAAGTGCACAAGTACCGATATCAAGAATAAATCCAAGTGGTTCACTGCTATTCCAAATATAAAATGAGTTTTTGTTTTGTTTTGTTATTTTTAAGAAAACACCATATTTTTTTATTAGCCAATTTTCATTTCCATCCTGCATGGCCATCCCGTTGGGTGAAAGGCACCTAGTTCTACTACAGGTCTCAATCAAAATAGTTCACTGCTAAAACTATGCATTCCAATAATTCAAATTCCAAATGTGAGCATGTTCTGTCATTTTCAAAGCAATCAACAGGGTATTTTATATTTGTAAATATTGAACTTCATCCAAAAGAACCATCCTATTAGATGAAAGGCGCCTACTTCTATTATACGCATCAATATAAACAGTTCACTGCTACAACTTTGCATTAAAATAATTCCAAATATTTGCATGGTTTGTCTTTTTTAGAGGAATCATCAAAATCTTTTACTATATTTGTAAATATTTGCCTTTATCCACCAGGGCCATCTCATTGGCTGAAATTTGTAAACACCTAACACAGGTCAAAGGTATCAATTTACATAGTTCAATGTAAGAAAACGTGAATGATTCCAAATGTTTTAATGTTATTTTAGAAGAAAACATCAGAGTTTAAAACTTTACTTGTATATATATTCACTTTCATCCAACTGGACCATCCAATTGGACAAAAATATTCAAACCAAGTGCAATGCACAAGTAATCAATATAAATAACTCTCTGCACCCCCCCCCCCAAAAAAAATTATCTTGTTTATTGATTTTTAAAATAAACTGTCATGTTGTTTTTAATGTATGTGTATTCACCATCCAATAAAAGGATCCCATAGGTTCAAATGTGTACATTCTTAATGCAATTAATACTATCAGTTTCGGTAGTCCATTGCCACAAAACATATTCAAATGATTCTATCAGTCAATATGTTAACAAATATATATGTACATGTACACACAACTTTCTGTATTTATCCATCCAATGCGACCATCACATAGGACCAAATGTGATATCAGATAGAAATACACGGATAATGCTAAGGTAACTTGTATGTGATTTTTTTCAATGCCATTTTTTATTTATTTTAATTTTTGAAAAATATTACATGTATACATATATGTGTATACTATAAATGCATTTATTTATATATGTATATCCATGTATATATATATATGTATATATATATATATATATATATATATATATATATATATATATATATGTATGTATGTATATATATATATATATATATATATATATATATATATATGTGAGTCAGGCAAGATAATAAGGCTTGACAAATATGGACTAGGAACTAGCTCCGGATCTGTACCAAAACATTGCAAAAAAAACAAAAAACAAAAACAAAACAAAGTGGAAATCTGATGTTCTCCATGTCAACAAGGGTGACCATTGTTGATGTGTATAAAGCAAAAATTTTCCCGAGGGTTTATCCAATTTCAGATATTGAAAAATTACCATCAATGGAATACCATGGTATCCTATGGTATCCAATCGGATCCAGCTGAATCCTATCTTTTCATTCATCCAATGGGATCCCATAATGATTTCCTCTCACACAAAACTGCTCAGTAATATGCGATATAAAGCCACATATCATTAAAATTTTACTGGTAACACATTTATAAAAGGTTACCTACAGGTTTTCTGCAAAAGTTCAAACTTATTGAGCAAAAATATATATAAATGTTTATATATTATTGGAGACTGTGAAATCCTAAGGTTAAGCCAATTCTAGTAATGGTCAAGTCTCCCATAAGAACCATCTTTTCAGAGTTCCTGCATGTTTTGTAATTTATTAACAGGTTGTGTTCTGTATCAACACATTCATTACCTATAAACATCTTCATTTATATTTGTGCAGAGTTCATCAAATGTGCTTTTGTTTGGTCTGACTGTACATTTCAATTGGTTTGACCAATGGGATTTTCCAATTGAACATCCAACTGGACAATAACATGAAAAAATTTTTTTTTTTGATTCAATAATAATGTATAATTTATGTTTAGTTGCATCAGTGTCTGTTGCTAATGACCACCGCGATGAGAGACCACTAGCCACTTAAAACCACTTTTTCACAGGCTTCACCTGGTACCTTTTTGGTTACTGGTACATGTACCTCTCATAATATCACATTTTACCTTCTGTACGCTCCTCAGTGATACACAGTGCTTATGTGTAATGCAGACATTCGAACATTCGATAGCTTGGGTAAATTCTGGGTCACTTCGCTGTAGCCAGCTACAGCGGGTCAGAGACTTTTACCCTTGTAGGCAAGGTATTTTCATCCTTGGTAGTGACAATGGACAGAGAAACATTGGCCATCGCCAAGCTGTGATAGGGGCATCGTGGCACCCTCCTTTTTTTCGTGCATGCAAGTTACGTATGTTGGAATAAAGTCAAGAAAAGTCACTCCCTGTTTGGGCATCATTATTTGTGGTCGCAAGTGAAACACCTTCATAAGTATGGTCTTTGGTGACAGGTACCACTATCTCAATATTACCATCCTGGAAAATGGGATGAGGGTATTGCAGTACTGGTGTGCTGGGGCTTTTTATTACCCATACAAACATTTAAACCCTCTCATTTTTTAGTAGTTTGTACTGGCCACTATTTTAGAACAGTCTTATTATCTGTAATCAACATTTATTTAAAATTTGTTGCGGGGAACATCACAAACAGCTCTCTCTGAAGACTGAATCTAGCCTACATTTTACTAGCTTTTCAAGATCACTGGGAAATCAATGTCCAGGTAGAATACAAATTATATTTTACAGTTTTGGTGGTCTTATAAAAACATGTTATTTACTTATTGCGGGTAGCAGTCCAAGGAAACCTTTCTTGAAAGAGCACCTTTGGGGATGACCAAATTGTGGTCTCTCAAGACAGTGGTCTTTCATTTGAGGTATAAATAATATGAAAAGTACTGAGCAAAGTATCCTGAAAAGTGGCCTTTCAAGACAGGTTGCCTATCATTGGAGTGGTCTCTCAAGAGAATGAACCACTGTATGGATATACCATACTGGAATTTGGGGACAGAACAAAATAAAATAGTGTACCAATAACTCAGCAGAGAAGAACCTAGACTTGCACAAGTCCCTGGTACATGTCACTAGATTCCCATCCCGCGGTCCCACCCAGAACTGCGATACATTTTCCCCTCCACAAAGTTAACTGTATAATATTAAGCCAACTACATGGTGTTATTAAGTAGGTCCTACTGTTGTTATTTTTTTTAATTGATCGACACTGTCGCCGTGCTGGTTTCAACAGTAGCAGCTATTGAGTCCTAGTCAGTTCTAATCCCATTATCATCGCAATAAGGCTGGCAAAGTGCAAAGTGGTCTTCGATGAATGCATGGCTAGTCACTGGCCACTCAAGCGAGACAAAGCTGACCGTCTCCCTCCGGCTGCCGACACCAGGAGTCAATGTTGTCTGGTTATGGACATGTTACATGCCAATTAGCTCACTGGACGCCCTCCGCCTGACGCGGTGCACTGCTATTAATCCTTCATTACACAGTAGCTCAATTGCCAGCTTCTTATGAGGGGTGCCTTATGACTGCTGGCTTGTCTGTGTGATCAGAAACACAGTGCAGACCGCCCGGCGCTTATCATCTGGAGTCAATGTTATCTGGTTAAAGACACGTTCCACGCCAATTAGCTAGGTTTAAAAGCCTACCTGTATTGTAACAGAATAAGGCTACGGCGTGTGTTTACTTAAAATTTCATTTTGCAATGAATTTGATTTTATATAAAATACGGAAGACGGTCCAGTGAGACTTGAGAAAGTCTCAGAAGAACCCCCATCCCCATTATAAGTTTCATAAATGGATCTCCCTTGGGTGTAAGTATAAACTTTCTTGCAAGAAATTTGTGACTTCAGATTACAAATACACCCATATAATGGCAGGTGTTCATAGCATGGACCACTGGTTGCTGCACTGGTGATCTTATCAGTCAAGTAGACAGTTGGGCCTTTCATGGGTACTGAGATGATAATTGATCCCAGTAAGTTTCATGTGGGCAGGACAGAACATTCAGAAAACAGCTATGCCCTACATTTTGGATCTTATTACACCGGTCCCTCTGACCAAATATATCCTGACTTGCAGGGACCCTGTGGATGGTCAAAATACAAAAGACCAGATTGGGCTTTTTTAAAGTTGTAGCAGTGGGTGCACATGGGTGCTAGTCTTTTACCAGAGATGGGTTTGCTGTACAGTGGGCTCTTTGGCAAAATGTATTTTGTTTACGATACAGATACAGCAAATATGCTGAAAAAATGCAAGCACTTTTCATGTACCTGAGTTACGCTAGCTTATAAATTTTTGAAGCAATCCAAAATGCATTTTTTTATGCCAGCACGCTTTATTGTCTTCATTGCATTAAGGCTAAAAGTGCAACAATGCATGCCAGCCTTCGTGAACTCCAAGCTTGAATACAATGCAACAAAAATGAACTAGAAAAGAGGACTTGCGTGACAGCAAATCTGTCTCGGTGCCTTCAAAAGGAAAACAATTTGAAAAGCTAGACTTTGCTATCGTTCAACATAATGTAAACTTTGTTTTTTTAGAGGAACTTCCATAAATTAAAATGCTATTACTTTGGTTCTTGGCTCAGTGGATGTGGCCATGTCAAAAACTTATAAACTGAATTTTTAATGACGCCACTATCTGTAATAGTTTTGAAGTTATTCAAGAGCTTGATTTTGTGTATTTGCCTAATTTGAATAAATTAAAAGCCTACAACTCTGGTTCATGGTTCACTGGATGTGGTTATGTCCCAAACCTCCAAGTTGAAGTTGGAATGATACCTCTATGTATAATATTTTTGAAAGTAATTCAAAATTTAGGTTTGCATAGTCACTTTGTTTGTATAGATTAAAATCCTACAACGTTGGTTTATAGTTCATTGGATGCACCTATATCACAAATCTATATAGTAAAGTTGAAATGGCACCTCTATGTACAACAATTTGAAACTATTCAAGATTTAAATTTTGTGTATTCACCTAATGTGCATTAATTAAAATTCTACAACTTGGGTTCATGTTTCAGTTTGATGCGGCTTTTTCACAAATCTATAAATGGAAGTTGGAATGACACCTCTATCTATAATAGTTTTGAAGCGATTCAAGATTTACATTTTGCATATTCACTTCATTTGCATAAATCAAAATCCTACAACTTTGTTTCATGGTTCGTTGGATGTGCCTTTGTTTGAATGGCTTTTCTATCTAAAATACTGTTGGAAATATTCAACTTGTAAAATTTTTCAATGCCAGTAATTAGCATAATTTAAGATTCGACAACTTGTCCATTATATCGGCAAGTGTAACAAACCTATACATGCACATTGAAATTTTGTGTAAATCTTCAAAAGAAAGAAAGAAAAAATTTTTATAAAAACAAAATATTTAGGTTTGCACTCAGACATGGCTTAGTCAAGGAGCCTACCTCAATCTGCATACAACTATGGTTTTGAGATATTCAAGGTCTGACATTTTGAATGCCCCCAATTTTCACAATTCTAAACATCTGGATCTTCCACATAAAATGGCATTTTTATACCATGTATGGTTTGTGGTGAAACTGGACAATTTCTTTAAAAAATAGTAGCAAAATGGTAATACAGTTGTAAAGCATTCCTCCATCATCAAAGTGCTCAGATTTCAAATCTAGCCCATCACAGGAAAGTGATCTATTCAGAACCACAAAAGGTAGAAGAACCCCCCCCTCTTTTGGGAAATGTATCGCATTAGCAGGATACACTACTTTTAGAATTTTAATTAATGTTAATTAGGGACAGTTGAATAATTAAATGTTGGATATCTTCAATACTGTTACAGATAGAGGTGAAATTGCATCTTCCAACTTGTATGTTTGTGTTGTATACGCATCCTAGGAAGCAACAAGAGGCCCATGGTCCCAATGCTCTTCTAGCACCATGGCTAAATTGCATGTTCATTTTCATTTCGAAGTTGTGAGTCCTAAAGTGGCTTCTGAACTTGAGAAAATGCAAAGGTCAATTGTATAGGTGGCTTTTAATTTGCCAGATGTTATTAGAAGGTTTATCACGTTATAATATGTTTGTAATGAATATTAACAGACAAAGGATAAATCAGATGATATATGTATACATATCATTTTATTTGAATGGAAAAGGTGAATATTTATGAACGTTTTAATCTTTTCTGTAATTTGGTTGTGGTATATCTGTATTTAGTGGGTTGTTGTATCCATCAGTGACCTTTAGAAAGTAGGTTAAAGATCATTTATCGATTATAAAATCAATACTCATGTAAAATGCATATTTCGTATCAATGTAGGAGCCCCAGATCACTAATATCAATATTTTGTACGTCTGAATTTTGAATGACATACGTAATTTGTATTTTTACCAAAAACTGGATCAAGGGCATTCAAATTTTCACAAAGGTAGATATTTGACCAAATACATAGTTGGTGTAAGTTTCAAAGCTCTATCTTTATTTATGATCATAATACTGAATTTAATATGTATTTCACACGTATAATGTTAGTTTCATTGAAAACCATGAGTAGAACCACCAGCACTCCACTCATAAACTTGCTTCTGTATAATATGCCTGCAACAACTGCTATGCCAAACAAGTATTACATTGTCAAGTCAAGGCTGCTATAGAGGCAAAAAGATTCAATGAATAGCAATTTTGTTCTAGTTGACATCTATGCACTATGCAAAATTGAGTCTCAATTACAGGTCTCCCTTCCCCAGCTAACTGTAACTGACCCATGGTATCTGTGTTCCTTCCTCCAGGGATCCAGCTCATTCAACAGCGACAATTCCAAGATATACATAAATGCTATGGCCTAATATGACCATTGATTAGGTTATAGTGCATATTGTTGATTTCCCCCCAAAATAAAAAAAATTCACATAAAGAAGGTTATGTTGATGGACTGACACACGCATTCAGTATGTAAGTTAGAAGTTTGGGGGGTTGCACTTAAAGAAACAAGTGGAGGAAAAAGAATTAGATTTGATATTTGTAATTTACTAATATTTATCACACATGATGTGTACAAGTAGCTATGAAATCTCCCCATGCAAACAAGCATATGCTTTGTGGGCAGACAGATCTTGCATGTTACTGTTCCACCGGAAAGAGGGGGATCGGGTATTTCTGTTCTGTCCTGCAAGGGGCGTTTTATTTTGTGCACCAGCATACTGGAAGACATCGTATTTTCCTTACTTTGCACTATCCATCATTTTAGAATATCTATCTTTTCTTTACTACGTAATGGAGCAAAATTATTTTCTGTACCAGTGCACTGAGATCCCCCTTAACCCCCTTTGTCAATGAGCATAAGCTGTTTGTTTGGACTGACCTAGACGAAAGGATTGGTCTGGCCCATGAGCCTGAGTGTATGTGTAGGTTAACATGCATTTCCTTAGGCAGGGCGAGAAAACATGATGTAAACCCCTTGTGTTGTGTCCATTACATTTTATTCTACTGGTACCAATTAAATACCCATAATCTTAATTGATCAGTAAACCACAAAATCCACTGGGGATTTGTCAAGAATCAGCCTTGAACTAGCATATGGGATCCATCCCATCAGACCTGAAATAACCCTATATGTTGGTTTTACACAATATTCCTGTAGGCAGGCATTCACGATTGTTATCATTTTTTTATGAGTGGGCATGATCGTTAACATTCGGGAAAAAACATAGGATATTTGTACAGAGTTAAGAGTGTAAGGAGATGGGTGGGTACAGGAAGAGGATACCCCCTCCCCTCCCCGTTCTGAAGACAATTTTGAAAACGTGGACCTCAGATGATGCAATTTAGTGCAACCAGCAAATATCAGTACAGAATTAAACACTGAAACTCCTGCATTCCCAATTCTTTTTCAATATATTTTAAATATTGATTTTGGACCTTGTTTTTATAAAATTATAGTGTTAAACTGTAGATCCTCGCCAGCTTCTTGCCTATATGGACCAATGTAAATGGATTGAACATGCAAGTGCACATAGTAAAAAACAAAAACAAGGGAGGGAGGTGTTGCCTTTTTGGTACCCCCCCCCCTTATTGAAAGTAGTTCTATACTCTGAATATGAGGATATTAAATGGTTTGTTTTACTATACTGTATGCATAGACAAGGCTGTTACCCTTACCGACAAAATATTTCTTTTGCAAAAATTGAGCAACCACTATGATATTTGTGCAGTGGACAGTCGAAGCATGTCACCAGATGCATGGTTGTGCTCAGCTTTACTGACCCTGACCTACTTTCAAGATCACCAGGTGTTATCATATTGATGTCGAGAGGGTCTTAAGAGCATTTGCCTGTTATATTTTGATTGTCGTGAGACATTCAGGCACAAATCACACATAGCAATTATGAATGCATAAAATTGAACATGTTTTTGTTGGCTTTGATAGTGCAAGAATGTCCATCATTATCAATCATCACTGGCTGTGTTTGATATCTACTGGTATTAAATCAAGTAAAAGACTAAACAGTTAAATAATTTGTGTTCTCCCTCCATGTGGGACTACGGAGAGATTGAATATTATACTCTTGAAATTATACATACATGTATTTGTTAATTCATTCCATATCAGTCCCTAATTTTCCGTATATTTACCCAGACTTAAGACGATAATTGCATGAAAAGAGCTTTTATTCAAGTACCAACATGCCTATAGTGTTAAGTCAGTGGTTCTGAAACTGCATGGCAAGTCAAGCTGCAGCTACAACAAACTAGCTGCAGCATGACTTGCCAGGCAGTGCCAGAACCACGGACCAATTCCTGTCACCATAGTATGGAATAAGTGAAACATATTTACAGACAGATAAATGCCCAAGTTGACGGTTTAATGTGAATGTCATTTGTTATATCAGGAGAATTATAGGCTTATTTCCATGAAATCTCAGAATATCTTACGTTGTGGATCATAAAAGCTGAACTTCCAAACTTGATTAACCTTTCAAATATGACACACATTAGTTTAAAAGGAACATACCAAATGTTTTGCCTATTTTATTTGTGCCAAAGCGGCAATGACTACTGTAAATTGCTTTAATATCACTGTACTTTTATTCTCACCTTTAGCTGATTGCTCTAAACCATTAAAAAAAAACATACAGTTAACTAGTATATTAACATTGTTTGAAAAGGAATTGTTTGCAAAATAGAGAAATTAAAATTACAGTGATATGTCAAAAATGCAAATTGGAAAGAACATAAAAATTTAATACATGGAAATAAAGCAGTTTACAGCATTTCAACAATACAAAACACATTTTCACAGTGTGGCATAAGTGTATCCGCAGATTACATGTGCTTGATACAACTGTTAACACTCACTGCAGCTTAGTTTGTTGTGTGACGATATCCTTATCGAATACCAGCTCCATTTCAGATTTCTAAAATTGGTCATCTCTTGCATCAAAAGTAAAAATCAAGTGCTTACAACTGTGTGGCCTAGCAGCATTATATGGTAACAGGTCGAAGGCTTGCAAAAGTCTCAATTCTTTTTGTTACAGGTACAACATTCCAAAAGCTTCTTTGAACATACTAAGTAAACATCGTAATACTCTTCTCATTCCGGAAGCTGCTTTCAAGATAGTTGAAAACAATAATCTTATTTCAGTCATTATTATTTCAGAGATGATTGAAGCCCATGCCCACCGAGATTTCTCATTGCTCTCTCTGGAGGCAAATAACCGCATCATCTCTTTCCTGTGTAGCATTATGCAATGCCACGGGGACACTCGGAATTGATCTTTCCTGTGAAATGTTGAATGAACAGTCTTTTATTTCTTTCTTTTTTTATCCTTAATGCAAAGACTTACTTGCTGATATTTTTTGTGTTTACCATGTGATGTGCTTATTGTATTATTTGCATGAATATATATATATGTATGTATGTGTATGTATATATATATATATATATATATATATATATATATATACACACACACACACACACATATATATATATATATATATATATATATATATATATATATATATATATATATATATATATATATATATATATATATATATATATATTGTCCACAAATTTGAGCATATTGAAAGTATCAGTCTATAAACATTTTACATTCCAAGTCATGGAAACCTCGTTGACTTCCCTAGCAAATCGTTTTCACCAAATTTACAAACATTTTCGCATTTCAGCTAGGCGACTTGGTGCCAAAGGTTGCAGGTTCGAGTCCCGCTCATTCCGAACATAAAATATATATTTTCAGCATTTCCTTAATGCTGGTGGATTTAAGTCCCTGATGCTGGAAATAAATGCCGACTCAGTACTTATACTGCATGACCGTGATGATATGCCACTCGCACATAACTACCTCCATTGAACCATTCTTTTTGAGAATTGGGATTTGGTTGAGTGGATATGTGTGTTTCCCATTTCAGCTAGACGACTGGTGCCAAAGGTTGCAGGTTCGAGTCCCGCTCGTTCCGAACATAAAATATAAAGGGATATGTACTTAATCTTTGTCTCCTGATTATTATGACTGTGTGACAACAATATTCAAAACAATTGCACCGTAAACTAAGCAAAAGCTGAGGACAGTGAGTTCTTTTCTGCCACAAAGATACAACATTCTGTGATGTTTGGATTTTTTACAAGTCTCTACATACCTTTTATTTATCTTCAGCCCTGAAGTAACTAAATATGGCAAGTTAGTATTTTTTGCACCAGTGTATTTGGTAATGGTGCCTGTATACAACTAAAATACCAATACATGTATCTCACATAGAATCACTCTCCTTGAAATGAATTCAGTGTGCAAATGTCTTCAAGCCGAGGTGCGCCTTTTTATTAACAGGAGCCTCAACACCACAATACTGACTGGTAGCAATGAGGCAATGTATGGATAAAGACCACTCCTTCCATATATCACAGGCAGAAGGACAAAGGCCTGTGCGATATAGATAGTGCTCAATTTTGCTAGCATGTAAAAATCACCGAACTGAACCTTTAATTTAGCTCAACTTGTATCTATTGTTCTGAGGCCAAAATATGACGAGGTAATCGAAGAGAAATGATTAATAATGCAGTTTTATACTGTATCCCTACTGCTATGTGCTGGTCTCCTGTTTACTGGCTGATATCCCCATTTCCAATTAACTCTAAGCTGGGAGCCCCCTCCCCCCCCATTGTACTGACCAAGGCCATCGCGCAGAGGATGCGCAGACTATCGCGCAAGACAGAAGTTGAACGGACGTGCACAGGGTAGGGATAGTGTATTGCCCCCTACAACCAACTTGCATGGTCAGTGTGGCATCAAACCATCAGTAAGTCAGCTGGGATAGACCCTTGACCCTTATTCATGCTTGACTTACTGGTATCAGGTTGCCTGTGGACTTCAGAATCGCCAAAGCTGTTAGATCCATTGGCAAAGAGTGCTAGCTCTATGGGCCTGCCTGTACTGCTGATGCAGTAAGGCCCAGCAGCTGGGACAGACACCATGTCAACACTGCCTGAGCACCTCAGGAAAACCGCGCTACTCCACTGCTGTACTGAACACATGCAGCTGTGCAAGCATCAGCACACACCCTTTTGGATTGGCCTCCATGGCTGTCTGCCTTACCCAGCAGACTGCTTGCACTGACGGATACCACAATGCCAGGACAGTACCTTCCTCTGCCCCTCGACTGTTTCTCGTTACCGTGCTCTTTACACAGGTGGGAAGGGGTGAACTTGTATCTTCAGGGCAGGAACCCAACACTATTATTATGAGGAGGGACAACTTTGCTTTAATAAACATTAAACAAGAATTTGACAAAATCATATACATGCAAAATTAATTGTGTTTACAGTATTAAAGTCTTGTAACAGTTAATTATGTACTATGACTGTGAAATCCAGTCACATTGCCTTTACTCAGCAGCACACAGCTAGGATTCCATTTGTGAGCAGCGTTTACCTAGTGATATTCGCGAGCGTCATCGCGGGGTAAATGCACAATAATATTGATTCCATTTATGCGATAATACACCTGTTTTATCTTCTGTCGTGTAGCCTTCTAAGCGGGGATATACAAGGGTTTCAAAATGGCTTTATGTTAGTCAATGTTTCAAAACCGTAATCATCAACAAGACAAGTTGCTAATAATAATTTGAACATTGTACAAAGTAATGCAACACAGAAATAATTTAGGTTGTCCTGTGAATAATTTGCTCAAAATTAAATTCTTTATCGAACCAGATCTTACTAAATACTACAGGAGAAGGGAGGTTATAAGTCACATGGAGAGAAATGCACTATGATAATAAAACATCACGTTTATATTTTATTACATGTAATGTGCAATTATGCAAAAAAGGACAATTGCAATTTGCTTCTATGGACTCGATTTACCTTCCTTGATTTAATACCAACATGTCATACTATAAGTTAGGATAGACCTATAATTTATATTCAAATCTTCATGCATTTTAACAAGTGTCCTTGGCAACTTACGGGTAAAAACATATTATTTAGGACAGTATTTCATAACCCCAAAATCCCAAACAGGCCAATAAATAGTCCCAGAATTGAAGACCTTGGTCAATGTTTTTCAATTACCTTGTAAACCATGTGCTCCAGCTGCAAATGGCACCTGGAACACATGACTTACAAGCTAGGCCCATTGAATGAAAAACATTGACTTCATAGGCATGTCAACTTGTATTCTTCTGAAAGCCTTTTTTATACACAATCTGAACAGTTAGGCTAATGACAACGTGGCATCTTTCTTTGTCAGGCGGCCAAAAAATTAGTAGGTCAGGGCCAATTACTCATTGTTTCCATCACAAGATGTAAATAGGCCTATGATAGAATTTCCTGTGTGTTTCACACGCGGTTGCCGTTTTGATCGCTACATGGAGCGACTGATTTCGATGCGCACGATGTCGTGTGTACCATCGCCCGTGAACCGTGTATGTATGGATTCAATTTAAAGGATTACTGCTGTTTCTATTTTTGACGCGCTGCATTCTGTTCCGAAACTGCGCATATGGAATCCCAGCTTTAGGCACTTTTCATCAATTGTAGGTCTAGACATCGTGTGATGTACCCATTTGGGAGATTTTTTGGGGGGGGGGGGGGTATTTGTATTCTATAAATTTACAAATTAACTTTCAAGTTCTGTGGAATACATGCGCTCTATCTCCTCCTGATATCTGAAAAGATATCATGTTTTAGCAGATGTGAAATAGAGAGTTGCTATAAACAAGGTATTGTACCCTGAAGGTCCAGATGGATTCAACAGTATCCCATGTTGTCCAATTGGACCCAACAGTATCCCATGTTGTCCAATGGGATCCAACAGATGCCATGTTTTCTAATTGCAGTTGCGTCATTAATTACACAAGGCCAGATTTCTCTTTTGGTGAGTCTTGTATTTCTTATAGAATAAACGTCATTAGTAGCAGCCTAAAAATAATCTTGAAGACTTGATATTTGATTGATGTATTTCATACAACATTGCCGGAATCTAAAAAAAAAATGCAAAATAAAAAGCGCATGTGCATTATGAGGTTCATGAATTTATTTGAGTGCATTCTATTACCAGCAAGTTCAATTTAAAACACAAAGTCATTGTACATTCAACTAATAATTCACATCAATTACTCACATGAAATTATTAGATTATAGGAAATGTTATGTTGCTCGAACATTATTAAAGCTTTTGAATTGTTGTTAGCTTTCTTTTCATGTAGTTGTACCTTATGTAACAACAAAGTTTGACAGTTTGAAGTTTCTTTTCCTTTCAAGTTCACAGAGTTCATACATTGACTTTCAAAGTATGCTTCGTGTTATTATTCTCAATTCTGTCCCTGCTGATAATGATTCTCTTTCTTTTGACACTCTTATCAATGGAAGGCATAGAAGCGTTCACTTTTTAAAAATGCTCTGAACATGATATACAAACATTAAAAATTGTTCATGTGAATAATGTTTTCCTCCACACATTAAATATATTGCAAAATGCCACCATATTTATGTCTGTTATGTGCCAACACAGACGTTGTTTTTCCTCGATTTCATTCATTTTTTCTTCTATAGTGCCAAATTTTGTTTGCCAGTTTTCCTCGAACAATATTACACTCAAAAACTTTAAACTTGATATGGTTATAGGTCTATACAGGAATTTGTGCTGATTAATAAAAAGACGAAAATATGTTGAAGATTATGCAAAATTTGGGCATTTGAAAATTTAAATTTTGAATATCCCCAAGACTGTCATAGGTATATGTAACCAGTCCAACTTCAATTCATATGTTTGTAACACTGCACATTTTTGTAATTTACTTGTGACCTCTAAAGGCAACAGTTACTCGGCACTAAAAGTAAATTGTACATTATTATCCAAACAAAATATAATATTTTTCATGTCATTGTCCAGTTTGATATTTGAATTGGAAAATCCCATTGATCAAGCCAATTGGACTGTGCAGTTGGACCAAACAAAAGTACATTTTGATGAATGCTCCACAAAATAGACTCTGAAATATAGATTTTTATAGGTGATGAATGCTCTTGATGTAGAACACAACATGTTAATGAATTACAAGACATGCAGGAACTCTGAAAGGATGGTTCTTATGGGAGACTTGACCATTACTAGAAGGGACTTAACCTTGGGATATCACAGTCCTCCAATAATATGTTAACATTGACATATATTTTTGATCAATAAGTTTGAACTTTTGCAGCAAACTTGTAGATAATCTTTAATAAATGTGTTACCAGTAAAATTTTAATGATATGTGGCTATATATAGATTAATTCTGAGCAGTTTTGTGTGAGTGAAAAAATTATGGGATCCCATTGGATAAATGAAAAGATAGGATCCAGCTGGATCCTATTGGATACCATGGGCCATCCAATGGGATACTATGGTATTCCATTGATAGTAATTTTTCAATATCTAAAATTTGAGACACCCTAGGGAGTAATTTTCGGTATATACATAACAACGATGCTCACCCTTGTTAACATGCAGAATATCAGATTTTCACTTTGTTTTGTTTTTTTGCAATGTTCAGGTCCAGATCCGGATCCAGTTCCTGGTCCATATTTGTCAAGCCTCATATATAATGCACATAACTGATGGCAATGTACAAAAACTATTTCTATTCCTCAATCCTATTCATGATTCAAACAGGGCAAATCCGTTTGACTTTCAAATTGATGGAGTTGAGATATCTGACATTAACACTGATTCACTCATCAGTCCACCTGGTGATTAAATATTTAACATACGTATAGATATTTAATAATATAAACAAATAAAACTTTCCAAAATTCAAAAGTTTTTTCTGGGATGAGTACCTTTTTTACCCTGAATTTTGTTTTTTGAATAGGTCTATTTTCAATTTTTGCCTCTCATTAATAGCTGAATTCTGTGGTGTTGATGCAGAAAAGCAGAAATAAATTAGGAAAGTTCCATAAAACAACAAGATGTTATTTGGTCGCTTTAAGAAACTTTCCGTAATTTTTCAACCCTTGACAAATTTAAGGGAAAATCCTTAAATCTCTAACGTGTGATTTTGTCACTTAAACATGTTTAAGGAACTTTCCTTATTTTAGAATGATAGGCCAGTTTAAGGAAAGTTCCCTTAATTATTCATCAGAATATGTTTTCTATATTTTAAGGAACTCACCTTATTTTCTAATCACAGACCATCTAAAGGAAATGTCCGTAAATCTTCAGGATAGTGATTTATCCATTTAGAGAAACTTCCATAATTTTCAACCATAGACCAGTTTCAGGAAATTTCCTTAAATCCACAGAATGTGATTCCTGTCATTTTAAGGCACTTTCTTTATTTTATAATCGAGGACCATTTTAAGAAAAGTTCCTTAAGTCTCTATCTCACTGAAATCTACACAGACACTGATTTAGCCGATTTAAGGAACTTTCCGTATTATTCAATTGTAAATCAGTATAAGGAAAGTTTCTTAAGTCTACAGAATATGACTTTAAGGAACTGTCCTTATTTTTCAATGATAGGCCATTTTAAATTTAAGGAAAGTTCCTTAAATGAAGACCCTAGCTGTTGTATGGGGACTTGTTAGGGTTTAACCGAGGATGTGCTATAGATGGACTGCCAATGGGAGGGCTAATCCATTTAGTGGCCATCTGTGCACGACAACAACAAAGCGTGTTCAGTAGCATCCCTTTGTCGTTACATCTATGGTTCCACTTTTGCTTGTATCTGGTTCTTACATCGGCTGTCCTATTGTACCAAGTTCGAAAACGGGGGGATTTATGCATGCGCAGCCAGTCTCCTCATTTGAATCAGAACAGTGGGTCCATCGATGTGTTTTTCATTGAAATCAACCAATAAAAAGCTACGTTTTTGCAACTTTTCTGCACAAAATGATGCAAAGTTGCACAATTTACATGCATTAGAACTCCTTACGCCGCACTCAGCAATAAAAAATGTAGTTTCAGATGGAGAGTGTATTCCAGTAGGATCATGATGGTGGTTTCATTTCTTGTAGCTGAGACCAGCATAACGTTGAATTTTGATTTTAAAATGTGGACCACGGTAAAAGAGGGTATACACGTCCATTTTGCTGGTTGGCATGCAGTTGATTGTTGGGTCACATGAGATCACACCACCTACAAGACTGCCAGCGGCCAGCGCGGACCAAGAGTTGTGCTTGTTGGAATACCTAAATTGATTATGCCAATATTAAGTGTGTATAAAGTTCATCCAATGGGATGGTTCTATTGAACGAAGTTCAGTATTTACAAATATAATGAAAGATCCTGGTGACTCTTTGAAAATGACAATACATGCTCCCATTTGGAATTAGAATTATTTGAATGCATAGTTTTAGCAGTGAACTGTACAGATTGATGCCTGTCAAAGAAGGAAGTGCCCTTTATCTAATGGGATGATCTGTAGGATGGAGTTGAATACTGACTAATGAACAAAATCTGGTGTTTTCTTAAAAAATAACACAACGAAAACTCATCATGATATTTGGAATAGTAGTGAATCGCTTCGCTTGATACTTGTAAAAGGTATTTGTGCACTTTCTGCACTGCATCCAATGGGACAGTCCAGTGGGATGGTCCTGTAGGATGGAGATGAAAATTGACTAATGAATAAAATATGGGTGTGTTTTTTTAAACAACACACATTTTAAATATTTGATTGTATATTTATTATCAAGCATATGATTTGATACTTATACTAAGTTGGCACTTGCACAATTTCTGCACTGCATCCAACGGAATCGTCCAGTGGAATAATCCAATGGGACAGTCCTATGGAATGAGACTGAATATGTACAAATAAAGAAGTTTTGTGTTATCTTTGAAAATAACAAAATCCATAAAAACATTTGGAAGCATCTCAAGGCAAACTGGTATCAAACTAAATTCATACTAGGTTTGAATATTAAAACAATATCTGAAATCAGATCTAGTGTCTGAGTTATGGTTATGTAAACTTTTACACAAAATTGGCACCACGGACAATAACCAGTGATCTATGATGTCTGATGGAAATATGAATGGCTTATCACAATTAATTGCATGCATAGGGGTTAAATATAATCCAATGGGAATGACCCGAAAAGTAAAGATTCCTGGATTTGTTTTGATATATCTATAAGATGGTAAGGACCATGGATGTTTACATGATAGATATTAGACAACACTTGTGAATAGTTTTTAAGTTAAGTTACGGGACAGATCCGGACTGAGTTCATAGTCCGGATTTGTCTTGCCACATGTTCTACCACCTTTTTCAAGTATTGTTGTGGCAAAACTAACCTAGGATAACTAGCATCCTTTGGTGTTGGTTGTTTGGCTGATTACCATAATCCTTGAAATACCTCATAGGAAGAATCTTCATCAATTGCTTCTTGAAAAAAGATCTTGAAAGAATTAATTCCAATTTTATACAACACATTTTGATGCACTGCACAACCTTCAATCCATCATTGTCATAGATAATTGTTATGTCCTGTAACTTCTTTACACCTCCTGAAGTGACTCCGTATCTCCTGACTGTATCTAGGTTATGCTCTTGCAATATTCCTGTACTGAATTTAACACTCTGGGTTTTCCCCTGTGTCTGATTTAGGTTTATAATAATATATTTCACAATATTACTGCATTTAGTCTTTGGGGATTTCCATTGTTCCTCCAATAACATTTCAAGACTTAAGGGGTTCCCACTGTACTTCCCCTGGTACAATTATACTTCCCAATCAGAATAGGAATCTCCCTTAGGGGCTTTTTCTGTAACTATTCTTAAGTCTATGATGGAGACTTTACAATACGTTGCAGCCCCAAGATAAGTGGAAATGAACAAATGACATTCTCTCCGACAGCCTGGATATGGTAACAGCAAGCCTTTGGTGCTACATTAAATCTTAGGGACTTTGAGTATCACCACGGAAGAGTGAAATGCTTCATTCCAACAGTGAAAAGAAAGAAGGGATATTCAACAACCAATTTTCATCAGTTTTTACTATAGACAATATTTATGGTGACACAGTTTTGGAAGGACCAAGCAATCCGACTCTAAGTGGCATTGCAATATCAGTAGCAGGAGTTGCTAAGCTCCTTAGAGATATAGACCCATCAAAAGTGGGTGGCCCCGATAATTTTCCCTGCCGCTTGCTAAAGGAATTATCAGAGGAACGAGCTCGCATTCTGAAACATATATTTTTCAACAGCCATTATCGATAGGGGTATTACCAAGTGTGTGGAAGTCAGCACATGTGTCTATGATATTTAAGAAAGGTGCTGAGAGCATCGCAGCTCATTATAAGGCCAGTGACCCTCACTTACATTCCCTGTAAATTAATGGAACACATAACATGCTCTCACCTACGAGCACACCTGGACAAATATGGTACACTCTCCCCATTTAACCATGGTTTTCAGAATTAACATTCGTGTGAAATCCAGCTGCTAATACCAGTGCAAGACCTGATCAACCAAAAAGACTATACTCACTCACAGATTGATGTGAGCATGTTAGACTTTGCAAAAGCCTTTGATAAAGTCCCGCATCAACGGTCAATGAACAAATAAACTTATCATGAACTATTTACATATCTGCAAAACACAAAGCTTCTAAAATAAGAGTAGCTTTGGTCAATCACTGGGGAAAATCAAAAAAGCTGGTATTCTATTATAAATTATTAAAGGAAACATGCTTTGGAAAGATTTAATGTTTGGCTATTTTGATCAACTTTTTAATACTTCTTGGTGCAAATGGCAACCAAAAGACGAGCATGATTCTGTTAAAACCAGAATGGTTGGCACCTATGTATCAAACACAACATTTCAAAGATGTCATTTATTCATTGGAATAAGAATCATTGCCAGTTCCCTTCACATGTGAAACATAAACATAATTGCTAATAATGCAATTTTGCCTGTATGAGCAAGGCTATTGTCCTTTGTCTTTCACTGCAATAATCCGAGGTAGTTCACAGATAGAGAGAGAAAAAATGTGTTTAAACCAAACTGGAGTAAATAAATTGTCTGGTCACCTGGCAGTTAAGAAACTTGGTTTTGTTTTTACTCAGTACCCGAATAACTTAACGTTTTCCTCGTGTAACGAGAACCCCCCCCCCCCTCCTCCCCCTTGGCAAAAAAGAGTATATATTTTTACTGGACTTGACTTATACATTTCTCTATTTCAACTTGTTCTGTGACAGGGCATTTTTTTCAGAATCATCCAAAGGATGGTTTATACGAGATAAATCGCTGATCAATCAAACTTGTCACACAGCAGATTCCACTGCACTAATATTTCCTATGCTAATTGCAGGCTAAGAAATGTCTATATCATAAAATGTGACGTCAAGGTTTTCGAATAATCAAATAACAAAATAAAGCTCTTGCCTTCATTGTAATTGCTTGTAAGTAGGCTGATTAAATACAAGAGCGCACTGTACAAACATTGGTGGAAACAACAAGAGAACATTTTCTTCAAAGCAAATCTGTGTGCCTACAAAGGAAGGTTGTTACCCTGTACGTTCAAATTGAAAATCCATATGAGAGAAAACATGAAATTAAAGGAAAACGACTGTAGCAAAGTAAGGTTCTTGGCATGAAAAAAGTACAGGTAGAAATAAATGCCAGGGAGAAAGAAAAAGTTCTTGACAAAACAGAATGTCAAGTGTCAGATAGCAAACAAGTACACTTTTCATTGCACCGTTGATTCATTTATGGATCACTCTTGACACTACAGCATGGACTGATGGAAAAATGGTCACCACATGGCAGCATAAAGTGTCATGCCTGACATAAGTATAAACCACAAATCCTAGTGATGTACATGAGAAGCATGTAATTGACTGCTGATGACAGATACTGGCCTGTTGCATATCTTGTCTATCCCAAATATGTACACGTCTGCTATTGTTTTTCTGGAATTGCATTATCTTTACTTCTTGATTGGGCCACACAGTGTTCATATATTCTAGCTTTAGTGGTATCTGAGAGCTCAGCTCTAGACAAAATTGATGATAAAACCTAAAATATGAAGTCGAAATGGCACACCTATGCATAGTAGTTTTGAAGATATATATTCAACATCTAAACTTTTCAAGTCCCCCTGATAGATGTACATGTAAATCCAAATTCTACGATTTTTCCTCGTGGTTAATTGGACATACAGCACAAACCTACAGTTTAAATTTGGAATGGTACTTTTATTTAGAATAGTTTTGAAGATATTGAACAATTAAACTCCTCAATAGCCCCTAATTAGCACAAATTAGAGTTTTACAACTTTTGCTTATGGTTCTATGGATGCCCATACATATCAACCAAATATAATAGTTTCAGTTTTAGCTCACCTACTCCTCTTGGCAGCTCCATCCCAGACAAGGCCTCCAGGACAGAACTTTTCCCGGAACTTTGGTCTCCTATGACCACGGCTACGGGAAGCGAGAAGTCCGAGTCCAGGCCGAGTAGTCGTAGTCGATCAATCAGATCGATACACGGTCTGACCTGCGCGTCAAAATCTGTTGCAAGCGGTGGGCACGCCATTTTGTGTATTGTACACGGGATGTATATCTGAGAATAAAATTATTCGTGCAAAATGACATTCATGTGCATTGCTCTTTGTAGCCATAGATATCATCATAAAGGACAGGTTATAGCAGTAACTGTTAGCCAGCTACTTTGCGTATTAAATCGATTCAGAAGACTTTCATGGCTTTTTAATTCTTCAATTTTGAAAAGAAATACGAATAAAAATTCTAAAATATTCTTTACACTTAAAAGTCATTTATATTTTTGGGTCGTCAACAGAAAAAAACTGTAATAATAAACAGGTTTTAGGATAAATATGACTGATTCACAAAGTAATTTTCACGAGATGATCACTGAAAATTAATCGTCGCCTCAGCCAGACTCCATATTGAGACTTCACTATCATGATATTACTTTCCTGTTCTTCTGTAAAGCACTGAGTCTCCATTGTCGTGAAGCAAAAATGAAAAAAAAAATACCGCACGTCAAAAAAAAAAAATTAATAACTTCCCTTTAATTCCATACCTTATTGCCTGCGAAGCAGACTCTAATGTTCTTGTTTATGTAAGTTACATTACATAAACAAGAAGATTAGAGTTTGCTTCGCATGCAGCATACCCTATAGAAGACAAGAGAACTCTCTCTCTCCGTGTGTGTGTGTGTGTGTGTGTGTGTGTGTGTGTGTCCATATAACTCTACCGACATAAATTTAAGAGAAGCTAAGCTCCACAAAGAACAATGTTCTGCGTGTCCGCTTTGGACGATGCGCAAGACCATTAAAATACCCCATATAAAACAATCAGAAGAGAAAATGTTGACAGTATACGAAAATTACGCCCCAAGGCTGGTCGATTAACACATAAATTAAGCACTGCAAGTTAAACGACTTCGATCGAAAGAGTGACGATTTGTTCTGTGCAAATCATGTACCATATGTTCAGATCGTTCTAATTTTTGTGCAGAAGTGAAGATTGGAAAAACTGAATACTTCTAGTTTTCTTCCTTACAGGGGGTGATAAATAGTGCTACAAAACAAGTAGGGGAAATATGTACGTGCATCAAGTTATTTTTTTCACCACAATAAGTGATAACTGTTCACAGATACTTTCAGCATATGTACGGAATATCCCTTGCTGCATGAATATGTTTGAACAAGTCTGTGTATCAGTTGCAAGTTGTCGTTTTCGCCTACTGGTAGTCAACATTATATTTTAATCAAATTTAGAACATACAGATTATGTTAAAAAGCAAATCCATTAGCAATTCACACGATTACATTTATTAGGTTGGGTCCAAAGTTACCCAACGAATCGAACTCAGAAAGTTGTTTTGCAAGGCGGGTTATCTAGTTGGGGCAGTATCGAAGCAGAGGTTCCACAAGGATCAGTACTCGGACTTCTTCTATTTCTGATCTATGTCAATGACATTGTTGACATCGTAAGATCTCATATTAAATTATACGCAGAGGATGTTATATTATTTATTGCAGTCGACGATCCCACTGACTCTGATTGTTCTGCTAGAATTTCAAACGACGATCTAAGTGCAATCCAAAATGGGCAAAACAGTGGTTGGCTACATTTAATAGCACTAAAACTAAAACTATGCTTGTTAGTAGAAAGGGAAATCCTTCATACTCTCCAGTCCACTTTCAAGATAATATGAGAACGTCACTCAACAGAAATATCTTGGTCTGGTGATAAGTTCTGATTTATCGTGGTCTAATCATATTAGTTATATAGCTTCTAAAGCTAAACGACTAATTGGTGTGATGAAAATGCTGCCATATAAACTTAGCAAGCGCTCTTTGGAAATAGTTTACTTCATGTATATCAGACCTATATTAGAGTATAGAGATGTGGTCGGGGAGGATGCACGGAGTCAGACGCCGAACTATTGGAAAGCACTCAACTTGTTGCAGCCCGTGCTGTTACGGGAGCCACACGTTGCACTAGCCACTCCAAAATTTACAGTGAAACTGAATGGGAAACCCTTTCGAAGCGCAGGGAAAAACACAGATTAAAATTATTCTACAAAATGATCCATGGCCAGGTACTTTCATACATGTGTAATTTGATTCCTGCAAATGTATCATCCAGGAATCAATACAACATTAGATCCAAAATAACTTAACTGAACCTAAATGTAGACTCAATCTGTTTAAAAATTCCTTTGTACCCTCCACTATTCGACAATGGAACATGCTTCCACGTGCTGTTCGGAATTCAGAAGACGTAGAATTATTTCAACGTAAACTTGACAGTGACATCCAAAAAACCAACGAATTATTTTACAGAGGAGATTAAACATTTTACATGGATGGGTTGCAGCCAGTTGAACCACGACATGCACAAAATTGGTTTAATTAGTTCCCCTGCATGTGCATGTGGTGCTCCTTCCGAAACTTCTTTCCATTTTTCCTTTGAATGTCCGAATATCACCGTACATAGGAATTGTCTACAGTCAGCAGTATACCCCTGGCTCCTTTCACTTTAAATACCTCACTATATGGAAGCAAAAGTTGTTCAAAAGCAAGCAACAAAATTATATTTGAATCGGTACAATTAATCGTAAATTAAATTACAAAAGACATTATCATTATCTTTGTTTGCATGTGTATCTGTGTACATATGCACATGTATG
This sequence comes from Hermodice carunculata, assembly GCA_964020975.1. NCBI lineage: Eukaryota > Metazoa > Annelida > Polychaeta > Eunicida > Amphinomidae > Hermodice > Hermodice carunculata. The sequence continues at coordinate 73,807,672 of OZ026613.1, read as the reverse complement.
TATATACATACATACAGATGTACATGTATCTGTATTAGGGTATATGTGCGCGAACCTGTACATATATATATATATATATATATGTATATATATATATGTATATTTCACCGCAGGTTAGCTGGAGGTCCCCTATCTGTCCCGTAAATATCGTGGGTGTGTACCTTCTTAATGTTGTGTCTGCGTCATTGTACCGTCCTGTGTCTCGTAGTCTTTGCTTTTTCTTTTTTTTTTTCTATTTTTTTTATCCATATTTTACTTATCTACATATCTAGCGTATTTGCACTTAATTCAACTATTCGTACTTGCTTACATATTTTTTATTTTTATAACACGAGAGGGATTAATATAGGCACTGCCTTTTTCCCAATTGTATTTTTTGGAATAAAATATGTTTAAACCAATTCACATGATTCAGTTATGTACATTTTTTTCTTTTTAATCAAACCAGGGACGTGTTTTATCTATAACACGTCCCTGATCAAATGATATATGTATGGTTCGCAAAGATAAATGAAAAAAGTTTAACATAACGACCTGTCATGATTTCTCTTCATGGGATTAAATGTTCTGAAGACCTAGGCCAGCTTACCATATGGAATCTTTATTGCACATAAACCAATGTTACATCGGTATGGTACAAAGTAATACATAAATAGATATAAACTACCATACTACACAGACTATCTTTACAAATGCAGGATCATATTCTAGATATAGTATAATACATGTCAGATGTGTCGAACACTGCTAGACTACACATCATTTCAATCTACACTACAGCCACATATTGAGCAGCCAAACCAGCTAGTAGTAACAAAGCCCTTGCTCTGTGCAGCAACTGAGTGGTTAATGTGATTAAGGACATGATTTAGTACTTGATGATTGGAGAACTAGACATGAGAAAAATAAACTTTTCATCGGCCGACATAGAACACACATTATGCTTACCTTTCACACAGAGTACAGCTCCGCCTCATCTGTTGCATATGCCGGTATAGATCTTTTATAAATTATGGATATGTAAGGTCATGAACCATGGTGACTTAATTTTCAGAACTCGTTGTACTTGGTAACCAAGGAGTCGATAACAATTTACGTGCCCATTGGCGGGTGGTCACCGTCAATGGTAACAGAGGCTAAAAATAACGTATTAGGGCATCCCTTTACTCTCGGATGATTACATGAACATGCATAATAAATTTGAATTTGGGTCATTTTTAGGAAGTTACAATACGCGTATTGTTGAAGCATGCTTTTGTTTTTTTGTTTTTTTGTTAGACTAAAGTGTTTGGAAAACGAAAGTGAACAGACCTACTCTACCAAAAAGGCTATACTACCAGTACGCATTGCGATAACCCCGAAGTTCACTGTTGTGATGCATGCGATCGATATTTTAATTGTTTTTAGTTATTGACATACACACATATGTACATAAAAAAAATAGAATGGAAGCAAATATATAGTTGAAGTTAACAATCGTTAATGTGTTAATCAAAACGCAAATTGTTTTAAACATATTTTATTCAGAAAAAAACGATTGAGAAAAAAGGCTTTGTCTATATGAATCCCACTCACGGAAAAAAAGAAACGATACAAATACTGTACAAAAGGTAAAGATGGGTCACAGGACACTACATTGTCACAACATTGACGAGGACACACATAAAAGCAGATTTGACATGACAGGTACAATTACAAAGAGTATGCACCATCATTATATCGAATCCGACGTGGGCAGCCAACTTTGTACACACAAAGTACTGCGTGCCGAAGCTGTTTTGTTCCGGCCCGTACGTGACCCACCCCCGTCACAAGCAAAGCTGGTGCACCAACCTGGGTGGAAAACGCACGAGCGTTACTTCAATCTGTCAGTATTTAAAATATATGTGTGGGTACTGTCGAAAATAATTTGGTTTGCTGCCTTACCACACTTGGGATCTCCAAACATAATAGTTTGTAACGTGAAAGGGGCCAATACAATATTTTTTTGATGCAATGAATTCCTCTCAGTCGTGTATTTATACTTTCAAAGAAGTAATGAAAGGAATTACCTACATGAGCATCACAGGCGCAAGCAGGAGAATTTGCTGTATCAATTTTGTGCATATCATGGTTCAACTGCCTGCCGCCCATCCTAATTTTTGCACGTAAAATGTTCGCTTTCCTATTGACAATTGAAGAGTTCAAATCGACAACTTTGGAATTCTGTCCATGAGACTTACCCGACGTGTAGATAATTGTAAATGGTTTGGGAGAAGTGGGTTAAATACATGTTCACTATTGGTATGACATAGGACTTACGGGTGACTCATATACATTGAAATTTACCAGGTGTCATTATAACATAAGGCACTCTTTCTCCAGTAACAGTACAGTGTCTTTGAGGAACAGCTTGTACCAATGTAAAACAACTCATTAGTCTTCGGTTTCCCTTTATTCATTTTACGTTTAAATGTATCTATATCTCCCGAACTCCGAACACTAGATGGGAGTAAATTCCACTGGCGAATCGTTGCGGGAATAAAAGAGCCATGATAAGTATTACTTTTTGTACGAACCAGGCTTATGTTCTGTCTGGATGTCACGTTATATGCATTTCTGTTAGACACTTTTTCTGGAATCAAATCGTGTAAATATGCAGTTGTATGGCCATTATTTATTTTATAAAGAAGTATGAGTCGGTGTTTTTCTCTGCGCTTAGAGAGAGTCTCCCATCCAGTTTCGTTGTACAGGGATGCATGACTTGCTCGACAAGACGCGCCCGTCAATTCTCGGGCTGCAGGTAGTTGAACATCTTCTCGGTCTGCATCTAACTATGTGCATCCGTCCACACAACACCACCATACTCTAGAATAGGCCTAATGTATGTAAAATATATCAATACCTTAGGTCCAAATTAGCTAGTACCGTCGGTAGTCGCTAAAGCACCAGGGTCATTTCCCGGTGCACCTTGCGGCAGGTTAGGTCGTTTCAATATAGCAGCCATAGTGCGCCATAGTTAAAGTACAGGGGAATGACATCACAAAGTTGATCATGTTTTTCCAACGTACGGAAATATATACAAGCTACAATGACAGTCTACAATTGCAAAGTTCCTGACTGTAAGGCAGACACAAGAACACTGGGTAAATTGGATAAATATCCCGGGATGCAAGTGGTAGCTTTCCACGGTTTTCCTGCAAAAAACCCCCGACGGGAGTGGTTAAATATAGTGAAAAGACCAGGAGATTATGAACCACAGGCAAATTTGATAGAATTTGTTCAAGACGTTTTGTTGGGGGTAAAAGTTCGACACCAGAACACCCAGTGCCCACGTTATTTACGTATAACAACTGGACGATTGCAGAAAAACAACGCACTACAAACCGATGACAGAACCGTGTGAGACGGCCGAGTGACCTACCCAGCAACGGAGAAAGGCCAGTTGCGTTGCGAAGTAGAGAGCGGGGGTGCGATCGCTGCGTTGCAACAGTAGCTCACCGTACGAGCTAATTTGGACCAAAGTTATTCTAGTGTGCTTCTGCTGAGCCTATGTTGCAAAAACTTCATTACTCCAATTAATGTCCTTGCTTTGCTGGCAACATAATTTATGTGAGGCGACCATGACAAATCTGCACTAAGAATAAGACCTTAATGTTTGTGTTGTACATCTTGAAGCACAGGAGCCTGAAATACAGCATGGGAGTGCTGTAGCGACCGTCGCTTCTTACTAATAATCAGTTGATTAGGTTTTGGAGCAGTTTAACGTAACTAGCTGTTGCTTAGACCAATTTTCAGTGTGTTTAAGGTCATCGTTCATAGTGACAGCAGAGCCAGTGGGGTCATCAATAGTGATGTACAAAGTTACATCATCGACATAAATAAGAAATATGAGAGGTCCAGAAACTGAGCCCTTGGGGACTCCTGCTTCAATGTTATCCCAATTTGAAAACTCTCCATGTATCACCACCGTCTGTTGACGATCGCTTAGGTAATTATCAAACCAGTCAAGTAGAGCTCCAGAGATACCTAACTTTCTTAGTTTGTGTAGTAAGGCAGGCCTATACTTTTGATCAAACGCCTCGGTGATGTCACAAAAGACAACTCTTCTTTCTTCATGTCGATAGCTTTAGCAAATTAATTATACAAGAAGACAAGCTGGTTGATAGTACCATCTCCAGGCATATAAGCAGATTGTTTATCAGTTAAAGCAAAATTATCCCTCAGAAAATTAAATGCATGTTTAAAAAGCACACACTCGAAACCCTTTCCTATGCAACTTAATAAGGTTATTGGTCAATAGTTACTACAGAAACTGACTTCACCTCCTTTTGGGATCGGGGTTACATTGCCTTTTTCCAGTTGGAAGGGAACATACTTTTGTTTTGGGGATGATTTGAATAGTCTCGTAAGAGGAGGAGCGATTGATGAAGCAGCCTCCCTCAGCAAGACTTGGCTAACACCGTCATGGCCGGTAGCCTTGCTAACATCAAATGAAGCAAGTATAGAATAGACTTCGTCATCTTCAAAAGATATATTTTGAAGTGTGTTATTATTATCAGAAATAAATTTTGCGCATGATGCCTGGAAAGCAGTGTCATCAGCTCGACGTTGTTTCAAGGAAAAGGAGTTCATAGCCTCAGCTTTAGACTTGTTGTCAGATAGAACAAAGTTATCAACCAATAAATTATTGTTATCAATTTGCTTTCCCTTTATGATATAATTAACTGTCTTCCACCAACCTTTACCTTTTTTTTTGGAGCAGTTAATCAAGTCAAACTGACGTATAAAATAATCTTCCTCGGCAGCTCTCAAGTCACACATGTACGTATTTCTTAATTGTCGGAAATAGCGCCAAAGATTAGTTTTATTAGATACTTTACAATTCTTTGCTCTTTTGTGAATTCTATCGACCTTCCGTTTCGTAGCACGAAGACTACTCGTGTACCTAGGTGCATCATCCGGCCTTACAGTTATAGTTCTATTTGGTATACACTGCCTAGCAATGTTCAAAAACGTGCTGGTCCATAACTTACATATTTTCATCAATGTCGTCCGTGTCGAAGCAGGGGTCCCAGTTAACAACATTTAATGTATTCCTGAATTCGTCGAAATGTGCCTTAGAATAAATCCAGATAAATGTTTCAAAAGAATCATCTCTTTTATGCTAAATAATAAAAGGGCTGCAATTGTGCAATGGTCATTGTCTGCGACAGTTGGGAGTACCGATGCGTGATGAACAAAATTTGGAATATTAGTAATGATCTGATCCAAGCAAGTAGCTGTTCGTTCAGTTATCCTTGTTGGATCATGAATATGTAAAGTAATTAGATTGGAACTGCAGAAAGAATTAAATTTCCTGCCGTGATTTGTTGGTGGGTCAGCATTGTGATCACCCATCATGACAATCTTGCCGTTAGAGGAGCCACTGGCGAGATCGTACCTTGCCTGCCGATCATTCCAAAATGACACTGGTGCACTTGGTGGTCTGTATACAACACCAAGTAGAAATCTGTTGTTATGTAAATGAATCTCGACCCACATAAGTCCTAGACCGTGAATTTCAAGGTTCATGCGTCTTATAACACGCAGGACACGTGAGACAAGTGAGAGTTATAACATGAAAGGCGACGATTATGGCTTATAACTGTCGAGTGGCGAAGCCACGAGACAGTTGCTATAGCCATAATCGTCTCCTTTCATATTATGACACATTTTTCATTGACTGGTAGGAATGGTCATTTGTGTTTAGGTCGGATCAGTGATTTCATTATTGAAAGCGTATTATCTGTCAGTTACGTAATCAAATTCTTAGACACACGTGTGACAGTGTCATTTCACTTCTGAGTCACTTCATTCGTGATTTCGCTCAGGCGTTCAGGTAGTTCGTGAATCTGCTAGCTGCCACAAAATGGAAGATGACGTGCCTCTAATTGAACTTGATAATATTGCAACTCAGCAATTATTTTTCCAAAGAAATGACGGCACCAGCAGTACTGGGAGGTATGTTGGTTTTTATTTGTAGTGTTTTTACAATTTCACAATCAAAGTTTGCTTTGCGTTCATGATATGCAACTGCATCAACACTACTGACCCGGAGAAGTTTTGTGGCTGATGGTATAATGCGTGCTGGTACTTGAATGGAAAGGTTTATCATGGAAATTCAGGTAAATCATTTCAAATTTTATTGTTAGACATTGAAAGGGTTAATTTGGAAAGAGTGAGTTATAGGTTTTACTTAATTCACTCTTTTTGCGGGCCCTTTCTGCGATTATTGAGGGTGAAGGTCAGCCCAAAAAAGATGCATTATCAAGTTTTATGATACATTCTTTTTCATAATCAATGGTTATGGGATATAATCAACACTTTTTGAGCCTTATGATTGGCTAATTCCTACCAGCCATATGACAAATACTGCAACTCCACCTCCGATCCCACTGGCTCAGTCTGGCCGCAGAATGGAGTAAAAACCAGGCAAAATATGATCGTCATCTTGACGCTTAGTGGACAAAATGATTTCCGTTAATGCAACATAATCGTAAGAATGTGCTAAGGGCGTTTTTATGCACCGTAACGTATCCTGCGAAAGACTGGGTATATTTAAATGGCACAAGGAAAGATTTACTAAGTACTGGAATTCGGCCCTGGGTTGGGGTGCACGTCACCTGAGAGCAGCAGAGGCAAACTTGCTTTCAGTGTCAGTGTGTCATCAGCAATTTCCATCATATTGTTCATTTTCACAATGAAAATAAAATGATATATTTCACCTAGGCGCTAATGAGGCAAAATAACATTTGTAACTAGAATAGACATAGAAGTCAACATTCTAACATAAAAGCATATCAGGATAAAGTATAAGACAGAGTACAGTTCATGTGTCTCGCAGACATACGTGTGACTACCTACAATCCATAATATGTCAATTTTACACAATACATGAATACTAGTAGAAAACATACATTGATATGCGGGCACAAAAATAACATTTTGTAAAATATTTGCAGCCGCAGAACAAACTCTTTCCGTCAACATCTTATGCATGAGCAGTCTTAAGACGTACAATCTCAAATGACCCATTACTCTATTGTACAGGAATGGTGAAAAAAGATATTACCATTGCATGCAGGAGGTAGAGAACATAAAAGTTTGTTCCTTGAAAGATAATATCAAATTGTCCCCGTACTCAAGGCCTAAGGCACTGCATAGTATGTATATAAGCGAGACAAGATGCCATTTACTGGGCATCTTTATAACAAGGAACATGATAAATACACACACATGTCTGTACAGTTTTTGATTGAAAAAAAAATCATGATACACACACACACACACACACACACACACACACATATATATATATATATATATATATATATATATATATATATATATATATATATATATATATATATATATATATATATATATATATATATATATATATATATATATGTCAGACGTGTCTTTAACATTAGGTATACTGCGAGAACACTATTGTCAGTGAAGTAAAGAAGGCAGTTTTCCCCGCATAATAACAATTGCCAGTTGGTCGGAGAAGTGCAACATATCACCGTAATCTCGTAGTTGTACACGACCGAGTTATAAAACATAATTGTGTTAGATGCACTGCGCGGTTCATGACAAAACACAACATCTGTAACAGAAAAGGTAGTATTTTGAAACCTACAAGTACAAAGAACAGGTTGCTGGCCAAATAAATTTCACTGAGAACTGAGACAAACGTGTATATAATGCAATAATATTGTGAAGAAAATCTTGGCACACAATATGAGACAAATAGAAGAACATAAAACAGATAAATACATGTAATGTAAGTATAAAAGTACATAAGCAATATATGTTGAGTCAACCCGACCCCACGAGCTAGACCCCTCACATCTGACAGGACGCTTGGGGGCAGTCCTCGACCCCTTTACGGATACAAATACGTCGTGAAACAAAGTGAAAAGTCCCATGTTAAACCAAAATTCAAGCCATTTTCTCACTCACATAAGCACACGCGTGAGCATGCACAAACAATGATACAGATGTACATGATGTTTGGATATCATGATAACAAGCCACATGTATATATGTTGCCCAAAGATTATGAGCTTCGGGGATCTATAATAATCGGAGAGAGTCACAGTCATTATATTCCTATGAAGATTATTATGATTCAAATCATATAACAGTGTATTAGTATTGATCATAGCCGGGCTTGTATAATGATGATAATGAAAATTTTGCGTTGAGATGCCATGATGCATTGGAACAGTTCTACCTGAGTTCAAACAATCATATTGGCCTTACAATATCATACTGTGAAGATCAGAGATGCACAACCATATACTAACGCTTATTCTCCCTGGACCTGTTCTCTGTGGCGAACAGTACCCCCCCCCAACGAGTCACAGTTAAGAGCCCTCCGTGCTGTTTTGAAATATACTATTGAACCAATTAAGGACGTATTAAGGACGGCAGTTGTCTGAACTTCATGTGTTGCGTGTTCAGCAGTTATATCTTGCTGATTCATGAAATCAAGTTATTCGCTGAAAAATAAAAGAGCCAACCGTTCCCAATCGTTGGCCTTGGAGTTCTCACCTGACATTTTGGAATTAACAAAATAGCAATGATTCCATCAGCAGGAATCACAGACATACAAACACAAAAACACAAACGCACACACACACACACACACACACACACACACACACACACACACACACACTTATGTTTGTTCCTGTTTGTTTACTTATATGTTACTCACTCTTCAACTGTACGTGCATGTTTATGTATATCTCTTTTTTTCTGATTTATTTTTTTATATGTGTTTACGTGTGGACGCGTAATTCTCTGTGATCATAGTGTTGTTGAGTTTTTTATGTGATCGTCGCTCTGTAAGTGTGTTTTGTCACTTTTGACAGTTGCTGCATGTATTTATGTAACGGCGTCGTCAATAAACTTTCATTTATGTTGTAGTTATTGATTTTTGATGACATATCATGGCCTGTGTCTTGGCTATCACAATTACATGTACATGTATGCATGTACAAGTCTGCTATTGTTGCTCATAATTTGCATTATTTCAACTTCACTGATAGGACCATACACTGTTCAGGATTCTAGCTTTTGTGGCCTCCGATAGCTAAGCTCTGGACAAAGTTGATCGTGGACAAAAACCTGGGATGTGAAGTCGGGAAGGCACATCTATGCATAATAGTTATGAAGATAGATATTTAACATCGACAAATTTGGGGTTCCCGTAATTAATTGGAATAAATTCTTATTCTACAACTTCGTGGCTCTCTGAATACGCCTACAGCACAAACATGTGAATTGAAGTTGGAATGAATGACACACTCCACGGTTAAACTTCTCAAGTCCCTGATTAACATTCTATAACTTCTTCTTTGGGTTCATTTGATACTCCTATAGCACAAACCCATGAAATGAAGCAGGTATGGCACAGGTATTCACAATGGTTTTTTAAAAATATTCAACATTTAAATGTTTCTAATGCCCCTAACTTGCATCAATTAAAATTTTACAACTTGTATTTGTCATTGTTGGTGTAAAAATCACTCTGCACCTGCGGTCACTCGTGCTTTTCTATACGCCGACAACGATCCTTCGTGAGAAAATAATAGTTACTCAGCCTCAGCATTTAAGATTATCTATTTCCTGAAGACAAATTTTCAAACAGGGAAAGTTACCATTTTTCACAGGGATTCAAACTGACACATGATGTCAAATATACTCTCTTTTAATGTATGTAGGATTTGAAGACCAAAAAGTTATGAACACAAATACTTATATATATAAATATATATATATATAAACATTTATTTTCTCTCGATTGCCTAACAGTATACAGAGACTAATCTGGAGGCTCTCTAGTGCATAAAAGGACGCACAGGAATATATAATAATAATAGTAATAATAATAATAATAATAATAATAATAATAATAATAATAATAATAATAATAATAATAATAATAATAATAATAATAATAATAATAATAATAATAATAATAATTTTATTCAGCCTCCATAATTGGAGAAATAAAGTGCGCAAACAACATCATAAATTGAATGTGACGTGACGTCTGTTCCCTATTTCGGCGTGTCTGTAATATATCTTCTCCAGTGCGTGATCTTACTTTCTTTCATTTGTCAAGTTATTTGGTTAGTGGAGTGACAGTCAGAGGCACCCTGGTAAATTGCATTATTAAGTTCGGTTTGTCTCCGCTGGCCTTGCTTTTTCAACGACACGTCCACTGGGCAGGGTGCCTCATGCAACGATGACCTGTCCGGTGGGGGTGTTGTTGATTCCATTCGGTTGGTCCTGCATAAAGACTACGATAGTCCATGCGGCCAGCGGCGACATCTCGTCTCTCGGCTAGCGAAAGCTTTTTAAATTGTAATTTTTGTGGTGTTATGTGTATTCCAGTTGACTCGCAGCGCGTGTCTTATAAGTTTGCAGGATCATTTTGTTTATTTTAGGGTACATCCATGGAGTGTAATTGTATACATGTATGTAGTTTCGTCATGTAACATATATTTATATTATTTTGTGACCTTGTGAAAACTACTTAAAAAACTTAATTTCTTGCATGTCTTAGATTTGTTATGCTTGAGTGGTATACTGTCTTATAGTTATGTTTAGTGTTACTATCAAGCCATTTTTTACTTAATTATTCTCTGCCAGAAACCTATTATTAAACAGTTATGTAATGCATTTTGTAACAGGAGATTATATAAGCCCACTTGGGTTTCTATCTCCTATGTGGCTGTTGTAAATATTTGATGTACTTTTCGTCATAATAAACTTCAACTTCAACTACAATAGCATACAAAAGTCCATCATGCCATGCTAAATCGAAATGTTTGTTTGCATCTTATCCGCAAATAACAACTGGGGAACCAGAAGAGTTAAAATCCATAATAACATCAGGCAAATAAGCGCATGCAAACTCAGTGCTTCTGCTTTTACTATAACCAAATTGTACATCTGACACATCATCACTAGGAATAAGAAAACATTCCATTAACTTTGAATGATCAGAACTCAAGGCGATTGGTCGATAACTGTTGGGGTCATTGGAATCAAGATGTGCCTTTTTAAGCTGCAGGGCTATTATGCCAATCATAATTACATTTAGTACGATTTTCAAAGTAAACATTCAAAGATATATTTGAGCTAAGTGAAGACATAAACTGTCAGAGTTTCCCCAACATAAAAATTTCTGCAGTGATCCCAGCACATCCGGGAAAGGGGGGGGGGCACTGTTTGTATTTTGTGATCGTATCATTCGATTAACATCAGCGACATAAATATTGAAACTATCCTGTACAATTTTCACTCTCTTATCTTCTCATCAACAAAAGTTCGAATGTGTTTCTGATCAGATAAAACTTCATTCGCATTAGGACCCATTATATTCTTATAAAAATCACCTGTTAAGCTGTTAGAGTTATGATACTATTCTATGATTATGCTTAATCAAACTGTTCCAAAATGCCTTCATGTTACGTTGTTCATACATTGAATTCAGCTTCCAATGACTTTCATTAATATAACTTTGAACACAGCGACGAGATTCCCTTCTGAACACCTTTTTGGCATACTTCATACAGTCAAATAGAGAACCAGATTTTAGGCTTAACCACACTGGACTAAATAGCTCACCAAAATCTCTTTTTATCACGATAGTAGGTTAGGCTTAGACACCAGTATAGTTTGGGTTTATACGTATTGAGAGGGGTTACCTTTGCTTCTTTAGCAGCCGCGTGGATGCAATTATTAATTCATTTAACATATCTCCTTGATCATTCTCTTTCAAAGAATAAATGGAAATGACTGAAATTAAAGATAATTTTTCTGCTCATACAATTCATTAGTCACCATAATTTATTTAATTTAAGTATATTTCCTTATTCAGGATTACTTAATAGTACATCGAAATATACTAAGCTAGAGATTATCCTGAAATGGAGACAAGAACGGTATATACAAGACACGGTCTAACCGGTTCCAACGTGTAACCATTAACGGGCAGTCTTCATCTTTGCTTCCTATTGAAGCGGGGGTCCCTCAAGGGTCCATCCTTGGGCCCCTACTTTTCCCAGTTATTATCAATGACATTACCGAAAATATCATTTGCGACATCAAACTCTTTGCTGATGACACAAGTTTTCTAGATATACTATATGAGCCCTTTATTTCTGCACAGCCCTTAAATACTGACCTAGAAAGAATTTTTATATGGGGAAATCAGTGGAAAGTCACTTTAACGCTCTTAAATCCCTAACTCTCTTTGGTACCACCGAAAGCAACAAACTAACTCCTCCTCCTCTATGTTTTGGTGATTATGTTATACCGGGAGGCATTACTCATACCTATTTAGGCTTAACTCTGTCAGATAACTTGAAATGGGATTCTCATATCACACGAATTATTGAATAGGCTAGAAAACGCCTGTCGTTATTGCACAGGCTTAAACACAAACTCTCACGTAATACATTCTCCAGACTTTAAAAATCCAAGATACACCCTATGCTGTGTCATTTTTGACAAATGTTCTGATGTCCTTACCATTTCGCTGGAAACTGTACAATTTCATGCACCTCGTAATTGCATTGGTGCTAGGAAACAAACTCCCTGCTACTTCCTATTAACCGAAATTTTTGCCCTACCTTGGCTAAACGGACTTCATGCTGATGCTGATGCACAGCCCAACAATAATCTTAGAAATCGCCAATGTCTCCGACATATCAAACTAACTACTCGACGTTTTGGCAAGTCATTCATGGCATCTACCATTAAACTATGGAATGATATACCTTTGGATACAAGACTTATTAAGCTTCGTTTAAAAATTACACTTTTGTTTGTGGATTATGTTCCTACTTATTATTCTTATGGTATGCGATCCCTAAATATTCTACAGCTACATGCCCAGTTGAGACTTGCTGTATCAGATTTGAAATCGCATCTCCACCAAATTAATGTGACCGAATCCGCTGCTTGCCAATGTTCTTTTCCCAATGAAACTACATATCATTACTTCTTGGAATGCCCTAATTTTGTAATTCCTAGAAAGGTTTTGTTGCGTCCAATTCATCGTATTTTGGCACCGGGCGTTAACCCCTTCTCAATTGTTCGGGCGTTAACCCCTTCTCAATTGTTCAAATTACTGGTGATATTCTTTTACTTATATAATACATGGAAACAAGAGTATCTTTGAACAGCATAACAATGAAATAGTGGACGCTGTTCAAAAGTACATATCGGAGACCAGGATATTTGTCTTTTAAGCCTGCAATTATTCCTGTATCCCCCCCCCCCTTTTATTACTCCCCCTCTGCCTTTACCCTACTGGTAAAATAATGATAGTAAGGTGCATATCTTGGGCCTGTCTATTGGTATAATGAAGTCTTTTTGTACTTGTTCTTTCCTTTTTGTATTGTGTATGTATTCGGAGTTTGTTTTGTCCTGTGTGTCTTCAATACTCTTCTTGTCTCTCCTTGTCAGGATAGCCCTTAGTTTAGTATATTTCGATGTACTATTAGGTGAACCTGAATAAAAAATATGTTTAAATTAAAGTCTGCACCTTCCCAGTAACATGTAACATGACCCTTAACCCACAGTATAACTAAATGTGTACTTTCAAGTACATTGACTTGTGATTTCTCACAGGGTAAAGGATATTCTGTACAGACTGTTTCATACCCAGTTATCAGCACATACTCCCCTAAAGCAATTGTAACTTGCTATGTCAATCCATTTTGATGACTTCATCTAATTTCACATGTGTGTCTTTTTTCTTTGTATATGCACGCTATATACCAGGTTTATAAATGGCCCCCATTCTAAGCACCATACGATTTCAATCTGTCAATACGTCTGGGTACAAGGCTTCCCATGTATGAGGATTTATCCCCAAAAATTTATGTTCTAGCAATAACTGAACTGCAAGTCTTGACATATCATATTACTTGAGCCAACTATATACATTCAATCATTCATTATCTAGTTCTGTCAATATGTATCTGGCCATAGTAACTCAATGTGGCTGATTCTGAACTGGCATAACTCTCGTGTTCATAATGGAAATATAATAAAATTACAGCTCTGGCTGTAAATCTTGCAACATTTGCTAGTGGGTTGTTTCTTCTCTGTATCAATATCATCACAGGTGGCGTTTTAAGGGTGATGAGTGGGACCCAACCTAATATATTTAGGCAGTAGCTAGTCACCAACCCATCTCTGTGAGCGAATCAGTTTGAATCCAGTTTCACCCAACCTAATATATTTAGGCAGTAGCCAGTCACCAACCCATCTCTGTGAGCGAATCAGTTTGAATCCAGTTGCACCCAACCTAATATATTTAGGCAGTAGCCAGTCACCAACCCATCTCTGTGAGCGAATCAGTTTGAATCCAGTTTCACCCAACCTAATATATTTAGGCCGTAGCCAGTCACCAACCCATCTCTGTGAGCGAATCAGTTTGAATCCAGTTTGACCCAACCTAATATATTTAGGCAGTAGCCAGTCACCAACTTATCTCTGTGAGCGAATCAGTTTGAATCCAGTTTGACCCAACCTAATATATTTAGGCAGTAGCCAGTCACCAACCCATCTCTGTGAGCGAATCAGTTTGAATCCATGTTTGCCCGAAGGTGCAAAAAGCCACTGAGAAAGGGTTGAAAGAATATTCCGTGGTTTTGCAGTTGCAGGCACTCGGATAAACTTGGTCAACACTAAGACTAAAGGTAAAGAAACTCCGCTTCTACATATATCCAGTGCCGTTTGATTCCTTTGACAAGGAAGGTGGATATGCAGTGGTGGTGCATATGACCACTACATATTAAAAATAATTGTGGTGTTTAATTTTCAATTCCAAAAATATTTGCTCATTATTTTTTGGGTCTACCACATACTATGGACAACCAGTTACTAAACAATGGAGAGACCAACCAGTGATGCTAGTACAAGCAAATAATTCAGAAAACAGTTCCCATATTCATAAATTGCAACCCACTGTTAAATACAGCGAAAGGCAGAGATTCAAGTATTACCATAACATTAACATTCATTGTCCAATACCGATGTGAAGATATAAAATTCACTCCTCACATTACACAGGCAGCTGGTGGTTTCAAACCAGTCTTCTCAACCTCTGAAATATTCTTCATTGACTACAGACTTTAGTTTATTCCTGAACATATAGGCCTAACCCCTGAACATCCATAATTTATCACTTGCAACAAACATAAAAAGAGACATGGGAGGCCTGCCACTTTTTGGTTCTCCTGACTTGTCAGTCAGCTGAGTTGGCAGCAAAAGAACAAAGTAGTACGTGTGCCTACATCATTTTCGTGCTATTTAGTGATCTGGAACATTATAAAAATGCTCTACCTCCATTATTACTATAAGTAGAGGAACACAGCACGACATAATCAATGGAGTATTTATGAAATGATTCAGAAAGCATTACGCATTTAAGCCAACTTCAACTCAAACATGTAAACACAGTTCAATGCAGCAACTGGGAGAGATTCCAGAATTACCAAAAAAAATCAACTTTCATCTTCTAATACCGGTGTGAGGAATTAAATTGCACTCCAACCTTGAGACAGGCAGTCACCCACTAAAGCAACTGGTGGTTTGAAACTGACCCTCTTAACCTTTGAAATATTCCCTCATTAACCAAAGGCTTTAGTTTGTTTCCCAAACATATAGGCCTTACTACCTAACAACTAAATGCATCACTCGTGCCAAGGACAAAAAGAGACATGGCAGGCCTGGCACCCCTTTGGTCTCCTGACTTATTAAGATAAACCTAGCCCAAATTAGCTGACCTAGCCAACAACCTAGGAACCCTGAGCTACTGTTCCTGACTGGCTGTTGTACATCATTTTCCCACGGTAATATAATATATGAGTCATGTTTAATTGCATCCCATCCAGAGATGAAAGCCACCTATAGTTTATTTGTGATAGTAACATTGTTGAGAATTCTCATTTATCAATAATACACAACCTCTCTGTCCTACTGTAACAACCCCAAGTAAGAGAGGTCAGCAATTGTGAGATCCTCTGTGGGCTCACTGGCAGCATCCACTGCTCATACACACATCAAATTGAAGTTGCACAGTTTTGACATTTTGCCTATATTGAACCAATTCTACTTTGTCCTATTTGCACTGTTTCTTCAAGTGCAAACCATGACACCTATCTGGGAGTCACAGAAAACACCACTGTCATTGGTAGAATTGCACATTAATCAACAGATTATTGTAAAAATCGAAAGTAACTTACTAGTATATAAATTTTGTCTTGTTGCCACAGGGCACCGAGGCAGTTTGACTGATCTGTTACCATGTTTAATTGAGAAAGTGCAGCACCACTTCACATTAATTCAAATTGCCCCTGTTGTAGTTAATACCAATTGAATTGGTTGGATATTTGAGCAGGGATAAAAGCTGTCCTGTGCAGCAAAGGTTACTGAAATTAAAGCCAAAGTAAACTGAACAAGAAACTTAATTTGCTACGAAGCTACCTGACAGTTGGCATTTATGATGTAAACTTGATGCAAACCAGAGCAGTTGAACATATGTTATTGTCAAATGAAATACAGTGTCCTTACATTTCCCCTCAACAGTTTAATCAGCCATCTTGGCCAAATATCAATCCCATATCGCACTACTAACATTGCAATGTTTAAAATTCTTTTGTTGATTGTGGGTGGTCTTGGTCATTAATGCTGTAATTGTGATATGTTAATAATTTAGATACAGTTCCCACAGGTTTATGTGTCAAAATTTTAAAACCAGCCTTAAGAGGTTGCTATGTCATCATTACTGCATTCTGGAATATATTACTGCAAAGATGAGAGCCGTGGGCCACAACATATCTGATACCTGCAAGTACCATAATTTTTGTTTTACTGATCTGATCTGATCTGCATACGTTTTACATAAAAATATGTCCTTTCTTATAAGTTTCGTATATGAATATATGAATTGAATAAGGTTTATTTTAGCTTTAACTGATTAGAGCCCACCTGTCGCTGAGGAATCATTCTAGTTAGCTAGATGTGCTGCATTTAAGGAAGAAACGGTAAAACCAGGAGTTGAAATGATTTGCCAGCAACTCCAGGAATCTATCAGCTTTTTCAAGATTGATAGGGCTAATTGCCATTGTATTAGGAAGAGCAAGATTGTTTATATTATATGGAAGTGAATCTATTTCTGAGATCCAGGCGTTCTTAACACTAATTGTGGCTATACCTCTCATTGTCTTGTTGCTGAGAATAGTTTCTTCCCAAGGTGCTTATAAGAGGCTGCATTTACGGCACTTACATATCACCTGACGTAGATGACATCCTGCCTTAACCCAATGCCGCTGATCTCTTTGTTTTGGACACTGATATGGTATTGAAAATTAAAAGTACTGTTTTTCACAGATGCATGGCAGGCAGAAGTGCATGATTGCATATGGAAGCTTCTGGTTGCATGCTATCCAGCAGCAGTACTGCCTGAGCAATTGAGGAATATCTCTTTGTGATTAACTTTAGTCATCACCTCCGACACTATCTGTTGGAAAGAAAAAAAGTTTGCTTGCAATAGACCACAGGAGCTCCGTCTGACTGTCCCATTTCCATTAATCAGGGGGCAGATTCCTAAATGACTAAAAATCGGCCAATCTGATTTTAAAATGTATGACAGAACAGGGCACTAGAATGCTGATAAATGTCCCCAAAGGCGGTTGATATACCCCACTTTGACAGTAAAGCATGACAAGATCTCTCGGACCTCCGCTGCAGAGGTGTGAGCACTGTGTGTGTAATCATGACAGCTGGGAACATTTTGAGGATGAAGTGGATGACACAGTGATTCTGCTCCACCAGCTTCCTGAAGTAGCTTTGCTGTGGACCATCCCTCCTTATCCTTAAAAATCACAGTATCTCAACCTTAATTTCTTGTGCATTAGCTTTTTAAATGATTGTCTTTCTGTTCAACTATCTTAGAATTATTTAATTAAATAAGTCTACTTTGTGTCGCTGGACTATTATTTTTGATACTCAGTACTTTAGTTAAAGATAATCTTTCATACCTTCCACGTCATGAATAAAAATGTGTGAGAATATAACATTTTCATAGACCAATGATGCATTGAAAGAATGATCTTGCCAGTTTATCTCTTTATTTTTTACTATTTTGACAATGATTCTTTACAAAGCTAAATTGGATATTTCGATCACGCCTTTTGTGTGGGGTAATATCATGTTGTCTTGCGGTCAATTGCAATACTTACAAATATTTCCTGAAAATGTAATCAATAACTCTTTATCTGCGAACATGAACTGTGAAATATAATGTGTGTGTGTGCATTTCCAAATTCAGAAACAAAATACTACATTGACACAGAAAATGGTACATTACATTTAACAGACAAATTCCATGGAAAACAACTCGGACAATGCACGGAGATGACATTAAGCCAATCTCACGAGCCACGCTCAGGTGCCTGATTACATAGGTAATTACAATGCACAGGTAACAATAATTCACACAATCATTTTTACACCAGACTAAACCCTTGCCTCCAGCCAAAGGGAGGGCATAGACTGCAAAGGGCAATCAATTGTCAAGAAACACTCAGCATAAGCCACTGAGAGGCTAAATTGCTCGAGTCACGAATTATATGAACCTTTCATCCAGGCATCCAGCCGTACATGTCTCTCTGAGCAGCGGCTCCTGGTAGCGGCTAAATATACAGCAGACAACCCATATAATAATGAATAAATATGAACGTGGTAAGTGATGAATAGCTAAATAAGCCAAGTTTTGCTTGTGAATGCAGAGCTTCATAATGAATATAAAATACCTCTCAAACCAAACACGATTCTTAAAATTGTACAGTAAAAATTTAGATAAGAACAGTTTGACTTTGTAATGCAAAACAAAACACCTTCCACTTAGTAAGGGTAAAGGCAAGCCGTGCCAAGCCCAAAGTAAGACCAAGTAAGGCATTCTTGGTTATTTAAAAAGTAATGTTTGTCACATCAGAAAGATCCTGTAGAGTGTTTTTCTTGGTGAAACTATATATACATATATATATATATATATATATATATATATATATATATATATATATATATGTGTGTGTGTGTGTGTGTGTGTGTATATGTATGTATATACATATATATATATATATATATATATATATATATATATATATATATATATATATATATATATATATATTATGTTATGTTCGGAACGAGCGGGACTCGAACCTGCAAACTGTGGCACCAGTCGCCCAGCTGAAATGGGAAACGTACATATCCACTCGACCGAATCCCCATTCTTAAAAAAGAATGGATCAATGGAGGTAGTTATGTGCGAGTCTACCATATATATATATATATATATATATATATATATATATATATATATATATATATATATATATATATATATATAATATGGTGAAAGCAGAGACCATTACAAAAATTAGGTGTGTGGTTTTACATGTTAGATGCATGGATCAGTAAATGTTTGTATTTGGTCAGCAAAGAAAAAACAAAACAAGGATAGATAGAAATAAAGAAAGAAATAAAGAAAGAACGAAAGAACGAAAGAGAGAAAGAAAGAAAGAAAGAACGAAAGAAAGAAAGAAAGAAAGAAAGAACGAAAGAAAGAAAGAAAGAAAGAAAGAAAGAAAGAAAGAAAGAAAGAAAGAAAGAAAGAAAGAAAGAAAGAAAGAAAGGGAAAAAGAATTTCCCGGTTTTCGCATAGAAAAATAATGCAAAAACAATATATCGGCCATTGATCTTTAAGATCGGTCAGACTTTGGTCAAATGTAATTCCGCAATACACACTTTGACGAATTCCTTATACCATGTATCATATAACTTTATGGAACAACCTGCCCTAAATATTGAAAACTCAAAGACACTACCATATTTCAAGGGAAACTTGTTAAATATACATACATACACGTCAAATGACAAAAGACCTTACTAATTTGTACAAAGTTTTCTGTATATCTGTATATGTCATACACACAGCTGCCCTCAGGTAACTCTGGTTCATACTTGTCCTCGCAATTTAAATATGCTGTCCACATCGACTAGAACCTGCTTGTGTTCCCTTGAAGATACGGAACGTTTCGTTTTGACCTGACCTCAATTAACTGACCACACAAAGAACATGCCTGGTCAACACAATCTTAAATTTGCTGCGGGCATTCGTTATTTGTGGTCCATAGTAGAAGCGACCTCTTGATACCTTTTTTTTTTTGAATGGCAATTGAGATTTTTGGCAGGCAGTGCAGATGAACTATATTTGAGTTTGCGCTTTTTGCTTGATATTTGGTAAATATAATGTAAATCTTCAGTCCTTCAGGTTTGTTTTCAGCTAACTGATGCTTGTCTCGACTTGATTTGTGTCCGCAGAATCTTGGTCTTCTTACTCCAGTCCTGTGTGTTACTTGTATATCGCCTTTCGTTTCCTTTTGTACAGGTATACCTCTTACGAAGTACTTGTGCTATTACGTGATTCAGAATAATTAAGTTTGTCTATGATAATAAACATCAGATCGCCTGACTTGAATGTGCGATGTGGTCGCAAACGTAAGATTGATACCATTTGACCAACACATGCTGTCTTTACTGCTTTTTTAGTCCAGACAACTTTCATTATCACTTCCGTGGCGTATTTACTATGTGAAAATATGGAATGTGAAAATGACACTCCTTATTATGTGACGACAGCCAGTCCGCTCTCTTTGAAAGTTCATAGTACTTACACTTTCGAAAATACTTGCACATAACCATGCATTCCGGAGAAATGTTGTATTTACAGTTTTGAAAATACCATAGGGGTCCAAGTCCCCCCCCCCCCCGTTAATGTGAACCTTCTACCTTAAACTGATAAAACAATGTATGATATAACACTTTCCCCTTGAAAGAAGACAGAATCAATAGCTTTTCCTGTCTTCTATGACAACCAGTTCGCCCTCTTTGAAAGTTCATGGTACTTTCATTTACAAAAATATTCGCACATAACCATTCATTTTGGGGAAATGTTGTATTGACAGTTTTAGAAAAACCACACGGGTCCAAGTGCCCCCCCCCCCACACACCCACCCAAACACACTTCCCGTTTCTGCAAATCCATACACGAGTCCAACGGACGATGAACGGTATTTCCCTCATATATACGCGAACCTTGTATCTTAAACTGATAAAACGATGGAAGATTTACGCTTTCCCCTTGAATAAAGATAGAATCAATAGTTTTTCTTGTCTTATGTGGCAACCAGTCCGTCCTGTTGGAAAGTTCATATTATTTATACTTTCGAAAATACTCGCAAATAACCATGCTATTTTGGGAACCATGATGTATTTGACAGTTTTGAAAAAACCCATAGATCCAAGCGCAAGAATCCGAGAAGTATATATAATAAATATGGAGAGAGAGAGAGAGAGAGAGAGAGAGAGAGATAGAGAGACAGAGACAGAGAGAGACAGAGAGAGAGACAGAGAGACAGAGACAGAGACAGAGAGAGAGAGACAGACAGACAGACAGACAGACAGACAGAGACAGAGAGAGCCTTCTTCTTTAATCATATTAATGTAAATTCCCTTACAAAATAAAAATTCTGGGATCATGCTGGATTTTGCTGGTATTGCTGGACATGCTGAGTAGTGCTGGAACCACGTTGTATTTTGCTGGAAAAAGTACTTGATTTTTTCTCGATTCTCTGGTTTTTGCTGCAAATGCTGGATACTGGTGGAAACATGCTGGGTTTTGGTAGAAAAGAACTTAGTTTTTTTTTTTTTTCAGAGTATTCTCATTGTTGCTGCTGGGTATTGCTGGAAAAAGGCTGGATTTTCCTGGAAAGAGAACTTTTCAGGGTTTTCTTGTTTTTGCTTCGAATGCTGGATATCGCTGGGAGCATGCTTGCTTTCGCTGGGAAAAGAACTTGTAAAATTTTAGAATGTTAGATTTTTGTTAAAGATGCTGGATTTTGCTGGAGTAGGCCTCAGGGTACAGAACTTAGAAAAAAATGAATCTTGAGTCTTTGACAACCCAGCAGAATCCGGCACAGTGTTAATTTTGTTACTGCCTAGTTTTTGATGGGCATGCTGGATTTTGGTTGTTAAGATTTTGCTGACATTTACTGGCACAATTTATAGTCCAGCAAATTCTTAAGTGTTACCAAAGTGTGCTTTCGCTAGATTTTTCACATTTCTCAACCCAGCAAATGATTACGTTTTGGTGTTATGTGTTTTTTTGCTGGACCTGCTAGATTACAATTAAAAAAATCTCGATCTTGGTAAGATATTCAATGGTCAAGATTTCTGTGGAAGGAAGGAAAGCAGCATGGGCGATAAAGGAGGAACAAGTGCGTCTACCCTCGCTCAAGTTCCAATTATAATCTCGATGTTTCAGCATTATTAATTAGCCCCAAAAGTTTTATTTTAGTATGCAATCTTATGAATATATCTTATAACTGGATCTTTAATTACCTGTGCCAGATTTTTGGAAAATTCAATAGACTTATACCTATCAAAATATTGAATGAAGACACAAAATATTCGATCCCTGTTTAGCCTCGTTCCCAAAGGTTTGCAAGGCAGGAATTTTCGTTTAACTGAAATTGCGGATTGTGAAGACTGCGTTCTGTTATGCTGTGTTGAAAGACTGCAGAATTCAACAAAGCATGGGGCAAGGCAACAAATTTGAATATGTAGTAGTCTTTCCCTTGTGGTCGGATCAAACATTGGCAGTGGTTAACAATCGATGGATTGCGCACAAATCGATCGATCGCGCTCCGCTGACAATGGATGTAACGGTACATCTGTAGCTCAACTGCCTGGATTCGACGATTCTAGACTTGACTCGGCCGTAAATCAAATCCGTACGGAAAAGTACCGGCAAACGATCAGTACAAAACACGTACATAAACTTTAGTTAGGTATGTAATCCTCATGTGCATGTACTTTTATATTGATATATCTTTTACTTCTCCCGAAGTGGAGGTCCAATAAATTATTATTATTATTATTATTATTATTATTATTATTATTATTATTATTATTATTATTATTATTATTATTATTATTATTATTATCATTATTATTATTATTATCATTATCATCATCATTATCATTATCATTATTATTATTATCATCATTAATTGGTAAACACATCTAGATCAAAGTAAAATGTATTGTTAAGTAACGCCGCCAATCGATCGATCGCGCTGCGCTTGCAAAGGATGCCCGATTGATGTATAATTTAGTTAGAAAAAATTGTAATGAAATAAACTAGTATCAGATCTGCCCTTGATAGATAGATAGATAGATAGATAGATAGATAGATAGATAGATAGATAGATAGATAGATAGATAGATAGATAGATAGATAGATAGATAGCCAGGTTTGTCAATAAAGTTATCAAGATGGATTTTATTTCAGACACATTGGTAATGTAGGCCGACATACATGTAAAACCACACATAAAATACGAATTATCTTTGTTATAATTTTCAAACCCCATTAAACACAGGTAGACCTAACAAAGGTTATTTTAATTATTCTTTTAATCAAAGAGTACACTAACTCAATATTGTTTATTTATTTATTTATTTATTTATTTATTTATTTATTTATTTATTTATTTATTCATTCATTCATTCATTCATTCATTTATTTTATTTTTTTATTTATTTATTTTAAATCCACTATGTAAATTGTACTTGGATTCGGGAATTTGATCCATCACTGTTCGAGTATTTGAGTTGAGTTTGGGGCAAGTAATAAAGTGGGCAATGAGAGTGCACAATGAATTTTTAGCCTTTGCTCTTTTACACTCGTTTGTTCAATAGTCTTCTGTTTCAAGATACAAACTCTCCGACTGTAGACACAGATTTCCATAAGTTTAAAAAAAAAAAAAAAAAAAACTCGAAGGTAAAAACAAAATCATAAAAGCCCGGGTGTTCATGAACTATAAGTACTTGGAGAATGCAAACTTAAAGTAAATTTTATTTTCCTTGCCAGTGCACTCAATTTATGGTTTTCAAAAATTCACAGACTGAAAGTGACATGCCACTCACAAAACACTCAATTTGACAGATCTTTCAATCGATGGTGCAGCGCCAGCAACACTCACGAAGTGTCACAATAAAGCGATTGTTCGCGCAGCGCCATCTATCGATTGTTGCGCGAACAATAGATCCATTGATGGCGCTGCGCGATCGGTCGATTGTGCAGATTCATCGATGGCGCGTAACACAAACACTGCAATGGCCGGGGATAATTCACAAGGCTATCATAATGGAAATGGTTTGTGAGTACACTATTATTAACTCATGAACTTTCATGTCTGAACGTTACTGGATTAATACACAGTATGAATATCTTTATTGACATGAACCAATGCAACTCAGTATGACAGAGGTACAGTCACGATGGATGTGATGTACAATTAAATGTAAAACGTAAAAGATAAAATCATGCCTTTCATGGGGTCACACTAAACACTAAACCGTCGCGAGAGCGAGGCTCGACAGGTGTACACGTGAAAATTTACAGCTCCGTCAAGACCAGTGATTTATTCAATATATTTTGCAGCAAGAACCACTTATTTTGGAAATATTTTGAGTTTTTGTCCTGTGGATAGATTGGTCGCTAAAAGGAACTGTGTTTATAGACCATTGTGAGTATTTTTGACATTTTGCTGGTGCCCTTGTGTTTGGATTGTACCACACACCTGTAACATGGCGGGTGACGATAATAGCAGTCAACAAGCCAGTCCAGCAGAAACACCTGTTCAAAATGAGGGAAATGCGGAGACTATTGCGAAACAAACTGAGTTTAAGCTCTCCGAATTCATTGATCCTAACAGTATTACCAAGCAGAATGTAGTTACCACCATACAAGATAACATGACCAGGATCTTCTTGTACAATCTGCAGGAAATACGCGAGGCTTTCAATGAACTAGACAGTGAAGTGTTGTTGGTCCTTCGCCGTGCACTAATAGACCAGGTGGTAGAACTATTTACGCAGTTCCAGAATAGGAGGGTTGTAAACAGACAGGCCAAACATAAAATTGTAATGGACATTTCCCACATGGGTTATAGCATAGTTAATAAAAAGCCCATGAAAGACCTTGACAGATTATTAGTTCCAAAGGAGTGTGGTGTGGGTGGAAACAATAGGCGCTCCCCGGGCGAGAGACCTTCACTGCTCCCTGGGCGAGAAACCACGAGACCCTCACGATGAGACCTTGGAAGTGTGCAGTGGAGCCTTAGCTGTTGGACAGCCCAGACGTGTCTTGTGGACTACAAGTATCTACTGGACAAGTCCGTTTGCCCACTGACCAGGACCGGAAACCTGAACCTTCCCTGGTGAGTAATATAATATAGTGTACACGGCCAGCACTATATGTGGTACCAGAAGTTTTGTGATCGCTCACGACAAACATCTGTTAGCGCGGTGATTTGTGGTTCAACTCGGTAAATTTGAGTTGACATTTGGAAGCGACTGGTGTCACGATCACATGTATTTTTTCAGATAACGTGACAAAGTAAGGATTTTGATCTTGGCTAAGTCATAATCTGAAATTTGGAAGGTATCTCCGGTAACATTAGTCGGATATTGATCTGATTAATGTTTGAAGCAAAACTTTCGCTGTTGTTTTGACTGCAGTTCAGTCTGTCAGATCCAGATTTGACCTATGACCTGCCTTTGTTTCTGTGTCAGTGAAAGTTCACGCATTGTTCAATTTTGAATTTTCCCGCGGAAAGTAACTTTTTCGTGGATTTCCTTTGTTCATGATCAAGCAGAGGAAAATTTAACATTTTCAGTGAGCTTTGCATTGATTATTTTTCACTTTGTGCTACATGTGCAGAAGGTGAATCTTGAATATTTTTTCACTTTTTGTGATATTTTGCAAAAGGTGAACTTCGTCATTTTTTCACTTTTGTGGCAGTGACATAAAGGTGATATTTCATTTTCATACTTTTGCAACTTAGTTGTAAAAGTGATCAGTGATTTTTCTTATAGTGAGGATTTGATCTTCATTATATGGATATATGGTATTATTTTTCACTGTATGAAAATATTTTGTTTCAACATTTGCATGTTTTCAGGGTGTCATTGATTTATCTGGTGTACTGGTAAGGATTTGGTCCTCTCCATTTACATCTCACACATATCAGTTTGACATTCATGAATTTATGTTATAATTACATTTGTTGATGGATTTATGCTGTCGGCTTGTGTAATTTCATTGTGAAAAAAAAATATCATACTCTTGGTGGTGTTTTTTCACTTTAGTGAGAGTGAGAACCATTGTGCTTTTTCATAAGTACCTGTCTGGGCATCGGAATTCAAGTTTTTTTGCTGGTTTTGGACAAAATTCAATTCTTTGGTCAGTAAAACATAGTGTTACATTCATATTGTAATCATATATGCACAAAATGGCTCCAATCAATGTGAGTACAGCTTCTCCAAAGGTATTAGCAACATTGCCTGGTGTAGGTAAAGCTACAGTGAAATGCCTTCTTGATCTACGATCTACACTTGAAGGTGAGAATAAAGTGTTGACTTATCACACATTGATACAGGCTAACATAATGCCTCAGGAGCATTGGCAAAGATTACTGGATTCAGGAGATATATGATTTACTGAAGAACATCACCAGTTACCATCATCAGTAAATCCCTCGGGTGGGATGTCACTCCCTTCCTCTGACGTACAACTTCCTGGGCAACAGACACAAGACCTTCTGATGAGGAGTCTTGTCCAACAAATGGAAGAGTCGATGAAAGGGATGTTCAGTAATTTGAATGAAAAAATGGCATCTCTTTGTAAAAATCAGGCAAATTTAGAACAGCAGTTTGCCGAGCTGAAAGAGGAGCGTAGCAAATCTGACAAGATTAACGCCTCGGTTGCTACAGGAGGGGATGTGAAGGACCCTTCAACGGTCTTTCACAACAACTTGTTGCAGCGGATGTCAGAGATTGTGCCGCAAGGGATATACTCAGCACCGAATGTGACAGTTGCAACTAGACAACAGAACTGTCCCCCTCCTCCCCCAGTTTCGAGGATGTCATTCCCTCCTCCTGGAAATAACACCCGCAGTACGTGGACCGGCAATGTGTCTTGGGAACAAGCACAATATGTACCGCGACCATCACAACCCATATTTACCCCTGCATCGGCACCTAGACACACCTACTCCCCAGAGCCTCCAGTGTTGTCACCATTTAGGGGAGAAATTATTAATTCACCAATTTCAGCTGCTGGTCAAGGGTATGATCCAGTGCCATCCCTCCAGATCGGACAGACCCAACATCGTCCTCGCTATAATCGAGACCATGGGCAGGCACGTGAACCTCCAGCGCCCAAGATGGCCACGTATGACGGAAAACAGGACTGGCGATCATATATGGCTCAGTTCAACCGGTTGGCCCACAGGTATCATTGGTCCGATTATGACAAGTTGGATCGTCTGATTGACTGTTTGAGGGGCAGAGCCTTGGACTACTTTGGTAGTCTGAATGTAGACATCCAAGAGGATTTCGCGCGTCTCACAGGTAAGTTAGATAGCAGGTTTGGACGGAAAGATCCCCCAGCCACAGTGAGGCAGCAACTTGCCTGTCTTCAGCAGTTGCCGATGAATGTCTGGAAGACTTGGCTGAACGAGCTCAAAAATTGGCGCGCGATAGCTATCCTGACGCCCAGGGGGCGAATGAAATTATTGGCGATCTGGCCAGGGGCGCCTTTCTACGGGCGTGTACACATCAAAGGGTGGCCCTGGAAGTACTGAATAAGGAGCCTCCTGATCTGGACACGGCTTTACGTCTCATGAAAATTCATGAGCAGCACTACAAAATTGTGTTTGGTGCTAAGAAGTCGGTCAAGGTGGTCTCCTTTGAGGACGATCCACTCAGTGTCATGGCTACCACGTTGGAGCACAAAACCAAAACACCGGATGTGGAACCAGTTGACAAGATTGCGGCTGCCATCAAATCTGCTCTACTTGAGGGAATGAAAGGTATGACCACAGTGTTCAGTACCATCTTAGAGGTGCACGAGAAAATGGATGGGAAGGTAAGTTCGGGACAGCGAACACCCCCTGGTACTCCACCCAGAACTGCCAAGGGTGCTTGTTTTAGGTGTGGCAGTACTGCTCATTTTGCCAGGGAATGCTCATCTCCTAAATCTTCTCCGGTACGGTCACCATCCCAGAAGTTCTCATCCTCTCCCAACAAAGGTAAGGAACCGGAGTTACACAACAGCGGGTTGTGAAGTCTGGCCATAAGACAACCCTTACAGCTGTTCAGGGCCAGAATAATTCTGTACATATTGTAGATAGTTGTGCAAATGCTGTAAATAAGAATATTGTTAACTCTGGTGTGAAGAACTATTCAAACCTTGCACCTGAACTCAAAGAAGTGACTTTTCAAAATACTATGACTGGGTACAATATCATAATTCCCATAAAAGTCAATTTACAGGAGACCCAAGCCGTAGTGGACACAGCAGCACAAATTACTGTTGTTAGTGCAGATTTTGCCAATAAGATCGGGCTGAATTCCACTAAAGGAGAACGGGTTATCCTGAAAGGAGCTGCTAAATCAAGCAGGATGGAGGCCACAATTGTCAAACAGGTAAGACTTTCTGTGGGGAAAAGTACATTTCTCGTTGATGTATATGTAGCCCCAATCACAGATCCTGTCATTCTTGGGCTGGATTTTTTGCTGGCGCAGGAATGTATAGTGGATCTCAAAAACAACATTGTTATAGTGGGTGACACTGTTATACCTGCAACTTTGTGTCGTAATGGAACCACCCAACACTCTGTACACAAAGTTGTGCTCCATCAAAGATTGGTTGTCCCTCCTAATAGCAGGATTAAAGGTCTTGCAGTTATTGAGGATGTACAACCAGGGGATTATGTCATAACACCTGTACCAGTGAACAATGACTTACTGTTACCATCGATTGTAGTACCTGGTCTAGCCAGAGTTCCCATTGATGTACTTAATGTGGGCAACACCTTTGTAACTCTGAAACCCAGGAGGCTGATGGGCAGTGCTGTTTTGTTGGATCGTGTACTATCTGACACTGATACCGCAGCAGCTAGTTCGCCGGATTTGGGGGATCAGGGTCCTGC
This sequence comes from Hermodice carunculata, assembly GCA_964020975.1. Lineage (NCBI taxonomy): Eukaryota > Metazoa > Annelida > Polychaeta > Eunicida > Amphinomidae > Hermodice > Hermodice carunculata. The sequence goes on along the minus strand of OZ026613.1, from coordinate 73,778,480 downwards.
AGATGATCACCTTACAGTGAAATCCATTGTGTCAGATTATTCACATGAGAGTGATGTGAGGGATGACAAAGATCTCTTGCAGAATAATGTGCCAGAATACTTTAAAGCATTGTTAGATAAATCCAGTACACATCTTACTGCGGAACAACAACAACAGCTATCAACTTTGCTGGGTGAGTACTCTGACATTTTCTCTGTAAGTGAATATGACCTAGGATGTTTCAGTAAAGTGACACACAAGATTGACACTCAGAATGCCAAGCCCATAAAGCAGCGTCTCCGGCGTGTTCCATTCAGTTTCGAACAGGAGGAAGAGAAACATCTCCAGCAGTTGTTAGATGTTGGCGTTATACAACCCTCTACGTCAGACTGGGCATCAGCACCTGTGTTGGTTAGGAAGAAAAATGGTAATGTACGTTATTGCATTGATTATCGGGCACTAAACACGGTCACTGTCAAGGACGCCTACCCTCTACCTTTAATTGACGAGTGTTTAGACACTTTGGGAGGCAACATTTTCTATTCCTCTTTGGACATGGCCAGTTCGTATTACCAAATCAAGATTGAACCAGCTGATCGTCATAAGACGGCATTCCTAACTAAATACGGTCTGTTCGAGCATTTACACATGGCTTTCGGCCTTTGTAACGCACCAGCGACCTTCATGCGTGCCATGAATTTAGTTTTACAAGGATTACCGTGGGCCAAAGCTTTTCTGGATGACGTGCTTATTCTGGGCAAATCTTTTTCAGATCACTTTGCAAACTTGAGGACAGTGTTTGAACGATTTAGGGAGAATAAAATTAAGCTAAAACCAGAGAAATGCTCCCTGTTCCAAACGGAAGTCAAGTTTTTGGGTAAGATTGTGTCCAAGGATGGCATTGGAGTGGATCCAGAAAAAACCAAGGCGGTAAGAACATGGCCTGTACCGAAATGTACAAAGGATGTAGAAATCTTTCTCGGGTTTGTGAACTACCATAGGAAACATATAGTGGATTTTGCTGAGAAGGCTGCCTGTTATACCAGGTTACAGGTCCCAAAAGCAAGTTTGTATGGGAAGAAGAGCATACCAGGGCATTTGAGTTATTAAAGTCATCATTATTGGAAGCTCCACTGTTGGGTTTTCCACAAAAGGAAGGACAGTGGGTGCTTGACTGTGATGCCTCTGGGGTTGCTATCGGAGCGGAGCTTTCTCAAGTACAGGATGGCAAATTGAGGGTCATCTCCTATGGTAGCTTTGCATTAACTGCAACACAAAGGAAGTATTGTACCACACGGAAAGAGCTTCTGGCAGTTGTCCGTTTTACTAGACAATTTAGACATTATCTGCTGGGCCGGAAAGTGCTGGTTCGTACAGATCACAGTAGTCTGGCTTGGTTGATGAGGTTTAAGTACATAGAGGGACAGCTTGCTAGATGGCTGGAAGAGTTAAGTCAGTACGACCTTTGCATTGTTCATCGGGAAGGAAAGAAACACCAAAATGCAGATGGTCTTTCCCGAATTCCAGACCCGGAAAGTTTCTGCAATTGTTACAGGGCTGGCATGGATATCTCCCTGTTGCCATGTGGCGGGTGTAGGTATTGTGCCAGAGCGCAAGAACAGTGGAGTCGGTTTGAAGAGGACGTCGATGACGTTATTCCGCTGGCAGTTAGACTGATCTCCACTGATCAAGATAACTCAACCGATGTTGACTGGTTCGTTGGCTATTCTTCACAGGATCTACGTGACCATCAGTTAAGGGATCCTGACATTGGCCCTGTTATACAGTGGTTAGAGACCAACGTCGATCCAACAAAAGATGCTCTACAACTTTACAGTCCATCAGTAAAGCATCTATGGCTATGTAAGTCTCAACTGTCTGTGGAGGATGGTATTCTCTTCTACAGGGGGGACGATGTTGTGCCAAGGAAATGCTTAGTTGTGCCTCTTACTCTGCGGGATGATGTAATGAAGCAGTGTCACGATGTTCGGTTAGCAGGACATCTTGGTCAGGCTAAAACTTTACAGATCTTGCGGAGAAGTTTCTTTTGGCATAATTTGGCTAAAGACTGTAAAATATATGTAGAGTCATGTACTGCATGTAATATTCAGAAAAAACCTAGGATGTGGCCAAGAGCAAGACTAGGTAAGTACCATGCAGGAGCAGCTATGGAACAGGTCCACATTGACATCCTGGGGCCATTTATGCAAAGTTCAGCTGGTAACGTATATATCTTAATGTTGGTCGATCAGTTTACCAAATGGCTGGAGTGCTATGCACTACCAAACCAGTCTGCAGAGGCCATTGTTACCAAGATAGTGAATGAATTCATTGCCAGATTTGGATGCCCATTGGCTATACACAGTGACCAAGGTAAGAACGTAGATGGCAACTTGATTAGGGCCATCTGTGATTTGTTAGAGATAACAAAGACCCGGACCACACCTTACAGGCCTTGTGCAAATGGACAGGTGGAACGGTATAATCGTCTTCTCTTACAGATGATTCGGTGCTGTGTACAGAGTTCCAATAAAAACTGGGACACCTATCTCCCTCAGTTGGCTGCAGCAATTAGAGCTATGCCTAACCGTAACACTGGGTTTTCAGCTAACTTTTTAATGTTGGGAAGAGAGGTTTTTGGGCCGAAAGATCTGATGTTTCGACTCTTTGAGGAGCGTACTGGTCAAGAACCACCTCAATATGCTAAGGAAATGCAGGAAATTATGTCTAAAGCACACCACTTAGCTTGTTCCCATCTACATGTCTCCCAGGAACAACAGAAAAAGACCTATGATTTAAAGCTGTGTAAAAATTCTTATGAGGTTGGGGATATAGTTTATAAACTGGAATCTGCACGCAAGCCTGGTCAATCAAAGAAACTGGGTAAGACTTGGAGCGGGCCATATATTGTGATGGAAGTTTTGTCAGAAGTACTTTATAAGGCTAAAGGTCGTAGGAAAGAATTTGTGACCCATCATGACCGTCTGAAACCATGTAAGGATCGTGTAATCCCGATGTGGCTAAGACGGATGAGACATGATTTATTAGATCAAGATGTCACGATCCCCTATGACCAAGAAGAACAAGAGGAATCCTTATTGGCTGACATTTTCCGCGATCTGTTTGGCACCGAAGAGGAGGTACCTACACCAGACAGTGGTGGTACAACTCCAGACCGCGTGACAGATACAACCTCACCTCATCAGGATGGGAATACTCAGTTGAGTGATACTTCGTTGGATTTTGATCCAGATGATTTCATCACCAGTACTCCCATCCCTTTGACAACCCCTGTCAATCACACAGCTGTAGTTCCCACAGTCACCACCAGGAGGGGACGAGCAGTGGTACCACCTAGACATTTGAGAGGTTATGATCTCAATTAGTGGATATCATGTATATAATCATACCTGGTGATAATGGCCGGATTTTATCTGGCTATGTGATTATTCTGTATATATGATATGTTTGCAGGTGTGAGTTGAGAGTACTCTTAAGCAGATGTAATCTGTCCATATCCACTGATTGACACGTTATGATCTTGATTTTTCTTGCAGCCTGCAGGCGGATATAATCTGACTGTATCAATCCTTGACCAAGTTAACTGATCAATATGGGTATTTCTTACCTGGCTGGATGTGATCTGGCTAATGTAAATATTATGTGTGAATTGCTTTTGTATATATTAATCGGTCCTGTGTATAAATTTATGTGGGCTGAAAATTGATGAATGTATTTAGGTTTAATATAAAATTTCCAGCAGAACTTCACTATTATGTCTGTTTTTCATCAGATGTCGGCTGAAGAGCAGTTGCCCCCAGGAGACTGGATTGTTCTTAGCTCCCTGACTGATGATGAGCTGGAGGACCATCCCATTACTGCACATGAAGTCCGTTCAGGTCCCCAAGGCAGGTACAGCATAACCTTACCATCAGATGGTCCGGCAGTGGATGGGGTGGTGGATGTTTCGCAAATATACCAGGACCGGGCTCTTTTCCAGCCGGATAAGCTGGGACATCGGCGTACAGTTCAGCTAAATGCGGAACACCAGTTAACGTTGACGATACAGGCTAAATCCAAGAAGTCCAAGTTGCGTCCCTGCCCGGTTTGTAATACCAAGGTATCACATGTGAAACGGCATGTGTTGAAGGCCCACCTCCCGTGGTACGTGTCGCCATCCACCTGCTGTTGGCAGTGCGGGTTTCAGTGCTCGCAGGTGACCGGGATGCTGGCTCATTTACAGCAGCATAACGACGTTGGAGTGGCTGACTTCGGAGAAGACCAGAAGGGAGCCTGGGTAAATCTCATGGCTGGATATCTCTCCACATTGGCCGAAGAGGTAGGGTGTTCCTCCATTGAAAGTCTGCTTGTATATGTCAAGGAGCATCAACTGTACGGTCAGGATGCAGCCATTTCTGACACAGACAAGGAACTGTTCCAACTGTTCCATTCCACAATTACATGGATCGAGGATCTCCCCACGCATATCACGGTGTCTCCTCCCAATTGTATCGTGTCTCTCCTTCACTGGAGGGTGCTGGCTGCCATTGTGGGCAGCTTACCGGAGGAACGGGTGGAACCCATGAGGAGTGTGGAAAGGATGGAGCCTCGGTTGCGGACCGAAGATGCCACTTATCTTATCACAGCATATCAGACCCACACCTATATTGTTATAGATGCACATTGTCATGTGGGAGAGCTTCTCTTTAGATCACATCAGCCTGATCTACAGACAGCCCTAGAGAAGCTTCCCACATCCCCAGAGTCCTTCCAACTGGAATTCATAATTAGCAATCAGTGCTTCGAAAATATGTGGAAAACGGAGGCTGGTTTAGCGGAGCTAAGAGAAGATCCCCGCATTCATTTTTGTATGGGTATCCATCCCAGGTTTGTGTCTCCCAACAGGGACTACACTCCCATTATAAGCCGGCTGGAACAACTGTTGGCTGCCCTGAGAGTGGTTGGCTTGGGGGAGCTGGGCCTGGACTTCTCCTCAGTTGACACCACTAACGGCACCGTGTTGAAGGAGCAGCAGAGGGTCCTGGAATTGTGCTTGCCATTGGCAGTCCAGCGGAAGCTCCAGGTTGTAATTCATTGTAGAGGACCACGTGGAGAAATCAGCACCAACTTCCACATCTACAGGTGCCTAGAACTATTCAGGAGGACCATCCCTAGTAGTCATCCAATCCACATGCATTGCTTTCATGGAGGGGTAGAGGAGGTTAAGGCGTGTCTGGAGGCATTCCCCAACATGGTTTTTGGGATAACTCAGAAAATGGGTTCGAGTGAGGAGATGAGGAGGGTAATCCGTCAAATCCCAATCAAGAAGTTGGTTCTGGAGACGGATGCACCATATCTGGTTCCAACCACCTTCAATGTTCCCTGTTCCAATCCTGGAATGGTTCTGGAAGCTGCAAAATTGGTCGCCAGCACCAAAAATCTACCATTGTCCATGGTGTGCGAAATAACGAGAGCAGCCACCAAGGAATTATATCGCCTCTAACTCATATATATGTGTATCTGAAGAAAGAATGCATGTTGTCTACCCTTCTGACGGATTATGATCTGTCTGGTTGTGGTAGCTTGTAATATTTTGGGATGGTGTGTGAGTCTGCATATGGTTAGATGGATTATGATCTACCTACCTCATATGAAATGCTGTGTATCAGAACTCATTCCTTCTGAGCAGTCGGATTTGATCTGATAGTTGACAGGAATGTGGTTGATTTTTGCCAAATATACAGGCAGTACACATTTAGCAGCAGGACGGATTTGATCTGGCTTGTTGTGCAATGTTTTGTAAATATGTAAATAATTGTATTATATTAGGTACTTTAATCAGTAGGTTGGATCTGATCTGACTTACTGATTGTTCAAATTGTTTATAATATTCAAATCAGTCGGATGGATTTGCTCTGGCTGGCTGATTGAATTAAGCTTTAATTTGAAAGGATCACATAGTAATGCAGTAGCCCATATCCTAACAACTATCAGACTGTAAGGAATGCTGCATGCTGCATATTATGTCCCTCTAATGCATGTCACTAACACCTTTTTCAGGGATATGGTTATCATGGGAGTCATGGAGATACCCTGGTTCTATCTCTCATTTTTTGATAGATGTGAATTAATTGTGTGACATTCAGGGGCATGACACATCGATATTAACCTTTGATCTTTTTTCCTCTCTACTTGAGGTTGCACACTATAGGGCTGCACTAGCCAGAGCCCACTCTTGTTAAGGCACACTTCTGTAAAACGGAGGGGAATGTGGTGTGGGTGGAAACAATAGGCGCTCCCCGGGCGAGAGACCTTCACTGCTCCCTGGGCGAGAAAACCACGAGACCCTCACGATGAGACCTTGGAAGTGTGCAGTGGAGCCTTAGCTGTTGGACAGCCCAGACGTGTCTTGTGGACTACAAGTATCTACTGGACAAGTCCGTTTGCCCACTGACCAGGACCGGAAACCTGAACCTTCCCTGGTGAGTATTATAATATAGTGTACACGGCCAGCACTATATGAGGAAACCCCGGGTGATACACAAAATGGCGCGAAACACAGTGACCAGGTCGAGGTCACCGACCAGGTGAGCGATATTCAGGACTTGATAGACTCATACAGAGATACGCTCACGAAAGTTAACGTAATAAACTCTGAACTCAAGAAAGTACAGGCGGACAATGAGCAGGTTAGAGCACAATTAGTGATCTTGACTGCGCATAATGCTAAGCTACAGGAAGAAGTTGATATTTTGAAATCCACCATTGCAAGCACTAACAAAACCACACATGTATCACAAAACGAACATGATGGTTGTTGCAGTGATGATTCTGAATCTGATGGTGATTATAATTTGGAAGATGATAAGACTTTTGCTACGATTGCTACTGAAACCATGAGCACCGTTATACGAAAATCACGCAAACGTAAAGCAAAAGCAGCAGACTCAAATGCAAAGAAACACTGTTCAGTCCCTGGAAGTACCGGTAACCATGATAGTAAAGCACAAACTGACATAGAGATGTGCTCAGGGCCTAATAGGTCTTCAACTGCAGCTATGCCAGTTACACTTCAAGCCGCAAAAACGGTGGATAGCACTGAAGCAAGTACACAGAGACTTCCACCTTTGAATACAGACTTCTATGTTGGTTTCCTTGACGTGGCACACAGTGCCAAGGATGTATCACGATTCATACAGGGAAACATAGGAATTCAGACTATCAACGTTCACGAATTACCTTTTCGAAAAAATGGAAGATGTAACTGGAAATCTTTTAAAGTGACAGTTGAAAATAAAAGTGCTGATACTGTGATAAAATCCCCTTTTTGGCCATCAGGGGTTAAAGTGCGTCGGTTCCTGGGGAAAAACCCTAGTAGCGGGCTAGGAAACACCCAAGCTAGCGCTAATCCCACGGGACATGCGAGGCAAGTACTCAGAGCCGCCCCATCAACCAGACCGGTTAGACCAACGCAGCAACATAGTCAGGGAGGGCAAACCCGGCCCCCAGTCAGGCACTTTGTCCCCCAACAGAGCCATGCTAACCCAACACAACAGAACTTCCAGCCTGCATATCACCACGCAGGCTCCGTCGGACAACATACTACGACCAGCTGGCCGGCGCCAACAGCGCAGCAGAACATTTTTAACCCATGGACACATCACGGAGCGTACCAATCCCAGCGAGTGGGCTTGGAGACATTTACTTTTATCGGCCTACATCTCGTGACTGTATACCCAGTCCATTAAATGACTCTGGGTCCATACCCGGTAACTATACCCCCAGTAATTTAATAGACTCTGGGTCGGGAAATATAAAACTTTCTTTTATTGATAACAATGCTGATGTCAAACATGATAATTTTACGCACATTAAGTGCGAGCAGTATAACTGCCATGGTTTTAAAAGTAACTTTGATTATGTGTTAGATAGACTGGAGCGCTGTGACGTCTTATCGGTTAATGAAACTTGGCTCCGTCCCCACGAGCTCAATCTCATTCAAAATGCTATTAATGAAAGACCCTCACTGAAAAGTCAGAAAATACATGTTTTTGCCAAATCTAGCATGAGTGAGGGTGATCTTGAATATTCTGGTCGCCCCTACGGAGGCATTGTATTAATTATTAAAGCTTTCAAGGGTCTTGCCTGTTTTGAACTTGAATCTCAGAGTGATAGAGTTATTAATGTGGCCCTAAGTGGCACAGACGGTAATATCCTACATGTATTTACTAGTGTGTATATGCCATTCTATACTACAGAGAATACTTGTGAGGAATACATTGAAACTCTCAGTATTTTACAAGCTACAGTAGATCAGTATGCTTCTACTGCTACCATCGCTATTTTGGGCGATTTCAATGCACAACGTCCATGTAGTGAAAAAATAACTAAGAATTGGTATAAGAAAAAAGGCTTCAACGCAAACAGTCGACTTTTATATGATTTTCTACAGTATAATAATATGTTACCAGTGGACATGTTACTTAGTCAAGAGGTAAACTATACATATACTGAACCCCAATGAAAAGTATCCACATAAAAAAATTAACACATTAATTTTGTAAGTTACTAAGTACTGTGTGTGCATATATGCATGGTTTGGAGCCTACATCAGGGTCATTCAGGACAACTTTTTAACTTTTGCTGGGTTGTTACATAATGCATGTGACTTTTGTGCACCGAATATGGCTTCTGACCACCACTCCTATTGGATGGCTAAAATGACCTGATGTTTTCAGTGGCTTTAAAAAGGGATGTTCAGCCAAGAAAAAAGCCAGTGGTCTCAGGTGTGTTGAGGCGATCATGCCGCGTCTGAGCCAAGGTCAAAGACACCATGCTTTGGGGCTTGCAGAGGGTGGAGTCCCAATCACTCAAATCGCACAAAGAATGGGGTGTACTCGGCGCACCATCCAACGACTAATTGAACGGCAACAAGAAACTGGATCCATAGATGATCGGCCTAGGCCTGGCCGAGAAAGAGTGACAACACCTGGCCAAGACCGTCACATCCGGCTGATGCACCTGCGAGACCGTTTCCGTACAGCAGCCCAAACAGCCCGTGAGACTCAAGGGGTGAATCACCGTCCTGTCAGTAGTTCTACTGTGGAGAGGCGACTGAGGAGCAGTGGCCTAACAGCCAGAAGACCTTACAGGGGTAACCTGCTGACCCAACCCAGAAGAGAAAGACGACTGCAGTGGTGTAGAGCACACTCCAGGTGGACTCGCCAGCAGTGGAATACCGTCCTTTTTACTGACGAGTCCCGTTTTTGTGTCAGCAGAGCAGATGGCAGAGAACGTGTGTGGCGCCGGACTGGGGAGAGATATGCAGATGCCTGTGTCCGTCAGGCAGATCGATGGGGTGGATCCTCTGTCATGGTGTGGGCAGGCATCAGCAACCGCTACCGGACACCCCTAGTGGTCATTCAAGGGATCCTCAATGCTAGGCGGTACATTGATGAGGTGCTGGAGCCGCACATGGTCCCATTTATGGAGCAGCATCAAGATCTGGCGATCTTTCAGCAGGACAATGCACGTGCACACTCTGCAAGATTAACAATGAACTTTCTCAATGAGAACAACATCAATGTCATGGAATGGCCAGCGTTCTCACCCGATCTGAACCCTATTGAACATTTGTGGGATCAGTTAGGCCAAGGTATTCAACGGAGGACACCTAGGCCTACTACCCGAAACCAGCTGATCCAAGCTCTGCAGGAAGAATGGAATAATGTTCCCCAACACAGAATTCAAACCCTGGTCAGCAGTATGCGCCGCAGATGTATAGCATGTGTTGATGCTCGAGGTGGCCACATCCCATATTGAACAGAAAAATTTGTGTGACTGTCAATTAGGGCAGTTAATGACATTTTTTGCCTGTAAGTGACGTTAATGTCGGTAGAGCGTGACATTATTTTTACGCCAGAAAAGTGAATGCTTTGTTAAGTTCTAAGCACGTCTAGGTATGAAATGTTTCAAGTATAAACAATAAAATACTTCAACATTGGCATGTGGATACTTTTCATTGGGGTTCAGTATATTTTTGCATCGGTAATCAACATTTTACCTGGATTGATCATATTTTAATTATGTCTAGAAACATGAATGATATTGAGCCATGTCATATAGTCCCCTTCGAAGATAATAATCTGAGTGATCACCTTCCTATTTCTATGAGCATATTATTGCATCTTCCTAATGATTCTTGTAACAAACAGAACTCTGATGTAATGCATAATTCTAAGTTTTCTCCTCCACCTAAATGGTCAGATAAAGCATGTAACGTTGAATACAGGCGAATTCTCAGTGAGAAACTTGATTCTCTTGAATTGTCAAATATTGATGTGAGTAATAAGGAGGAAGCAAGTACTTTTATAGATACCATTTTTGAAGATGTTAATAATGCCATACTGGACTCTTGTAAGGAAGCTGGCTGTGTTCCAAGTAAAACACATAAACATAAAAGTTATTGGTGCCCTCAACTCAGTATTTTACGAGACAAGAAGAGATTCTGGCACCACCTCTGGACTTCAAATGACCGTCCAAGATCGGGTGTAGTCTATGAAGGGTGGAAATTTGCTAAGAAAAACTTCAGACGTATGAGTAGGCAATATATGCAAAAACAGGTAGATCGTAATTTTAACCGTCTGAATTATTTATATCATGAACGAAAAATGACTTCTTTTTGGAATGTCTTGAAAAACCAAAATAAAAGTATAATTAACACTTCACTGAATGTAAACCAGTTTGCTGACTATTTTAAAGGTATTATGCAAGATACTAGTCCTCTCTCGGATGAGCAGGCTCAGATCGAAAACAATGTTGACTCTTTCTTTAAGAAACATGAAAAAGATGTATTTCATGATATCAGTGTCACACCAGAAAAGGTCAAAGAGTTCATATTATCTCTAAGAAGTAATACTGCCGCTGGTATAGATGGTATTTACTCAGAACACTTGAAATACGGTATTACTGACACATTATGTAAAGTGTTGTCTATTCTATATACGTTCATAATCAGATGGAGTGTAGTTCCAGGCGATTTCCTTATTGTAGTCATTGTTCCACATCTGAAAAAACCGACGCTTAATCCAAATGTCTTAAATAATTTTAGGCCTATTACAGTAAGTACAACCCACTCAAAAATAATTGAGCGCTTTTTAACACCCTGTAATAATGCGTTTTCTACACAGTTTGTTTTTACTAAACACAGAGACACAACCTTGGCATGTTCTTATTTACATGATGTAATCTCGTATTTCAAAAGTAAAAATTCCCCTTTATATATATGTTCTTTAGATGCAGAACGATGCTTCGACTCCATATGGCACTCTGGATTATTTTACAAGTTAATGAATACCCTACCTTTATCTCATTGGATGTTCCTCTATAGATGGTATAGTAATATGCATGCCGTAATAAAAATGCATGGTGAATATAGTGAATGTTTCCAGGTTACACAAGGCACAAGACAGGGCAGTGTCCTGTCGCCCAGGTTGTTTAATATCTTTATTCATGATTTACTATCTGAATTACAATTCTCCGACAATGGTGTGATGATAGGAAATCAGAAATATAATAATTGTGCCTATGCAGATGATATAACAGTTTTTTCTACCAGTATACCAGGTCTTCAGTCATTAATAGATATATGTCATTTGTATGCCAAAAGATGGCGCTTCAACTTCGGCATTAAAAAGACAAAATGTATGGATATAGGCAGCTTTGTATTCGCCGATGGACAGCGTCCAGCTTGGAAACTAGGTAATGAAGACTTAAGTACCGAGGACTCTCTTAACATCCTAGGGGTAACTTTTACAAAAGATGATAAATACCATGGTCATGTTACAAATCGTATCTCTTCTGCCACACGGTCAATGTATAGATTATGTACTGCCGGATTTACTTATCCAGGTCTTGATACAAGTGCCAAAGTACATCTATGGAATACCATAGGAGTCCCGAGTTTGACTTATGGGATGGAATCAGTACATCTGACAAATCAGCAACATAATCGTTTAAATTCTACCCAAGCATGTATTTTAAAAGCATCCATGGGACTCGGTAAGAGATATAGACATAGTAAGTTATTGAAAGCTGTAGAATTTCCTTTAATATCAGAAGTTATCAAAGCTAATTCTCTCTCCTTGTTATATAGATGTTCTAAATCGAACTCAGTCTATAGGTCATTATGTTCTTATCTTCTGGCTTCATACATGGTGAAAGGTAACCGGGTACAACATACATTAGAAGACCGGGTTATCAGCAGTGGATCTGCACCGCTAAGCACGTTTCTTTACCCGGCTGATCAAGTAATGCCCTCACCGGAAGGTGAAACTGATGGAGTGGTAGATTCTTTACGTTATTTGGTGCATCACCCCTCTTTCAATCAGAGAGGTAGCATTCAGCATAATTTAGCTACACTTTTATTGAGGTCCTTCTGACTCTAATTGTATGCGCTCTTGTGTTTTGCGGGGGGTCCCGTTGGGTGGGGCGGTTCAGATCAGGGGCTCACTATTTCAGAGCTCCTGGTGTGATCTCGGCCCATCAGGGGAGCCTCTTACCATGCACATGGGCGCCCTCTGTCGAGACAGTGGGCAACTATAAAAGTCATGATAAGAAATACATTATTATAAATACTTACGGTGCTCCGGAATATCGATACGTTTCTAGTCAATTATCATCTATAATATTTTGTGTGTAAATAGATGCATGGTTTAGTTATATGATTTATCCTGATGTATTTTATTTACTATGCTCTTGGCTAGTTATTACCCTGTGTTCATGTAGATGTATGATTTATCTCGATGTACATGTACTATGAGTTCCTCGTTCGCGGGGGTTTAATAAAATCTATTCTATTCTATTCTATTCTATAAACCCCACCTGAACCCACCAAAACTCACCAAACCCCACCTGAACCCACCAAAACTCACCAAACCCCACCTGAACCCACCAAAACTCACCGAAACCCACATTTTTGCTGGATTTGGTCGGGAATTGTTTAAATCCCAACAGAATCCAGCGAAATTTTGTTGGAACTGGCTTGAAAAATGCTGGATATTGCTGGATGCTTGGCAGGAATGCTCGATTATGACGGATGTTTTCTCCAGCATTTTTCATCACGCCCAGCAATATCCAGCATGATCCCAGCATTTTTTTTTTTGTGAGGGAATATATATCTGTAAAATGAAGCAGCCCCCTGTCGTGTATTTTTGCGTCTTTCAGCTCAGGTTACTTGTCAGTGGGCTGAGCATATGCGATGGCTCTTGGTGCATCATCAGTCGTCCGTGAGCTCGTCCGCAGGCGTCGAAAATTCACATTTTCGCCTTCTTCTTCAAACTGTTTCCCAGATTGCTTCAAAACGTGGTCGGATCTTCATTGGTTGGATCTCTATAAAATTTGTGAAACGATCTTACTCTAATGTTTTGTTTAATTTTAATGTTTATTTTCAATGGATTTTTGTGTTCATTTTTTCCCAAAAACCTAAAAATTGTGCTGCGATTTTTTTTTTTTTGGGGGGGGGGGAGGGGAACATCTCCAAAAGCGTGTGTCATATTGTCCTGATATTTCATGAAATGTAGCTTGTGGTAGTGTCCAACATAGTTGTTTACTAGGCGTGATACTCCAGATCTCTGGCTTTCAACACATTTTTCAATTCGGTTGCTTGAAGATTAATGCATATACTCCTATTGATTATAGAATGTGGATTGCAATGGCGAATCACATTTTTGACTTCTCCAAATCCGTTACCCGGATTCACTTAAAATTTTGTGGGTATGTACCTCGAATCGGTCTGTACCAATATGTAGAGCGTCATAGTCACGCTTCAACGATTTTTATATCTTTAGCGATTTTCTTCGTTCATTTTTCTGGACCGGGCCAATTGGTTTGAAATTGCCAAAGGGCACGTTTGTTTATTTATAGACCTCCATTTGTTTAAGAGATGGTACCGTAATTTTTGGGTGTTTAGAGATTTTCAATTTTTGCTGCAAAAGTATCACTCAGAGTGTTCCGAAACTTGGTAGGAATGAACTAGTTTGTGCGAATTTGTGTGCATTTTTACTTTTCTTGACTTCTCTCAAAAGGTTAGTTGGGTCGTCGCCAAAAGTTAATGGGAATTTACGAACACTTGATTTCCATCAATTTTTTTCACTGCATGATCGTGTTGTCATTTTCTGTTGTTTCTTCCCCCAAATTTATCTAAATTAGGAACAATTGGTAAGGGGATGTGTGCATATTAGCATAGCTACTGTGCTATAAGGATAGCAGCAAATCTGACATATTGGCCTATATCTCGGTAATTTTGGATACTAGGCCCATGGTTGCTATTCAACATTAATAAAATAATAAAAAAGGGCTTTCCTCTGGCTTTGTTAATTTAAACCTTAAAGGTCAACTGACATAGAGGCTAATATTTCAGGAATGTCGGATCATCGGCCATGGTTTCTATTCAACACTGATGGAAAGTACTTATATGGTTTCTTTTGATTTTGTTAAGTTTGACATTGAATGGCCTTGGAAAGTCAAATTGGCATTTTGGCATATATCTTGATAATGGTGGATTCCATCACTTTTTATTTGAAAAATGATTGGCGAAATGTGTGAGTGAAGACTGATATTACAGTGATGGTGGTTTTCAACAAAGTTGATCTCGATATTGTTCTGAAGCTCACAGGAAGTCAGCTGAGCACCAGACTGTCACATTCCTCTTGTTATATATTTGTGGACATGAATTACATATCAAAACAGTTCCAAATAATCGGTTTTGACACAACTTGAATGTATTTTTAAATTTCGTCAGTAAAAGCGGAAGTAAGGCAGGGCTTGCCATCTTTCAAGATTCAAATAAAAACACATGGCGTTCATGTAGAAAGAATCAATAAACGCAAGAGCAACGATAGAAAATTAAATATGGATATTTAACTGAATCCGCAACCTTCAACTTTTCAAGGTAAGTGCATATTCTCCTTTGAGTGCATATTAATATAGTGTTTAGCAAATTGGTTATTGTTCAAGCTAAAACTCTGAAAGTAATGTAAACATTGTTGCTTAGGACAGAGGTTTCAAAAGGAATTAATTGCTAAGTATTAGCTTTCAAATTATTAATTTGATATCACAACAAAGACTGAATAAAGCTGCCTCTACGGCAAGACCACCTTAACTTTCTGTTCTGGGACGTGACTGTTAAGCGGACTACTCTAAATAAATCCTTTTGAACTTAAAAGACAGCACGTCCACTTCACAATATCAGATGGAAACCTGTACGGCACTCATTTTGAACCATAAAAATCAAAGGCGAGTTTAAGTTTCATTTTACACCCCCCGAGAACTATATCAACTGCAGTTTCAGAATATTTCTCAATGTCTCTTTTTCTCAATTCAATGAAGCAATGAGTTGACTCAGTTTCTCTGCATTTGCATAACTGAGTGGGAAAAATTAAATCTCGAAATTCCCAATGAAGTCGAATCACACATTACTTGTAATTTCTATCGCTACACGAATAATGACGGAATATCAAGAGAAAACACCAAATACCTGATGAGGAATTGCTTTTAATAATGTTGTAAAGCGTATTATACAATGATAGGATCCATGCTCAAGTAAGCTTTTTTCCTTTAGAATGATTTGCGTCGTTTAACAGTAATAAATAATTGTTTCTCTACAAAAACGTTCAAAAACAAGACCTCACACTTTGTCCAAATGGACAGTCATTGTGATTTATTGTATGCAACTGGAACACATCAGCACAACGGTCGTCCATAGTACAATGATGTTATGTTTTTATAAATTGTGCTACTTGACAATTTTGTATGGTACCTAGATGTCTCGCGGTCCTGACGGGGTGGATTCAGAAACATTATCTTGTGATTCCACCGCAGTTTCCCAATACTTTATAGAGTATTTCTTCCGAAACTTGCTCAAAGACCTAGTTGCCCGGGTCCCACTGTACGGTGCTTCCTTCCGCCACATAATTTTTTACTCTTCTGCGTGCAACCCGTTCAGTTTAAAATGCATTGGGATAGGTCGCCGAACCTTCCTAACAGTAGCTCAAAAATGTCACATGTGTAAAGGAAAACACAGACACACATAGCTGACTGGAAGCAGACAGCATTAACCTGTCCTCATTACCACTGAGAAGCAATTAAATGCACCGCCTCCCAACCATTTCTGGCTATCGTCTGGAATTCAGCAGAATCGAACACACTACCTCAAAGTCAAACCCCTTCGTCAGGCTGGTGCAAGACAAAATTGAAGTTTTCTATTTCTTGCAACGCTTTGCTCCAGCACTCTCTTTGCTGCACCAATTGTTGTTTTTTAAGAATGGCATCACCTCCAAAGAGATCTGTCATGTTGGGTTGGGCAGCCCTAAGAGGTAGCTCTGTTTCCATAGCAGCGGGAAGTTTCTGTAGCAAGTGGTAGCATATTTTGGTTGGTACGGTGTCCGCCAGACGGCGCACAGCAACCTGAAATATTACATGAGGCTTATTGGTGATCGCATCATACATTAGTGTTGAAGAAGAAGAAGAAGAAGAAGAAGAAGAAGAAGAAGAAGAAGAAGAAGAAGAGGAAGAGGAAGAGGAAGAGGAAGAGGAAGAGGAAGAAGAAGAAGAAGAAGAAGAAGAAGAAAAAGAAAAAGAAAAAGAAAAAGAAGAAGAAGAAGAAGAAGAAGAAGAAGAAGAAGAAGAAGAAGAAGAAGAAGAAGAAGAAGAAGAAAAAGAAGAAGAAGAAGAAGACAACTCTTGCTAATATATCTGTAACATTAAAAGGCGGTATTTCGTGCTCATTTAACTTTAACTGTAAAGCTTACCACGCAGTGGGCCTCGGATCAAGTAAAATATTCCATCAACAACAAAAGTGTGTTTCATTTTGTACACCTCTTGTTACAATATGATAATATCATTGGAGACCTACTTCTGACCAAAATTACAAAGAAATAAAGAGATGTGTCAGTACGTTTAAATGTAGCTAGAGACTAGAAAATAAAACTAATATCGTGGGTTTTTTGTTGCATCTTGCGGTGGTCAGTTTTTCTTACCTCCAGGTACGTCTTGATCGTGCCATGCAGTGTTTCTGTCTGAAAAGTTTTATCCACCCGCTCCAACCGAAACCAGTTCTTGTCTGAAAATGTCACTAACTTGCGAACCTTCTGTTGTAGCGTATCTGGAATGTGAGTTAAAAATCCATAAGATTTTCATTGAAAGGCCTGTTATATCACTAACAAATTTAATGATCATCAAGAGATACTGCTTTGCCATTATGATAATACATTCTATGCGGGTACAGACCACTCTAAACATACTAAGTCTTCCCATGGTTTAAATGGCGCGAGATATACAGGAAAGAATGGTTTCCTGGTAAACTGGGCAAGTGTTTTCCATAATGCTCAGGTAAAATACGGCACAGGGACATGCAAAATTATCATGATCAAGTGAAATAAAATACAGGGCAAAAACGCAACCTGCAGATCGACCAAGAAATTACCGATATGAGACCTAAAACCGATGTATTAGTATGTACTGCTTCCCATTAAAAATTAATAGGGCATGTCTGATGTGGCACGCCTTTCCTTCTTTTCCTGTTTCTCTTTCTTTCTTTTTTTTGAGAGAGAGAGAGAGAGTGAGGGGGGTGACACGCCATTAGTCAACAGCTCTCGTCATTCCTCAAGCGCGGGTGGTTGAATCAGTGCCCAAAGGGTTAAGAAGCAGTTTCAGATGCAAAGCTTGGGTCGCAGTGCTCGACCTTCCTCCCAAAGCATCCCCATGGCTCGCTATTGCATTCACTGATGTGGGCGATCATCCGACGAGAGTACATCAGAAACAAATAGCGATATAGTGGGGTCACATGGAGACAATGCCCGACCTTCATGCCCACCGTTCAGAATGTTAAAGACTGTGGTTTTTGTATTGATAATTATATCAGCGCCCGCGCATGTTAAGTCGCGAGAGTATTATTTATAATGATTATGTGTCTTTATTTTGTATCTTCAGCATATGTTTCTTTATTCCATGCGCTTTCGTCTCTTATATGTGCATGATTTGTAAGTACAACGGTTGCAAATGACCCGAGTCATATTCAAATCTCACTATAACTATAAATGCATGGAAAGGAGTCAATATAAGCATGATGCTTGTTCTCCAATCCCGTTCAACTAAGACGAAGAATTATCAAATGAAGCACAGTCTGCAGACTTTCACTAGTCCAAATTATTTGAACAGAATGGCCCATAACAATATAAGTTACATAGTGCATATGAACAGGAACGTGCTATAGATGGACTGCCAACGGGAGCGCTAATCCCTTTAGTGGTCAACTGGGCGCGACGACTACAAAGCGTGTTCAGTAGCGCCGCTCAAGTTACCCCCCCCCTGCTCAGTCCGATTGTTGTTCAATCTATGCTTCCGCGTTCGGTTGGATGGGGATACTTACATCAGGCTTACATCGGGCGTGCTATTGTACCAAGTTCAAAAACGGAGAGCTTTATGCGTGTGCAACCAGTCTCATCGTTTGAATCAGAACCGTGCGAGTCCATCGATGTGTTTTTCGTTGAAATAGGCCGATAAAAGGGTAAGTTTTTGCATTTTTCTGTCCAAAATGATGCAAAGGTAGACAACTTGCGTGCATAATAACTCCTTACTCCGTAGTCAGCAATATAAAATGTAGTTTTAGATGGATAGTGTATGCCGGTAGAATCATGGTGTTGGTTTCATTTCTTGTAGCTGAGTCCGGCGTAATGCTAAATTTTGACTTTAAAATGTGGAGCACGGTGAAAAATTTTGCACATTTCAGTCGGTGACGCGATTATTCTCGCCTTTCATCGCGTGACCTGGCCGCGTTTATATCATGGTCGCCAAGTACAAGTAACGTGTAAACAGAAGCTATTCATTTGTTCTTGCAGGCTGGTTTGAAACTGAGACCTTTGGCTTTGGTCCTGTTTGCTGCGTATTTTTTTCTTTTATCTATCTGTAACAGGGAACGGAGAACAGCGTACACACGTCCATCTTGCTGGTTGGCAAGCAGTAGATTGTTGGGTCACACGAGATCTCGCAGCACCCACGAGACTGCCAGCGGCCAGCACGGACCGTGGAGTTGTGTTTGTACAGCACTGAAGGTGCTCGCTCAAACACCCGATCACTTGAGCAGCGGCAACATTGATGGTACAAAGGGGGCCCCGCCGTTGATAGTCCATCTATAGCACGTCCCTGATATGAACATGCGCTTGTCATTTGGGCGGATCTATTGGTAATCAGACATACTAATGCTGGTTCATGTTCACCTGTACAGGCCATAAAAATTGAGACCAAAGTTTGAAGCAATCCTGACTTGATATACCGGGTTTTTTGTGTGAAATATTTTGAGGAGAAGAACGAGTCTAAAAATACTGCGCTGACTATATAATCAGGGACGTGCTCTGATATAATTCATCATTTTACACATCAATATTCAATACAAATTGTCGCCTAATTCCCACACAACGACACGTGGTTGCGAATTCATAATTAAATTTGGGTTATGAAAAAGGGAAAAAATATAGAATGCAACAAGCACTCAGAGAAGTACGAAAAACTTGTAGGTTGATGACCGAGTATCGGAAAATACCAAAGCAAACTCGGAAAGAAGATATACTTTCAAACAAATCTGTCTGTGTGCCTACAAAGGGAAATTGTAGCTTTGTACATTCGAATTCAATGTTGCAAACGCGACATGACAGAAAACATGAAATTTCAGAAAAAACATGTGGCAAAATAAAGTTCTTCGCATCCAAAAAAAAAAAATCTGCTGGCAAAGACGAAACGCCAGACAGAAAGAAAAAAATTCTGGATAAAACAAAACGTCAAGTGTCGGGAAACAAACAAGATTTGGTCACGTTGTGAGAAACTCTAGCTAGTTTTCTAGAGTACAATTTTTATTGCAACTTTGATTAATTTATGAATCACTGTTGGCACTACGGCATGGCCTGATGACATATTGGCCGCCATATGGTGGCATGAGAGTGTTACGTCTGACATGAATGTTAAAAACAAATCCTAGTGATGTACATATATGTACATGCTATTGACTTCTGGTGACGGATCATGGCTTGTTGTATGTCTGGTATATCACAATACGTACAAGTCTGCCGTTGTTTCCTCTAATTTGCATCATTTCATTACACTGGTAGGGCCACAGAGATACTGTTCAGAGTTTCTAGCTTTAGTGGCATATAAGTGCTTAGCTCTGGGCAAAATTGGTGATGGACAAATCTAGGGTGTGTATAGTATAGACACATTTGTTTTACATGGATTGTGAAAGAAGTCAAGTATTGACTTATCTACTCACTCTCCATGGCACAGATGTTGGCGTATACTTCCTACCTAATCTGTGGTGGACGAAACCGAAGAACGTGCACGGTTAAAGTGGTATGAACTTATTCCACATGCTGCCCAGGACGAGAATCGAACCCGGGTCGCAGAGGTGAAAGGCGAGCGTCTTGCTGCTCAGCCATCCGTGCACCCTAAAATTAATGTGAAGTTGGAAAGGCACATCAATGCAAACTGGATCAATTTAAAGATAGATATGTAACATTTAAATTTTTCAAGTCCCCCTTATAGGTATAAAATTCTACAATCTTTGTTTATGGTTCATTGGATGTGCCTAGGGCACAAACCTGTATACATGTATTAAAGTCCAAATGGCATTTCTGTCTGTAATAGTTTTGGAGATATTCAACACATTAACTTTTGAAGTGCCCAACAATAGCATAAATTAAAATCTAACATCTTTTGTTTGTGGCTCATTGTATGCGCTAACAGCAAAATCCATAAATTTGTTTTATTGTGTTTATTGAAAAGCAATTGTGAAAAAAGGATGAGCCCTGTGTGAATTTCTCTTGTACATGAAAAAGAAGTAGACGCAAGACATGAGGACAAGGACATAAAGGAAACATTACAATCTACAAAGACAGATAGAGTTGGAATGCTACACAAGTTCAAAAATTTATAACAACACATGGCACCAAAGACAGCATAAAGACGAAGTACACCTTCATTAAAGTACACGTTTCAGAGCCATGAAGTAATGTTGCTACTCTAAGCGACGCGGAGGGAATAATTTTGCTGTGCGACCAAAAGCGTTCCGTTAAGAAAATTAAACATTCACAAAAATAGTGGAAAACATCCTCATTTCCGCTAACACAGCCTTTGCAGATGCTATAAGGTCCATCTTTATAAACAAATCAGAATTAAGTTTGCTGCATCCCATGCACAAGCACGCATAAGATACAGGAAGCCCTCTCTCGTCTCAATAAAATAATTTATTGACACTTTTAGTACCCCGGTTTAACTTGATCTTGAGGATTTCGAATGTTGTGCGGTAATTTATTGCACAGTCGCAATGTAGCTGGAAAAACGTTAGAGTCAAATAAATTTGTTCGCGATCGGAAAAGTGATATGTTCATTCTACATGTAATATTATATCTGCTTCTGGCGTCAACAGAATCAAGAAGAAGGCAGCTTAAAAACTGTGGAGCTTCGCCATGAATGGTTTTGAAGAAGAAAATCAACATGCTTTTTTCTCGACGTGCTGATAATTTTTGAAGAAAGGTTGCGTCATATAGTAAATTATGATTAGTCCCTGACGAAGCTCCTGTAATAATTCTGCCTGCAGCTAATTTGACATTTTCCAATTGCTAAGACTCCTGTTAATTACACTGTACCCGACCACACATCCATATTCCAGGAGTTGCCTGATGACAGAAAGATACAGAATTTCCATAGATTTCCTATTAAGCCGAAAATGGAAATAATTCAGGATATTTACCTTTAGTAGTTGATTCCTTAATATGATGATTAGACGATGTTAGACCGGCATGAATTGTCAGGCCTAAATATTTATGATCGGGTTTGTTAGGTAATTGTTCACTCATGAATAATAAATCAGGATACTGTTAGGAGTTTTGTACAGATTACCATACTGCTGGATTTTGCAGGGTTTACAGACACGAGCTACTGCTAAATATTGTAGCTGGAACAGCACGTCTAGCTATAATAATTTTGAAGATTTTTGACATTTAAACTTTTTGATGTGCCCCTAATTAGCATAAATGAAAATCTTACAACTTTCGTTTTTGGTTCATTGGGGCTGCAGCACAAACCTATACATTTAAGATTCAATGGCACCTGTACCTACAATGGTTTTTGAAGATAT
The DNA here is from genome assembly GCA_964020975.1 of Hermodice carunculata. Lineage (NCBI taxonomy): Eukaryota > Metazoa > Annelida > Polychaeta > Eunicida > Amphinomidae > Hermodice > Hermodice carunculata. The sequence continues at coordinate 73,756,317 of OZ026613.1, read as the reverse complement.
TGAACAATTAAACTTTTGAAGTGCCCCTAATTACCATAAATTTAAATTCTGCAACTTTCGTTTGTGGTTTATTGCATGCACCTACAGCACAAACTATACATTGAAGTTGGAATGGCACTTGTACCTATAAAAGTTTTGAAGATAATCAAGATTTAAATTTGCAAAATAACCATAATTTGCATAACACTTTTTAAAGCTGTCACTCCTCTTTATGAAAAGGCCAGACTTTATGTATGGAGGTATAATCATGGCAAGTTTGGAGTTTTACGTATAATACTCTTCACGTGATATGCTGGATAAATCTGCTTGTAGAGAAAGAAAGAAAGAAAGAAAGATGAAAATTCAAAGGCAAAAATGTCCTTGACCTTTGACCTTCAGAGGTCATGTGTAAATCACAAAAAGTGTAGTATTGCAATATCTACAATTTGAGCCCGACATGACTGAAATTGCATGTAAAGTGACCAAGTTATGGTAAGAAGAAAATTCAAAGGCCCAAATGACCTTGACTTTTGACCTTTATAAGTCACACGCAAATATCAAAAAAGTGCAGTGTGACAATATCTTCAATTTTAACCCAACATTTGGAGTTTCTACGTATAATAGTTTTCAAATGAAATGTCAGACAAATTTGCATGGAAAGAAAGAAAAAAACAGAAAGAAAAAAAACAAACAAACACAGAAACAAACAAACAAACAAACAAAAAGAGTAAAAGGAAAGGAAGAATTTCTAGAAAACAATATGTCTGTGTTGGCATACAAAAAGAAAGAAAGAAAGAATTCCTAGAAAAACAACATGTCTGTGTTGACCTACAGACATAAAGATTCAATTCTGTGCTATACTCCCCGTATTATAGAGATAGCTACAGTAATGCAGTGTCCACAAAACCTGTTTTCGTACATTCTGAAGCTGCTGGAAAGTTGATTCGCAAATACCATTCAAACCGTTTCTTATACCCACAAATGAATTCAAATTTTGTGGATATTGTTGATGATACCAATAAAATGCACTACACGTTGTACTAAAACTCAACATTTACACGTACATAAACGTGTTAACTAATCATGATCCACATGTCGTAGGGCACATGCTTTAGTCATGCATGCCGACTGCGTAATAACTTGATTTGCTGGCTTTACGAAAAGAAGGCACACACAATGCACACAGCCATTTTGTTCTTTTGTCGGCATAAAATACGAAGCGTGTCATTATTGTGAACATTCACACGCTTAGTTATCGCGTACTGTGCGTGACGAATTGTTCGTAAAGCAAGTGAATCAACACAATGCCACGGAAAACAATATTTCCTATTTCAGTGCAAGGGTCATACTCATTGTCAGTCCTTTGCGAGACACACCCAGCCTTTTGCGAAACAGCAGATTCATCGCGAAGTGCTGTCGTTTTTAATGCTGTTAACCACTGGCCATATATAATTTCAAAGAAATCCAGTCCATAACTGTCGTGATATTTCATGGTCCGTTTAGCTTCAATACTGACCTTGGTCAATTTTATGGTCATTTTCAGTTTGCAAGAAAATCATGCCCTCAGCATTTCCGTATAGGATACATGATAGATTTCCCCAAAATATGTGTCTGCAACCCAATAAAATATCCCGTATGCAAGATCTTAATGGCCAGGTACCAATATCTCTAGTTTCCAGCTTTGCCACCTGGTAGCAACAACTACTTCCGGGTAGTTCAGTGTTGTGCACACAGGTGGGAGCCTATGTTAGGTGAATGGAAAAATGGGTATTGCTCAATCTTGCTGGGTTATTGTTTGACATAAAGCTTTTCAATCAGCAACAGTTGTTGTGACACTTCAATAAAAAGTTTTCTGAAAGTGGTAAGTTGTTGTTTTATTAATTTGCTTAACATTTTCTGTGTAAAAATTGTTGGATTGTCAGCCACTTTATCTATGGGCTCTGGCTCTGACAGACAGACATCATGTCATTTGATCAGTCCGGCCTGTATATAGTATGAATCTCCAATGATAAATAAATATTAGAATATTCTGTATTAAGTGTGTTTCGTTTTTAATCCCTGCTTTGTCATTGTTTGAATAGTTTCTCATGTTAGTGTTTCTTGGTACTGAACCTGGATTGCAATAGATTTTGTCAAAACAAAAGTTTGTTCCAAGTCAGGCTGCCTCAATATCTTCTACTGCAAAGCAAAAACTGAGCAACAAACTAGTGGAATTGGTTCGGGACTATATTTTCTTCAAATATACAGATTGCGTGAAGTCCTATCATACAAATAAATAAATTTACTTTGATTGTAACATGTCTGGCACAAGTTTGTTGCACATAATATATTCACCTTTTCATGCCCTGTGATACTTCACAGCATTAATTCTGTGTATTTAGATACCTTTTTTTCAGTTACACAATAACATCTAAGGTACTATGGAAATTTGTTTCTGCTTTGAATCAATAATCAGTTGAAACATATTTCCTCGTTTTGACAATGTGATTCTTTCACTGAACATGTGCTTGAGTTTGTTAGAACGGTCCCTGTCCTTATTTATATAGTTAATATTGCCCAATTGAACCCCAAGTTTGAAAATATTCAAATAGCTGCTCTAAAGCTTTAAAGTGTCTTCGAAACTTGGCTTGTTGACAAGTGTCTTCACGTACTTACTTAAGAATTAAACTTCCTCTCTAGTGTAATTACGGGCGCATGGTTGCAGTTTGTGTGACAGGCATTTCTGATGACGCACGATAGCGCGTCATCAAAGAAATGCCTGTCACACAAACTGCAACCATGCGCCCGTAATTATACTAGAGAGGAAGTTTAATTCTTATATTTTCATTTAACATCAATTTCTATTGACATAAGAGTAAGTATTATCATTGATAGTTGATTTAAAATCGTTTTTAGCTTGTTAATTTACAAAAAATCGCCTTTTTGTTTACTAGTGGGAGGAGCCAAGTAGGCGGGGCTACTACATCAGCCATCAGTTGTCAAGGCAACTCCTGGAACACAAAAGTAGGAAAAAAATAGTTCCGAATAATACAACAACTTTATTTTAATAAAGCTTGCAAAACCGGTAAAAGAAAACATTTAGGCAAGTTTTGACGAGTAGATATGCAATTCTTGATCATCTGATACCGTCTTCCCATCATGCTTAGGCCTATGAATCAAACGCTTCGGCAGTACTTTCGGCGGAAGCTTAAATAATGACAAAGTGCGTTAAGAGGATATTATTGCGCAGCACGTTGGTTGCACGAGATGCTCTAGTCTAACCATTGCCTCATGAACTACACTACCGTTCCCATTCTTTCAATGCTAACAAAAATAACAAATGTAAATATAAGCAAATACTTGTACATTTGATATTGATGTTCCAGTAATTTTAAGGTCACAAAATTTGATGTCCTGTTTTCTTCAGAACATAAAACAGGTACACTGTAGCTTACAGTGCTATCTAACTGGAAATTTCTGTTGCAAAAATGAAGATTTCTTGGGGCACTTTCTCAACAAGGTGCAAGAAAACGCCCATTTTGAAACATTTTGTACCATTTTTCAACAACTGTGTAGCAATTCATATTCGGAACGAGCGGGACTCGAACCTGCAACCTTTGGCACCAGTCGCCTAGCTGAAATGGGAAACGCACATATCCACTCGACCAAATCCCCATCCCTAAAAAGAATGGTTCAATGGAGGTAGTTATGTGCGAGTGCCATATCAACACGGTAATGCAGTATATTTACTGAGTCGGCATTTATTTCCAGAATCGGGGACTTAAATCCACCAGCATTAAGGAAATGCCGAAAATATATATTTCATGTTCGGAACGAGCGGGACTCGAACCTGCAACCTTTGGCACCAGTCGCCTAGCTGAAATGGGAAACGCACATATCCACTCGACCAAATCCCCATCCCTAAAAAGAATGGTTCAATGGAGGTAGTTATGTGCGAGTGCCATATCAACACGGTAATGCAGTATATTTACTGAGTCGGCATTTATTTCCAGAATCGGGGACTTAAATCCACCAGCATTAAGGAAATGCCGAAAATATATATTTCATGTTCGGAACGAGCGGGACTCGAACCTGCAACCCTTGGCACCAGTCGCCTAGCTGAAATGGGAAACGCACATATCCACTCGACCAAATCCCCATCCCTAAAAAGAATGGTTCAATGGAGGTAGTTATGTGTTTTACACAATGGTCCAGTTAGAAAGCGCTGTGTTTGTCATGTATGTAACAAAGCAAGCATGTAGAATAGTCTTCATGCGTTAACAAAGCTAAACACAGGTGTAAACGTTCAAGACATATACAGACTGACCTTAATCATTTGTTTTTCAAAGTAATCATGACCCTAATAAAATCCGCTTTGTTAAAAACAATGGTCATGTGGCTGTAAGACTTTGTTATGAAAAGGAAACACTGATCTCTGACTTGCAAGGTCAAACTATAGGAATGATTAGAACAATGCCACATGGTAACCTTTAACTAAGATTTATTCATTGTAGGCAGTATTCTCAGGCTTTTATTATATCTGAAGAATTTATGCTTGTATGTATGGGGCATGTCTGTTGGTCGGAACACCGAGATTTGTAGCTTTTAATTGCTCTGCATACAAGAAGTAGACGATACTCTTACTTACCCGGAAATGCTGATCTCACTATCTCCATCCAGCGACAAAGGTGGAAACTATGATAGTGGTACCTGGCCATTAGTATTGTAACTACGTCACGCCTTTCATGATACCAACATAAATATTTTTTTATATTTTTTTTGTTTTAATTTTTGTACGTTATTAATTTCCATTTCATTTTAGTTATTTATTTATTTTATTGATATTCGTCTATTTTTTATAGGGGGAAAGCATCACGTCATAACCAAGCGAACATATGTGGATGCTGCACAAAAATAACAAGATTCGACCTTGTAATTAAAGCATCATGCCCTGCCACATTGTGCAAGCATGCTGCATGCACCTCAATTAGTTTAGAGGATGATACTCGCTACAGAAGGAATCTAGCCAGTGCCAGGCTGTCAGCTCCCCCCAGCTGGCTGGCTTTGTGGTTCCCTTCGTACACGCAGAACAAGGGTGCCACTAAGCCCATGTCATGTGTCTGTATTTGAAGTAATTGGAGTACCACAGTAATTATGCAGAGCTGCACATGGGCACATACATATTTATATATGTATATGTATTTCCAGATTTTTTTATTTCTTTGTTTTCATTCTCTCTCCTTTACCTTTTTTTCCACTTTGGGCTGTCCTTCGGTGGTAATCACCTCTGTCGTTTGGGCTACTTCGTTGTGCCCCACAATGGTTCTTTATTTATGTGAGCTTGGCTGCACGACATGTAAGGCTTTTGGTGCCTGGTGACAGGATATGCGTATTCTGGGGCTCACAATTGGTACCCACCCTCAAGGCATTATATTTACATTTTCAGGTGATGCTCACTCAGGAAAAGTCCGATTATATTTTGTAAAGTACATGCATTTGACAAAATTAACCTTCCCTTAACACTTATCACACATATATTTTGGATACCTCTTTAAAATATCATATCGGGACTAACCCAGGGATTTGGCTGCCATTTTGAAATTTGTGGATTCCGACCCGTATAGTTTGTAAATGAGGGTAGTAATGGGATGATCGGGGGGGGGGGGGGTTATAATAAATAAAACAAAGAAGTACATATTTTGAAAATATTTCAGCGTATGAATAACAATATCTGTAGCCGCAATTCACTTTGATTTCCGAATCAAAATGTTTTTTGTGAGACTGTCCCACAATGAATCGTGCCAAGTTCAAAATGGTGCTCACGAATGACTAGCCAGGATATGGTGTCGCATTTGGATTTGCAACGAACGATGATAACTGCTTCAGACACACCCAAGCAAGCAGATTACAGTTAAGACAGTAAGTCGTGTTTTAAAATTACTGTAACGATCGTTTACCCCGGTAACTCGGACAGCGAACACCTGGAACCAAGCGAAATATTACTATAACGATCACCGAACAACCGTTGTTGTGTTTTTTTCCCCAAACAATCATGACTATGCAGCTGCACTGTTTTTCCGGCCCAAGTTAACCCTCCACACAAGTTGAAAAAAAAAATGCTGTGACTGAGTTGACATTACTGCAAAACAACGGCACGCGACGGCCACTTTCTGAATAAAACCTTTCATCCAGGGTCGATCAATTTTTATTTGGGAAGGGCGGCTTAAAACTTTTTTTTTTTTAAATTACGTTTTATAAATTTTATTTATGGTCGGGTCTTTTCAGTAGGGTCGGTCGGGTTACCATACGTTTAGTTTTGTAACGCCATAGGTAACTAGGACATTTGTTGAGATACGTTTTAAATGGATGTTCCTTCCCCTTTTACACATTGCCTCGTTTAAAGTCAGTTTAATTTGTTACCTGGCACAACCGGGGAAAAAAAGGAGACAAGGAGACCAGAATTACCTGGAAAAGCATAACCACCAAATACTGCCTTGCGTGAATGAATCGCTCTATTTTCCTAGAATTTAGTGCGGTACTTTGTGATACGGAAAGGAGATGTGATAGCCGCAACACATATCTTTATTACCCTCCCAAGGGCCTGATTATGGGATAAAGTTCAGGAACAAATCAAGGTTCCCAAATTTTACGGTCTTTGCATACGGCAGGAGTATTGTCCATTTGTGATTTCTGTAACCCCCCACCCATGACCCCATGCTCCGCCTATAGCTATTTCTCTCTCTCTCTCTCTCTCTCTCCCCCCCCCCCCCATTGGGCTACTTAGTTGTGACCCACAATGGCACATGTACTTCCAATTTAATGAATCGGCACCGTGTAGCTGTTCAGTATGCAGGCAAGTTCATAGGCATCTGTGTGTATATACATTGTATCTTTCAGCCTTGATGTTGTATGTATTTCCGAATATGTATGTATGTATGTATGTATGTATGTATGTATGTATGTATGTATGTATGTATATATATATATATATATATATATATATATATATATATATATATATATATATATATATATATATATATATATACAAACAGTGAATCTACTGTCCAGTATTAGAGATTGATACTCGCTAAAGAAGCAATGATACAAAACCTAGTCCTTCATGAAGCAAGTGCGCATGCCTGCTGCCTAGAAGTTAAGCAAGGTCAGAAGAGATAGGACGAAAGGTAACGCATGTGTTGCCCCCTTCTTGGTTCAAAAAGATGGTGTCATTAATTTGTAATTCCCGCGCCAAGCAATGCTGTTGACGCACGGCATGCCATCTTCATAATTTCCCTCTGTAATTTCATTCCAAATGGAATCCAGTAATGAGAATTTTGAGTAAAATATTGAAGCAGGCGACATTTGACATCCGGCTGATTTTAGCCGTTTTAAGGGGGAAAGATTGATTTTGTATGTAATCACCCGGTGCTGGGGAAAATTTATCGTCACTCTCGTCATCGGTGTCCGGTTTCTGCTTGGGGGTCGAGGTTTCTGCTTGCGGATCTCCTACGGGCTGCAGGCCATTTGAAGGGAACCTCCTCTCTTGAAAAGGAAACCAAGACGGCTGTCGCATGAATTCGATTATAAGAGTACAAACAGCAACGGAATTAAATTCGGGTTTTGATCTTATACAACTTTTTACCAAATTTGAATGATAACATTTTCCAATCATTCTACTGTTATAAACTTTTCAATTTAGTGATAAATAGTGCCATTTACTAAAGTGTATTGATTTTGGGGTATGCTGAAAAACAAAGAAAAACGACTTCTTTCTGCAGAATGCGTTTGTGTTGCATAACAGGCAATGGACATCATTTCATACTTAATATTTACCCAGTTCTGTAACAAATGTATGATCCCACGTATACACAAGGCGCTCTTCCTCAAATAATTCTTCCAGTGCCTTGCTGCAGTTTTCCACTATATCGCTGCGCAAATAGTCTGAGATGTACTGGAAAAGAACCATACACGATAACATTTAATTGGAATTTTCTTTCACATAAGAAGACAACTTTGTTATTTACATGGTACCTGTAAGGGTCAAAGGTCAGGGTCATTTGCCTTTTGAAATTTTCTTCTAGCCATGACTCAGTCAATTTTTATCCAATATTTATCATACAGAGCTCAAATTTTAGGTACTGAAACACTGCACATTTTTGTACTTACATTTGACCTCTAAAGGTAAAAGGTCAAGGCAATTGGGACCTTTGAAATTTTCGTCCAGTCATAACTCGATCAATTTTCATCTAATTTTAACCATGTTGGACCCAAATTAGATATTGCAACACTGCATATTTTTGTATTTTACATATAACCTCTAAAGGTTAAAGGTCAAAGGTCAAGGTTATTTGGACCTTTGGAATTTTCATCTGGCCATCGCGTGGTCAATTTTCATCTCATTTCAATCATGTTGGACTCAAATTGTAGCTATGGAACACTGTTAATTTTGTAATTTACATGTAACATTTAAAGGTCAAAGGTCAAGGTCGTTTGGTCTTTTAAAATTTTCATCTAGCCGTAAACTTAATGGAATGTGAAATGCCAAAAGCTTTGAAGATTGTATTGCATGACTGGGTTGCTTTACATTTGATCTTGGGGGGGGGGGGGGGGGGAGAGTCGAGCGACGCAAGGTAAACCACATTCAAAAAGGTTAACTGTCATGTGTGGAGAAATGCATATCTTACACATCAGGTTGAATGGTTAATTTGTCATGATGGCAACTAAATGGCCTGACTAACTCTACAAACAATTTATTATGCTAAGGGGTATATGCATAAGATAAACAATTGTATTTGCTCGAAATTGCACTGAGCAAAATAAATGTATGGCACTTTTTAAGATTTGCTAGGCTAGCTCATGCACGCCTCATATCATGTTTAGCAAAATGGTTGCTCTAAAGCGTGAAACAGGCCAAAAATGAACGGAAGTTGTAGCATTAAATTTTTACAATTTTTGAAGGCACACTGACAGATTTGCTTCGAGGTAAATCTTCTTTTTTAGTTTTGTATGTTTTCCAACCTGAAAACTGTGGCTTACGATATCGCATTGCTACAAGTATGCTGGTTCCTCCGTCTGCAACAGATATCATTAACCTTCCTTAGTGTCCAACGCACGCCTAGGAAAGCTGTTGACTCTGTCTTAACTCACGAGGGAAGGGTTAATTAACGTTATCATCCCTTATTGTCATAGATATGCCTTTATTATGTGTATTTGGTTGCAGCATCCGTATGGAAGATGGGCTTCTTCAAAATGTACAAATGAACAAACCTTGATTTCTGTCTCCAGTTTCGGATGAGAGCCAAATATTGCGGCAGCAAGTGCGGACAAGGTAGCCCCCACTTGTTCGTCTACCTTACCCAGGCATTCTCGGGCAGGTTTGTAGTACTGGGACACTTTTGTGCGGATAAATTCCCGAGCAACTTCATATCTCACAAATCCTTTTAATTCTGAACCCCGGTATTCGTCCATTTCTTGTCCTATTTCTTCACGAAGCTGCTGATCATCCATTCCTACAGAATCCAGATGCAAAATCAGTTGAATGATAAAGTATCGTACTAATATTTTTGCTGACAAGTGGTCTTCGTTTGAAGAATAATGAAGCCATGAAAGCATAACACATCATCTGGTGTTGCGACAGGGTACTTTTGGTGTATAATGAAACAAAGGTGGATACGTTTTGATTTCGAGAGCAGACAAAAGTATATTTTTAAGTCACAGGATGATCATTAACTCATGAAGGTCAAAGTAAATCACCACCACCACCACCACCACAAGCAGCTTCATCATCATCATCATCATCATCATCATCATCATCATCATCAGCAGCAGCAGCAGCAGCAGCAGCAGCTGCAGCTGCAGTAGCATATTACGGAATGACATTAGGGCCAACATTTCATCACACGTAATGGTAATTCTATTCTGCTTGGTGCTGTTTCTTTACACCTGGTTTCATATTGTGTTTTACCTGATGTTACATTCTGTCATGCTGCTAATTTGTATTGTGCTGTTTCACGCGATGCTCTAATGCTGTTGGTAATATTATGTGTCGCATGAAAAAGTAAACAAAAACAAGTTGACAAATATCGCAATATGTTTTAGTGGGTTAAATGACTTGCATGCGTTTTTCTAGTCTTCGATTCGCACGTGTTTTGATACCAAGTAAGCTAACATCTTTTTCATGTGATTGTGCATGTGCATTTAAGCAGTAGCGTCTCCACTACAGGACGGGTCCAATTCACACCTACTCTTCGAAAGAAAAAAAAAATATTGGTCACCTCAGATATCATGTGCCTTTTTTAGTTCCTATCATTCTGGAATTTTGTGTTCGCCATTGCCATCTAGAAGCAACATGACAACAATAATACTAACGTGGCTGATTTCCGTTGATGGTCTCTGCGAACATATCAAACTCCTTCCTGGCGTTTTTTAGCAGTCGTAATTCTCTTGGCTTCCCTTCATATTGTCCGTTACACACTTGTCTCACATCTTTTATAAATTGCTGAGTTAACTAAAATGATAAACGCAAAATAGTGTATTTTGATGCGTTGAAAACCAATTACCATTTGTTTTTGCTACATAATTTGAGTTCTTTCTGAACACAATGGGTGCCTTGGCTAGGTCGACGTTTGCTGGCATGAATGCTGGTTCTCTTTGTGCGACATATGTGCAGTTATTACATATTACAATATAAGCTTTATCATAATTAGATTTAAAGACGAGCACTGATTGGCCGTTGGGTCTTTGCGGGCCATGTGTTTAAGATCAATGACACATGGTGCTCATGATCAATAACACATGCTAGAGATTCCCTTTGTAACCGCTAGGTGGCATGATAAGCAATGGCCTTTTTGCACTACTAGCGTAGCGCATATGACGTGCAGTCTAGCGCACCCTCAGCAGACGACCACTTCACTTCAGTCTTAAAGTTAATGGCGAGAACTTAACTATCTGTTCACTTAATAAAGTGAATCATTTAGTGTTTAACCTATTATAAAAGGCCTACAAGTGTATTCACTTCAATTGTTACTGTTGACTTAACAAAGTGCAAGGAGGCTTGTAGGCCTAACTTGTACCTGCTCCTATTTGTTACTACAGATCCTTCTCATGGTATTAAACCTTGTTGTTTTACTGATGTCAAAACGTATCTAATATTATTCGTTTTTCCTATTATAGATCTACAAAATGGTTGCGTATGTTATTAAATACATGATGCAGGGGATCCCATGTGTTATTGAAGGTCATCAGCCCTCGGAGATCAATAACACATGGGCTCCCCTGCATTATTTGTATCATAAAACATGACTTTTGTGTGTCTTTTCAAAGTTCCTGGTTGACTAAAAAGGAAATCATATTGCAAGTAACTTCCAGTGTGTAACAGAATTCTTAATTGCGGAGGTGATATATTGGCCTTTAGATTTTGAACACTTGTCGCTACACGATACTTTTTTTAGACTGTATAACCTTTTTCTTGCCAAAAAATAAGTAAACAGCTGTCCTTGACACAGGTTGTGCCTAACTGGCGCTAAAACAAGACACTGACCTGGAGCATGATATCCTGCCATCCTAACAGTCATCATCTACATTTCTCATCCAAAATATTTCTAATAAAATTAGAGTGAAAACATAAAAACAGACGAAAATTTATCAACGAGCGCCTTTGGGTGAGTTGAGCGGGAAAGTATCTATCTATCTATCTATCTATCTATCTATCTATCTATCTATCTATCTATCTATCTATCTATCTATCTATCTATCTATCTGTCTGTCTGTCTGTCTGTCTGTCTGTCTGTCTGTCTGTCTGTCTGTCTGTCTGTCCGTCTATCTATTTTTTGATAATCTATCAGAAGAAAGACAGTTGTTTTTTAAACAAATGATGTACCTTGGTAATGAGTAATTTTTTCCCTTTGTCATCAGTAGGTATATCTCTCTCACTTTTGGAGAGGTCACTTTTGATTTCATGAAGGTTCATTCGGATCTTGCTCTTGAGTCCAGGCAAGCAGTGCTGCAATTATCAGAAAGTACGCAATGGATAAGAGAAATGCTCTACCAAAATAAATGCGTACACAACTGCATATCTTATAAATTCCATGGTAAGTACATTGGTTCGATAGTTCTTGCAGTGTATTTGGGTGCCAACAACTCTGGTGGTCGGAGTTCAGAAATGCATCTTGATGCCGTCAATTTTTCTATTTGCACAATAGTACAGTGCTAGTGGGTAATTTTGTGATTGACTACTTGAGGGTGGCATTGTTCTTCGTTGGGAACTATGCGTAAGTTACCACCGAGAGTGAGTGACTATGGCTGATATCTCTCAAAGTACAATTCGTTTGGCTACCTGCTTCTATTATGTTATCCCACTTTTGCCTCACATCTGTACATTATATCTTAATTCGGGGTTTTTTCCACTCAAATTTTTCGTTTTTCTATTTTTGAATCATTTGCCTCCCTCCGTACGCATTGGTATATCATTACGGTACCAAACAGAGTTCGGTGCTGCCATTGGTGCAGGAAGTGCCTGCAATAACAACATACACAGAGAGAATTCTTGAAACTCTATGTTGGACGTTAGGCAGGCGAATCAACCTTTCAGCCGACTAAGATTTTTTTTTCAACCAGTACTCTATCATTCTGTATATACACACTGATCTAAACAAAAACAATTTCTCCATTTGTTTGGACAAGGGCTTTGCTGATTTGTATTCCACGAAATGGAAGTGCATCGAAAATAGCATTAAATATATTATTGTGAAATATAATTGGAAAAATCTTTTATCAAGAACGACAAATCTCACAGAACGGAAATATCATTTGGCTTTGTCGTATTTGAATTCACAGCCTTCCGGCTTCGTCACATGGTTCCTTGTCCTTCTCAATCCTATGACCTGCTTACCTTAATATGATCCACCAGCGAATGTGTCAACTTGTGAGCCAGGCTCGGGACGCCGTACAGGGAGGAATTCAACTTCCTGCAATAAAGTATTCTTGATTATACACATCGTGCTTTGTATTTATGTGTCATAAATGTTGGCGTTGACAATAGCAACAGCGTGAAACATAGAAGTTACTGATAGAAGGCTTCTCAAAATATTCAGCCTTGTGATCGGGTCTACCATTCCTCCAATATTTTACACTGATAAACCCTCCGTTTTTATTTATTTAGTGACTTAAAATTGCCATATGATTAAGTCTGATACAGCTAGAAAAAAAAAGGAAACAAACAAACCTAAAATGTTCATTTCTGTTGAAGTGTTCCCTCTCGTCAGCCAAGGCTTCCTTCAGCGTCTTGCCGTTCGCAATGTCTTGCTGACCTCGACACTTGACTAGTATGTAACCTTTCCTCAGTTTATGTCGCTGATTGGTAACAATAGCCATAGTTTCGTACTCTGTGCCTTTATCTATCATGTCAGTCTTTGTTATAACACCTGAACATACAATTTTTATTGTTTAGCTCTCCTCACCAGACCTTGTGGACGGACAGTAAATATGTATGCACATGGATTCATTGTGAGATATTTAACAAGTTAGACGTTTAGGTTTAGTGCTTACAATCGTAATACCTACAACTAGGTCTACATATAAAAGCAGTGGGCAGATAGTTATATGAATTCGATAATAATTATGTGAGAGCCCTGCCGTGTATACATCTGTCATTTCTGCGCTTATTTTCACGCTCTTTTCACCCACGTTATATCACAACCAACAATTTAGCGCCATCAAGCTCATTGCAGCTTTTCCGCACCTGCTTGCTTTATACTCATAGAAGACTAAATAAGCAAACAAATAAGATCAAACATTCATTTTAGTATCGAATACACAATATAAATAAAGACTAACATTTCTTTAAAGTTCCAATGCAAGAAGGGATGGTTAAAAAAACAAAAAAACAAAATGAAAAAAAAAAAAAAAAAAAAAACAAAAAAAAAAAAAAAAACAAAAAAAAAAAAAAAAAAAAAAAAAAAACACAAAAAAACACACAAAAAAACAAAACAAAACAAAACAAAACAAAAAAACAAAAAAAAAAAAAAAAAAAATAAACAAAAAAAAAAACAATTTTTATAGAAGTGATACCCAAAGTTCTTTTGCCCTCAGGATCTGCTTCCTTCGCCATATTCAAGGCTTCTATTGTAGCGATGTCCACGTTGGCGGGTACTACTACCAGAAGTATAGTCTCTGGCTTGTCTGCGTAGAACTTGATGACGCTCCTTACCTGAGATTTATTTCAGTAATAGGTTAACCCTTCTCTGGGCAATGAAACTACATCAATAAGTTGCCCCTCCCCCCGCGTAAGATAGATTCCGCTTTGCGGAGCTGAGAGTTCAACATAATCTAAATTTTGTGTATTAGCCTATTTTGAATGAATAAAAACACTACAACTTTAATCGGATGTGGCCATGTCACAAGCTTATACACCGAAGTTTGAAGGACACCACTATCTATAAAAGTTTTGAAATTATTCGAGATTTTAATTTTCTGTATAATTTGCCTAATGTGCATGAATTAAAAGCCTACAACTTTGTTTCATTGTTCACTGGATTCGGTCACGTCACAAAATCACAAATTGGGTGGAATGGTACCTCTATGCGCAATGGTTTTGAAGTTAATTAAGATTTTAATTGTGTGTATTCACCTTTTTGCATAAATTAAAATCCCACAACTTTGGTTCATGTTTCATTCGATGCACCTATGTCACAAACCTATAAACCGAAGGCAAAATGGCACCTCTATCTATAATAGTTATGAAACTATTGAAGATTTTAATTTTGGGTATTACCTGATTTACATAAATTAGAATTATTAAACTTTGGCTCATGGTTCATTAGACACGGCTTTGCCAAAAACCTACAAATTGAAGTTAAAAGGGCAACTCTATCTATAATAGTTTTGAAGTTATTCAACATTTAAATGTGGTGTATTCATCTTTTTTGCATAAATTAAAATTTTATAATTATGGTTCATTAGATGAAATGAGACTATGTCACAAACCTTTAAAGTTGGAACAAATGGCACCTGTATCTATAAAAAATATGAAGCTATTCAAGATTAAAATTTGCATATTCACCTAATTTACATAAGCTAAAATTCTACAACTTCGGTTGATGGTTCATTCGATGCGGCTTTGCCACAAACCTACAAACTGAAGTTGGAATGGCACCTCTATCTACAATATTTTTGAAGTTATTCATGTTAGACTTTGTGGAGTAGCCTTATTTGCATAAATTAAAATCTAACATCTTTGGTTCATCGTCCATTCCATGCACTTATGTCACAAACCTATACATTGAAGTTGAAATGGTACCTCTATCTGTAATAGTTTTTAAGCTATTCAAATTTTGTATATTCACCTAATTTGCATAAGTTAAAATTTTACAATTTTGGATCATGGTTCAGTGGATGTCGCTATGTCACAAACCCATAAATTGAAGTTGGATTGCCACCTCTATCTATAATGGTCCTGAAGCTATTTAATACTTTAAATTTTACATATTCACCTAATTTGCATAAATTAAAATCATAAAACTTTGGTTCATGGTTCATTGGATTTGGCTTTGCCACAAACCTATAAATTTAAGTTGGAATGATATCTCTACCCATAATAGTTTTGGACTCTAATTTTTTGTGCTGCAATTTTTTTGTGCTTCAATGCGGCCCGGGTGTGGGCACCCGGGCAGCATTGGTAGCCACTCTTGCAATCTCAGTCCTATTTTCAATGTGTGCATTGTGCTTTTCTCCTTTTTTACGGGTAATTTATGGAATAATTAAAATTACAAAAAAGCAGAAGAAACAAAAACAAAAACAAACACAACAAAAAACTGTGTGAGGACAATGCAAGCCTCTCACAAAATTACACAATATTTTTCCATGCCAAAGTCATAACTTTCATTTCCAAATCTTGAACATATAAGTTTATATACAAATTCACAGGAAGATGAATATATATCGCCATACATATTTCCACCTAAAAGACATACCTTCACAAACATTTTGACAACCAGTTGAGTTAAAGAAAGGAATTATTCTTTAGCCAAATATGCAACAATAGCACAATGGTACCAACTTTAAGTTATACTTAAAATACATGCCATATAAGATGCATGAGTTTCTGAGGAGGGGAACATAAGAACATACAATTACCTTAGCATCAACTTAAAACATGTAATGAAACATGCTGGAACACTCAAAATATAGAGATCATGTACCATAAACCTCACACATAATGAAAACTTGCAGAACAGAAAATCAATTATCATGATGTCCAATCAGTTTTGAATAATTTCATCCATTTGAATCCTGCTTAAATATAATAGGTATTTCGCACCAAATTGTCCAGTTTAGGTGGATGTTTCTCTATAGCTAATTATCTGATTTTTATCAAATAAAAACTACTTTACTCTAAATTTTCTTTACAAAATAAAAAAAAAAACCAGGAAAGTGAAGGCCATAGAATTGGATGGTGTCAAAAAGTAATAGCTAGAGAACAGTCAAATAGATTTGGCTCGACAAGGACAAATGTTTTTGTTTGAAGTAACCAGTTGTAACCAAAGTGCATGTGGTTTACCTTTTGGGAAATATCCTGAGGTTGCCCTTCGGCAACATTGCGTACTATACCCGGGAGATCGATCAAAGTTAGGTCTGGAATATTCGCTGACTCTACTTCCAGGGTGATCAGCTGGTCACTTATTTCATTTTCGTGCTCCGTGATTTCTTTCTGGGCTGTAATTAAATGGAAACTGTATAACTTTTTCTTCCTCTATTTTTAAACATATGTGAACCTGTAAGCTTGTAACACTGTATTTGAAGCAACTAGACTTCACCTGGCTAAGTGTGGCAATGTGGTAAGAAAAGGAATTTAAGTTTTTTGTTTTAGTTAGTTTGCCTGAAAGCCAAACCGTTCCAAGGGAAGGTCGTTTATGGGCCCTGGTATCCTGATAAGCCTCATGTACAGGTCTCAACTAAATTTAAGGGAAAAGTCGAAGTAAACGATATTAAAATTATTATATAATTCTTATTCCTCTGGGATCTGCTAATAGCTTAAAAGGCAAACTAATCTTGAAACTGCTGTGACGACAATTTTACGCCAGCCGGTTTTTGTCTAGGCAGAATTAATTCAGCTACTGACCTTTCAGCACCTCTGCACCCACATCTTGTCTTGTAGCAATGGGACGCTTTACCATTTTCCGCTCTAATTTGTATCGAATCTCGGCTGACCAAAAATCCGGATCTGAGCTGCACTTCATTCGAAGTTCTAGCGGACATCTTGTCACCACCCCTGGGGTAACGATTCAGACGGAATATTAATTATTCATGGTGACGTAAGATTATATTTCTGCGATTCAGGCCAGCATTTTTAGTCCTAAATCATTGTATTTCATGTTGATGAATTTTTAGACATGCGGTAATGCTTACTGTGTAGGTTAATAGGATAGATGCAGATATGGCAATTTGTACACTACGGCCCTAATCTAAAAAGATGACACAACATTTGATGCCGGCACTTAGTCCCAGCTTTGGTCACAAGATGTCACGCCGGAAGTGCCTGAAAATGAAATCGGACAGAGGCTGCAGACCACAGTTGAGGTTCCACGAGGGTAATTATGCCTGTGCTGAGGTAACATGATTGGAGAGTGCCAATATAATATGAGGCCTAGGGATGCAAAGGGCCGTATATTAAAACAATTTGCTACCAGAAAAGCCGATTTGGCTTGATAGTGGAAAACAATGTATACTTTGAGCTGACATGAATATTATGAAGGTATGTACACCGGCATCAGTATACACAGTGGTTCAGCTGGATTCAGCACTGTGTGCGCGCAATGATATTGCAAGTAGTACTACACAGAGCTGGTTGCAATGGCAATTTGCTGAAAAAATTCCCATTCATACCCATGTTTTCTGGTGTTTATTTGATGTAAAAAGTTCTAACGAACATTTCGGTGTATAAAACATATATGTTTGTAATCCATTAAGTGAACTAGAAGGTGGTTGCTCTGTTCATCTGTGCTTCCACAGGTTGAATTACTGGCGTGAAACCTTGAGATTGGCTGGTTGGAAACATGTTTCAGACCACAGTTGACACGTGGAGATAGTCTGTAAATTGAAAAATACAGTGTTTTCAAGACACTATAACATATATCTGGATAGATATAGCCATGTCATGTTTCTTGCAACACAAAGATGCTCCATTAATGTTCATGTAGGTACATGGTCCACCACGTCAGGCGTGAACTAGTTGCTGAGGATGGACAAATATGTCACCCCCACACCTACCCCACCCCCAGAGCACACAATTCATACACCTGTAAAAAGCTAGCATCGAGGTGTAGTTTCGTATTTGATAATTTCTCAAAAATTTGTTGGTCACAGCGTGGAAAAAAACTGCATTTTTGGGGACTTCATCAGGTCTTGATTGTAATGTGTCACATGTTTAAAGCAGTTTTGTCGAATAAATATCAGTGAAATATAGAGGGATTTATAACTGTGGTGGATGATGGATTGTTGACGCATATCGTAACGATAATTTGTTGGCAGAAGAAGTGGAGAGACATTTGGAACCATTGTAAAAATTCCCTTTTAAAGGCTATGACCCTATACTATTTGGTGGTTACTGTTGTGCAAATGATGGGAATGGAATAAACAGTGTCATACAAATGGAAGAGCTGTATGAAGCACTCACGCATATAAGACATACTAACAACACAGACAAATAAAAAGTTATCATTGGTGGTGACTTTAATGTGCCATCTACTAACTGGGAATACCTTCCATACATCCAAGAGGTAGAGACAGTATAATGTGTGAATAGTCGATTGATGTGCTGGGTAAGCATAACCTTCACGAGTTACAACGTAAGCCAACAAGTTTCGGCGCAGTGTTAGACCTGTTCTGCATAAATAAACCTGACCTGGAAAAAGCCATTACGGTTATCCCAGGAGATTCCAATCATGATATGATAATCCTTTTAGGTAGCCTTTTAGAAATTTAGCGTTAAACACTTGCCCTTGGTCTGTAACAATGATTACAGCAATGCCATGTCTTGAGAAGAAATATTTTGCAAGAGCTTCTTCCACAGCTAAAGATGTTTTTGCCGGCAAGGATAACTTTCTGCCCAACCACTTCTGTGATCTTTTTTGTTCAGAAAATACTTTTGTTCTCTGTCTGTGATTCCAAAAGGTCCTATGAGATCGATTCCCATAATCTGCATTGGGTAATTTGGAACTGGCATTTCTCCCATCCTAGAATGATCTTATCTAGGACTATGTATGGTACAAATTGGACAGTGTCTAAACTGTTCTACAATGTCTTTTCTCACTCGAGGCCAAAAGTAAGGCTCCCTAGTCCTACCTGTCTCATGCACTGACATGTGGCCCACATCTTTATGACATCGCTCTACCACCTTTTTCTAGTATTGTTGTGGCAAAACTAACTTGGCATAACTAGCATCCTTTAATGTTGGCTGTTTGGTTGAATACAACAATCCTTGAAATACCTCATGGGAAGAATCTTCACCAATTGCTTCTTGAAAAAGATCTTGAAACTCCTCTTGTTGTTTCTGTTTGACTTCATCTGGATTCAACTCATCTGCTTCCATGGTATTCTGTTAATGACATCATCCTGTACTGCGCAATCCACTGTTCTGTCTCAAAAAGTGTTGACTTCCTCTTTTGGTTTCATTCTGGTGAAGGTTGGCCCTTACATTTTTCTTTCCTTTTGTGTACTCTATTTTAGCACCAATCTCTGCTAATAAGATGGCCCATCTTTTTCATTTTGGTATTTCTCATTTCATTAGTGAATAAAGATCTGAGAGGTTTATGGTCAGTGTACACCATGAACTCTGCCCCCATAAATATGGTCAGAGTTTTGGAACACTGTCATCTACTGCATAGGCTTCTTTTTCAATAGTGGCCAACTTCAATTGTGTTCCTGATAATTGATGTGAAATGCACTCGATGACTCTCTCTCTACTCCATTTTCATCATCCAAGCATTTCACCTACAGCATGGCCACAAGCATCTGAATACACTTTTAAGGCTTATCTACCTGTGGATGTGCCATAACTTCTGGTTATTGTAAAAGTTCTTTTAACTTTTGAAACCTTTGTTCGTGTTGCTCACCCCATGTAAATGGTTGAGTTTTCTTTGTCATTGATACAAAAGTGCAGCAATCTCAGCATAATTTGGAACTGTTTTCGAATAATTATTACACATTCCGGAGAAAGATCTTACTTTTTCAAAGTAGCAGGTGCATCCATTTTAACAATGGGGTTCACTTTTTCTGGGTTGCTACTAAGTTTGACTTCTGTTTTTGCAGAGGAACACTACAATGGCTTTACCTTGAGTCCAGCATTTTGTAAACATTGCAACTTCTAGTAGTCTATACAGAATCTGGTTCAACAGTCTGGTTTTGGCTTCAAAGTCACTGGTGAGCTCCATGGGCTAGAACTAGGTTGAATAATTCCATTTTCAACATCTTGTCCACTTCCTCCACTGCAATTTTGCTTTTTTTCCAAAGGTGTCTTATAAGCCCTCTACCTTAAAGGATAATGTTCTTGTGTGTCTTTTTTCCACAAAGTCCAGTTCACAAAGTCCATGTGAGTCTGTTTTTCACTGAATACACCACAATATTTTTCTCATACCTTATCAAGAGTATAATGTCCAGTATACCTATCTGGTTTTACAGTTGAACTCTTATTTACACTTTTATGTACAGCATGGACACCATATTTCCTATATGATTGTAATGGCCGATCCTTCCTAAACCATGTCAGTGTCCTCTTTGGATAGTTCACAATGGCTGTCCTTTTTCCAAAAGATCATGGCCCCACATCATGTGATGAGAAATATCTTTCAAAATTGTGATTTTAGCAACAGTAGCATTGTCAATTTTGATTTCAATTTGTCCCAAAATATTTAATCTCTGTCCTGAAACACTGACAATGTATGGACATGGCTGGAGAAGTTTAAACTGTCCCGCACATCAACTCAACCTATCGAAAAGTTTTTGGTGCAGCAAGGTAACTATAGCTCCAGTATCTAGCAGTGCATTACATCTTACTGCCAATGGAGTAAGTGCAATATTCCACCTATCTCCATAATGGCCTGCTGCAGCTTTTAGTTTAAAGATTTGTGACTTGTTGTGGGTCTCTGCATTGTCTTCCTCGATGTTGTCTGCTCTGTGTCAGCCTTTTTCTTCCTACAGTCTGCATCTCTGTGTCCCACCTTATTACTGTAGAAACACTTCCCTTGTACTGAGCTTCAGGGTGGCACTGTCTGTCATGGCTTGGTTGGCTTAGTTTCCAGCTTGTTAACCCTCCCAGTCAATATCTGTTGGGCCATAGCAACGTCCTCAAACACTTTGAGAATCTCTTTTATCCCCTCTTCCAATATTCCAATTTCTATTGGTTCCTCATGTCATTCTTTCCTTTCAAGTCCTTGAAACATTTACAGTCTTGTCTCTTGTTCTGTATTTCTCATGGTGTCCTCCAAAGTTTTTGGTTGAGACTCCATTATTAGTTTTTCTTACTAATTCAGCATTATTCAGAGCCTTCGCATTTACTGTAATGATAATCCTTAGCATATACTCTAATGATAATCTGTCCTGCATCTGTGCTTCTGTCCCCAAATAGGCATGCTGAGCAGCCTCAGAATTTTCTGTTAAAATGTCCCAAGTTCCCATATTCTGTTTGACTAATTTTATCAAGTTTGTTTTTCAGTCTCTCATCCTCTTTTGCAGGAAGAAAAGGTTTGCTGATGTGTGCTTTCAGGTCCTCCGAATCTGTTGCTCCATGGGCAGTTTTAATGAAAGAAATCATTCTATCTCTTTCTTTAATGACCCCATTATTGTCCTTATTTCAACATTGATGAATGCTCCAGGCAGATCCAGCAGATATGGAAGCATCATGTCTATCTCATCAATCCACTTCCTAACTTCAGCAGCTATCTGCGCATTGCACATACGGATAGTTTTGATTAGGGATTTCAATTTTTCTGTCCACTTGGAGTCAGAATGGCAAGCTCCCATGCATGCCTTTAATTTGGTCTTGAATCATTTTGACAATCCCTTTCAAAAGGAATATTAATTGGTCTGGATTCATGTTGGCGGTTGTCTATTCTTGATCTACTTGTAAATGCCTGATTCTGCTCAAGGTCATGTTAATTAAATTCTGCTCTCTCTCTCTCTCTCTCTCTCTCTCTCTCTCTCTCTCTCTCTTGTTGTTTGTAGCGCCTCACTAGTTTCTGTCTCAGTCAATGGACTTGCCCTAGGAGGTCTCTCTTCTGTTCTTGAAGAAGTCAGTGTCTCTCCCACTCTCTTCTGCATTCAGGTAGCCACCGGTTTCTTGCATTTAGTGCTGATTCCAAAACTCACATACAAGCTACAAGTCTCGTCTGGCTGGACTGGTTCAAAGTACTTGGAGTAGGTTCTGGTTCTGGAGTGGTTTCGGTTCAGGTGTGTGTTGATGCCTGTCTGGTATCACCCTGTACAATTATAAAGCAATGCTCCTCATCAGAACAACAGTCAATCTGGATGTAGTCCAGATTTGCTTGAGCAATATGCTGATCAGAAGATGTAAGGTGAAGAATCCTGGCAAACAAAGGCAATTATATAAACCAGACGGTCAGTTTACGGTATACCTGACTGCGTTTTAGAATGGAATAAAATGACTGGGCGGTCACACAAGGTAGGCTTGTTAGGTAATGATAAAAAAACTCCTCAAGGTGCTTATAACATCCACTTGAATCTTTATTTTCTTGACCAATACATCAAAGTGTTATGAAGCAGATGTGGTTGGGCTTCTTTCCCCCTTCAAGTGGTTTTTCCAGGTATGAACTCTTTATGGTGAGAGTTACCACTATGCCTAGCATGTCAAATGCTCCTCCTTTTAAACAGAAGTAGGACTCAAGAGCAATGGAAAATCCCATGGAAAATTCCTATGCAGCAGTTCTGTCTGCCCAGATCCGGTCATAACCAGATCAATCCTGTTATTATTACGTCTCTTCAAAACATAATATGACTCAGTGATGTTAAAGCACTAAAATATGTTTCTACCTTACTGTACAATGGCTCTCTCTACCAGTTATTGTGTACATGGAATTTTCCCCTCCTTATTTTCTCATACCGGAAATGACGTATCAGGTTAAACAAGTTCACTCACAAACATGATTGAAATGTCTTCCTTTTTATATGTACAGACTTGTCATAATTTATACAATCTCAAACCACAATTGAATTGTAATTTGATTAATTCTGGAAAGTATTATTACCAATTTTGTACAATATATTTTCATGTACTGCACAACCTCCAATCCATCACTGTCATAGATAATTGTTATATCCTGTAACTTGTTTACACCTTATGGACTGAATCATTATCTCCTGCCTGTATATAGATTATGTTCGTGCACAATTCCTGCTCTGAATTTTGCACTCTAGGTTTTTCCACTGTGTCTGACGTAGGTTTACAATAACATTTTTAGCAATATAACTGCATTTACTCTTTGGGGATTTTCATTGTTTCTCCAATAACATTTGAAGAGTTAGGGGATTCCCGCTGTACTTACCCTAGCACAGTCATACTTCCCAATAAGAATTCACCATGGTTATTCTGTGGTTATTGTTTGAGCCAACCAGATCTTCATAATTTTACAAAATTCCCCATAGGAAGCTCCCTCAGGGGCTTTTTCTGTAACTATTCTTAAGTCTATGGTGCAGGCTTTACAATATGTTGCAGCCCTAGGATGTGCTCAGTGGGAATACTTAAATGACATTCTCTCCTACAGCCTAGAAACTGGTAATAGCAAGCCTTTTTGGCACCACATTAAAACTCAGCGACAAGAAAAGTGTGGGGTATCGCCATAGAAGAGTGAAATGCTTCATTCCGACAGTGAAAAAAATGCACAGATATCGGACAACCAATTTTCATCAGTTTTACTAAAGACAGCATTAATCATGACAGCTTTGGAAGGACCAAGCTATCCGCCTCAAAGTGACATTGCAATATCAGTAGCAGGAGTTGCTAAGCTCCTTACAGATGTAAACCATCAAAAGCGCATGGGCTGAATAATTTACCCTGCTACTTGCTAAAGGAATTATCTGAGGGACTAGCACCCTTTTGACACATTTTTTTAACAGTCATTATCAACAGGGGTATTACCATGTGTGTGGAAGTCAGCACATGTGTTTCTCATATTTCAGAAAGGGGATGTGTGCATCACAGCTAATTAAAGGCCAGTAGCCTCACTTGCATACCTTGTAAATTGATGGAACACATACCATGCTCTCACACATGAGCACACCTGGATAAATATGGTATACTCTCCCCATTTAACCATGGTTTTCAAAAATAGCATTCATCTGAAACCCAGCTTCCAATAACAGTGCAAGACCTTATCAACCAGAAAGATTATACTCGCTCACAGATTGATGTGGGCATGTTAGACTTTCCAAAACCCTTTGATACAGTCCCGCATCAACAGTTAATGTACAAATTATGTTTATATGGTAAACATGGAGAAATTGCACAGTAGATATCGACATTCTTGAGTGGCAGGTCCCAAAAAGTCCTAGTAAATGGCAGTCAGTCAAAAACAGCAAATGTGTTATCAGGTGTGCCTCAGGGCACAGTGATAGGACCACTTTTGTTCCTTCTTTTCATTAACAGTTTGCATCAGTAGTCAACCCAGACACTAGTGTGCACTTTTTTGTTGATGATTGTTTGATATACCGCAACATCAAAAGTAAACAAGACCAAATCCAATTACAGAAAGATCTTGATGTACTGATCCAGTGGGGCAATGTAATTTAATGAATCAAAATGTAACATCCTTACTCTTTCCAGTAAGGCCAATCCATTGGTACATTTTTACAAACTTAATAGTATATTGCTGGAAGATGCTGATACAGCCATATATCTGGGTGTACTTAGCGACAAATCCCTTAAGTTCAGTGAACATTTTTCTAATACAGCAGCAAGGTGCAACAGTTGTTTGGGCTTCCTACCAAGGAACCTTAAGAGGTGCCTTCAGCCCCTGAAACAAACTGCTTATTTCAGTCTAGTAAGATCTTGTGCACATAATGGGGCCACCATATGCGACCCACACAAGCACAAAGATAAAAACGCCCTTGAGAATATACAGAACAGACCAGTACGATGGGTGTGTGGTTGTCATCCCAGTGAGCAATTTAGTGTCACCAAGTTAAAAAAGGACTTAAGATGGTTTCCCGCCAAGAGCAAAGGTGCAGTCAATGGTTAACTCTTTTGTACAAAGTGGTGCATGAGCATACCGCAGTAACACCAGAACAGCTGGACCTGGAGATGAGCAATAAGAGAACCCACTGCTCACATCACTTCAAATTTAAGGAAAAAGGGGCCAGGACTGATGGGCAGAAGTACTCCTTCATTAATAGAACAGTGCAGGGCTATCATCAATCCCACCTCTGTGGTGGAGGCTGACTCGTTGGCAATATTCAAAAGTCGGCTAACAATGCTGCTCTACTACAGCGGCACTCCAATGGTTAAATGAGCTTAACACTCCCTGCCCTTATATTGTAGAACCAGAACTAGAACTAGAATTGTTGGTGTATGACAAAGAAAAATTATGGTAAATCATCACTGTTGCATGGTGAGATGTTCGCTGGACTCGCAGAAGTCCTGAAATATTGACAGTTATCTGTGGATGTCAAATTTTTGCCATTGCCAGTGGATGACAGAGATGAAGTATTCATAGATTTCGATGATCATGGCAAAAGGAAAAAATGGCTGAAAGTGATATGCAGATTGACATGCATCAAGTAACTCGACACACAATGATTGGTTTTCTCCATTTTGCACAAGGACAGTCGGAATAGACCCTATGATAAAATTCCAACCTTTTTCCCATACAACAAGCACATAGTTGGTGCAACTTGCCCCAACACAGCAAAAAAAAAAAAAAAAAAAAAAAACAGGCAAAACAGAAAGTAACAGTATTTGATGATGTCCACGTCACAGACCTCCAGACAGCAGACACACAACAATACCAGATATGGATGTGGATGACAGAGATGAATTATTCACAGAGTCCGATGATCAGGAAATTTTTCTTTGGAAAGTTGATTATTTGGATCACATAAAAACTGTATCTAGTACTGCATCATGTCATGTGCAACAAAAAGGTTTGTGCAGCTATTTTAAAGCATGCTTTATAATGTAGTTAGATATATCATTCGTTGAAAAAAGAAAACAATATTAATTTATCTGTGTGTTTATCATTTTTTGACCAATTGAATGTCCATAAACATGACCTGCTTAACAACCCTTCACCCAATGTTTTGAAACTGTTGTGTGATTTATATGTGTGAAAATAAATTTGGACACAAGGTTGCAGATATAATAAATGCGGACTGTGGTAGCAATATCAAGATACCAAGATTATCATTTTTTAAGAAATGTCCTCCTACTGATACCGCCCAACAGCAAATACGAACAAAAAAAAATAAATAAACAAACAAACAAGAAGTGCATGTCTTGGTGTTTAATTGGTGCAAGGGCACACCCAATCTTTGCTGTGTAATTATTTGATGGGTTATATTAATGGTAACAAGTATTAAGCAGCATGAAAACATTTCAGTTCCATAATAAAAATAACTTGATTCAAATTTGACTGTTTTGGTTCATTCAAAGTTTATTTTTCTATTTGCAGGGTGAATCATACACCAACTTCCTGCTGGTCATGAATATACCTAAAACGGCAAGGACATCTCTTCAGATGTGAAGTGTCCATGTGAGGTGTAGGTCTCGATGGAGATAGTAGAAATAGGTCGACAGACAGACCTGTATGTTAGCAACATCGACCAATGCATGAGGGAGAAAAAGCAACTTGAAGAACAACCTGATGCAACAGACACTTTACAGCGGCAGTTTTTCATGAAGATGATTACAAAAGATGACAAGTCAGTCAAATACTTCACTGGCATGTCATCGCTGAAGGTTCTCCAGGGGAAGTTTGCTATCGTGTTACAGGTAAATCAGATACAAAGTTAAAAAACTGTATATATGACAAATGGACCATTGTCCTGTTTGTTTTGTAAGCAATTTATTGATTTAACATTTGATCTAACAGTAATTTTGATGAATAAAATGCAGTTTTTGAATTAATTTATCCGTGAAAATTTGCAGGGAGCTCTAAAGAACTTCTGCACATTATTGAACCACATTATTTTACTTTTAAAATAATCTGGTGACTTGGCAGAATTATGACTATTATGGAGGATAAATTAGTTGCGAGGTTCATGATGTCATTTTAACAAGCTACATCTCATTAACGTATGATACACTCAAGATTTTGTACAATTTATGTTGGCATGACTGTTTCATCATACGGCATTGGGATTCAAAGTTGAAGGATTCTCCAGAGAGCAAACAGGGGTGGAGTTGTAAGCTGGCTGACTGGGATCAATAACTGTTTTTAAAAAGGGCAGGTCTCGGAAAATATAAACATGCTGCAAACAACGTTTTTTTGTTGACCCAGACGTAAGATCATATATAAAAATAACAACAAAGAGGTACATTTGATAAAAATAATATGTGTAATTTGGTTTTTGGTGTTTTTAAACATAGCGCCACCCATGATGTACGAGAAAATTTCAATCGGGAAGATCCACTTTGGTGACGTCACTGCGTGAACACGGTTGTGAATCTGGTATTCGACCTGGGCAGTTGTGACCATTTCATGATAGGTCACACATTTTTGTCTTGATTCAAAATTTTATGTTATCTGTAATTTTTATGCCTGGAATATCGTTTTTGGCACCAAATTCATTTTTGTAGACCCAGCTTATCTTTTTGTCACTGCCATGCCCCCTCGCTCTGTGGTAATTTGGTGTGGCAACACCAACAAGACGGGACGCAGGCCTAGCCTTCGAGTGGCATGGAACAGGTTTGTGGTACGCTTCCAATTATAATTTACAGCGTGTTATGTACTATACATTTTGAAGACTCTATCTTTGTGGGTGGTATGATGACGGATGCTGGATTTCGACACCACATCGCCCAGGACAGGTTGTGGTGCTTCTGTGTTGACTCCAGACGTCGACGCGCGAGCACGGCAGTGGAGAAACTTGGTAGACTAAAAGCCGTGTACATTTTGCAAGACATATTAAAATACAAAGGAATGCAATATTTTGTTTGTAAAACGTTAAGAGTTTTTATACCGGTTTACTCTTTATGAAAATAAGAAAATCGTCTGAGGCCATATTCTGTATGCACTTCCCTGATTGTTTTATTCATTAGCCGTATAGTAGGCTTAGGCCTAAGCTTCAATGGACTTTCTCACAATTGTGCAATGAAAACAGCAAGGGTTCATTAAAAAAATCCACAGATTTAGGTGGATTTTGGATGTGTTGATTCAACATTTTCATCATTTTAAAAGTTGAGTACCCGTATGCACGTAGAAAGTTTTCACACTCTCTCAATAAGAAGACATTCACCACTCAAGCTTGCTAAGAGGCATGTTACTCTAGTTAGCACTGACACATATACTTTTTCATAAAATGGATCAATGGAATTCTCTTCCAGAATTATAGATTGTGTCTGCCCCCTCTCTGTCATCTTTCAAGAAGAGACTGCTATCCCTGCTAAACAGCTTAATAATAATAATAATAATAATAATAATAATAATAATAATAATAATAATAATAATAATAATAATAATAATAATAATAATAATAATAATTGAATATATTTATTCTGGGAGTCCGATCCAGCAGAAATGCTGTTTTTCAATCGGGCCCAGTAAAATCATGTACAAAAATATACATAGTATGAAAAGTGGTACATAAAAGAAACATGATCAGATCCACGACATACGTAAAATTAAAGCACATAAAACCATAACCTATAATGTGAAAAATCAATGTTCAAATACGAAAGCCCATTAAAAGTTAAAACTATACATGGTCCAAACGTTAAGATTGATCTCTGGTCCTTGTGAAATAAAACTGTTTGTATTTGAGCTTAAAAGACAATATGTCGTCTACACGTCTAATAGTGTCCGGCAAGCTGTTCCACACAGTAGCACCATAATAAGAAAAGGAACGTTTAAAAATTGCCTTGTTCACTGCAGGAACAACAACATATAATGAACAGGAACATCTAGTATTGTATGAGGCAACATCAGATACAAGCGTCACCTGGTCAGAACAATAATCAGGTCCAAGACCATTGACACATTTTAACATGAGCAAGCTGTGTGAAATTTACGCCGGTCTTCTAAAACTTGCCAGTTGAGTTGTCTGACCAGGTCCACGCCTCTGGTATTTATAAAGTCAAAATTACCAAAAATAATGCGGGCAGCATAATTTTGAAGCCGTTGTAATGATATGGCGCCCCTAGTACTACATGAGGCCCAGACAGTATCAGCATAATCTAAGTTCGGCTCGATGTAAGATTTATAAATCCGAATTAAAACGATGCGAGGTAAGAAAGAACTAAATCTACGAAGGATGGCCAGTTTACTATTGACTTGCTTTTGTTAGTGAAGTGAATGATGTTGCCAATTTAATTCATCGTCGATAACCACACCAAGATACTTGAAAGAATTAACTCGGGCGACTCACAATACATATCGATAAGAAGGTCTGAGTGACCACGTGTACCTGAACCAATCAACAATGTATGTGACTTGCCAGGGTTTGCACACAACATTGTTCAACGCTAGAAACGTCATTCTGGAGTCAAGACTGAACTTCACTCAAACTGTTAGCTGAGGTGTAAAGGAGGGTGTCGTCGGCGAACAGATTACAACAGCCCTCGGTAACATATTGGGTCAGGTCATTGATATAAAGGATAAACAAAATAGGGCCAATTACAGACCCTTGACGAACCCCTATTGTTACCTCACGAAATCTGGATACCTTGCCATTACATTTTACCTGTTGCAATCTGTCGGTCAGGTATGATTCAAACCATCTGCATTCAGCATCTTTAATACCATACTTACGTAGCTTGATCAGGAGAAGACTATGACTGATGGAGTCAAAGCATTTCTGTAGATCAAGTGAGCATACGCCAGTAATTAAACCGTCGTTAATGTTATGTAACCAATCATCAATAACCTTGTGCAAGGAAGCTAAGAGGGATAAATTTACGGTATTCTTTCCCATTGCATCTCCATCCCTATGAAATGGTAGAAACACGGTTTTGTTTGTTTGCTTTTATTTTGTTTTTCTTTTTATTTCTTCACAGAAAAAGTTGAAACACTGAATAAGTTTGTTGCTTGTTTGGTTCTTTTATTGCTCTTATAATGTCAATATATATATATATATATATATAGTACATGGTCAGAAAAACCATGAATCGCAATGATGATCAGATCATAAATTTACTTATTGACTTCATTAATAATTTCATTAAGTGATTAAAAGCATACACCTGCAGTGCAGCCCTCCCTGTGGTGTACTTTGGTCATTTCATGATGCAAATGATCCGGTGAAAATGCTGAACGTTCCCAAATTAGCTGTTCAATTCTTAGTCGATTGCCTTAATCACATCAATGGTAATTAGATATTGGTAAGCGGCCATCTCACTTCTATTTTTTATATGTCTTTGCATGATAATCCTGACCATGTAATGATCTGTATAGTGTACATTATCCACAAAATGAAAAGGGCGCAGGCGGTTGTCACGTCTTTTTAAAATCAGAACTCAAGGTTATGTTATTGGGCCTACCTACTTGCCCGCTAACAGACCTATTTTCAATCTTTTCTCATACGCACTCAGAAAGATACAACAGATCACAGAGATTGTTACTACCTTGTTGTCAAGATGACAATGTTAATTTTGAGTGATTGATGCATCCATTCTTTTATTCACAAAAAAAATATTTAGACACGGAGTCCATGGATTTAAGCTTTGTTGTGAAAGAAACATTTTGTGATAAGTTAATGGTGTTAAAACATAATATTTCAGTTTTACATTTTAGGTTCCTCCAAAACAAAAACTTGCAAGTAAATGTGACAGTGTGGCATTTACAAGGCTGGTGGCCAATTTGCAACTTCACAAAAACAGTTGAAAATGACTCGAGGTCTAATTTCCGACTGGATGAAGTGCAGCTCATTTGATAATTATTCCGTATAAAATTTACTGGACAGGCAGCTAAAACTCATTGGTTGACAGGGCCTTTGTTATATTATCTTAGTTAACTTAATTGGTAGTCAATTGCCTGTTGGAAATGGCTGTGGTTTGCCCTTTGGCAGACGGTCGGCAGAGCCAAATAAGTCGTTCAGCAGGCACATGCCAAGCCTGCATGTAGCATGTGACAACTTGGTTTGACAGAATAGTTTCATACTACTTATGAGACTAACTCTCTAGAGATCATAATTTGGTCATCTGTAGGGTAGTCTTTCAAGATGGGCTTCACTGTATCTGGATATTCAGCTAAACACACATTACACCAAATGGTTGAGAGCTAAAGGAGTGTATTCCCACAGGATAACATGTTAAACTATCGTTATTACTATCTGGGCACTTGTGGTAGATGGCATGTTCTTAAATTGCAGGCAAAGCAAAGAAATAATGGTCCATGATCTTGAAAAGGTGGTCTTAAAAACCAATGTCACCCACTACGGGTTGTCTTTAGAGCAGGTAAGGCTGTATTGCACATCCAATAAACTGAAGAAGGGTCAATCAAATTTACGTGACATGCTCCGATATATGTCTGTGTGTGTGCAAATGTATAACATTACATGTTTCTACACACAACAGTTCACAAGTTAAGCTGTGTACTATAATGAAAAGCAATGGAAATCTTACACGTTCTAGCCCTACTGACTTAATGCCCTCTACAGGACAGACACAGAAAGTTTCTATTTCTATTCTTGCTCTTGCCTTTCTGGCTATCCGAAAATTAGTTGGGACTAGAGATTTTAACATTCCATTACTGTGCTGAGAAATAACAAGTAACCAGGTAAACCCTAGCTGTTAATAAGCATGTGTTTATAAAATGATTCAAGCCCTATACAGCATCGTTTGATGGTACATTTGAAGTGAATACACAGGGTAGGGATGCATACAAATGTGATGGGACAACATTGGTTACTGTACACAAAGGGTAAAGGGCATCTTTTCAGTCCTGTTACATTGAAGTCCGCCAGCTATGGGTGCACCAATTCTTTGACTAGTCAGCAGTTAACCACATATTTTCTCAAATGCCCTCATGCAATGGTTGCATACATGTACAAAGCTGCATTGATGTTGAGCCCCATAGCAAATGTGTGAAATTTGTACCTAGTCATGGATACGTTGATACACTGCATGGGGATGTAAGTTTTTTATTCATCATGATTGATAATTTGAAACAACTTTTAATTTCAATGGCATCTCTTCTCCCTTCATTTCATGCAGCACTGCCAGCAGACTCAGCTGGTGATATTTCTACTGTGTCCTTTGGCTGACCATTATCCCGTGATTCCAGTTCTAATGCTGAAACAAAAATGCGTAGCTGTGGTTACCATGGTAGCAGATTCCAATACACCAGGATTCCTATGCTGCTTCTGACATGATTTGATGTCATCTTTTTGATATGATTCTTGGTTGTTGTGCAACTTGTGATTCAGGTTTGGTGAAAATTGAAAAATGTTGCAACTGGAGCTATCTCCATGTACATCTGAGAGTGTTGGTTTAATTACAATGCGTTATGCTAGATTCAGTTTGTGTATAAAGATCTAGTTCCATGCTCGTCAGTAATGTATGACTTGCCCATGTTCAAACTGTAAGAAAAGACCAGTTATATGTCTATAACCATTATGTACTGTGAATAAAACACTGTGTACAGCGAGTAAGCAAATGTAGTTGCCCTCAGCCAAAGCCAGCTTAATTAGTGTTAAACTTTGAAGTCATATAATGGTTTCCATCGTCAAATTTTGAAGCATAATTTTGTAATTCAGTCCGTGAGTGGTTGATGGATATAGCACCAAGCCACTTTGAACTTTGAGGCCTATTGAAATGGTCAAGGCGACAATAATAGTTGCATGTATAGATCTGTGTATTCAGATGAATACACAACGCAGCGCCAGTAGTGACAAAATTCTGCCCTGGCCCGGGTGATGGTTAAGCTTTCTATTGATAACCATGTACAACTATACATACATCGTATTCTTAACAACCAAAGCCTCAAAGGCTCCAGAAAAGATGAACTCTACATATAGTTTTAACTATACAGGATTCAAATTCTATTCAGCGAATGTTCGAACATAGTAATAAAATATATTAGGCCTACTCCTATGTGTCTTGTGACAAAGACGGCGAAGCTGCCTTGCGGCCGCAGCCACTCGAGATTTCAATTAATGGGTAACAAGCGCCAATGCTGTTCAATGCAACTGTTAACAGTGACATGTATTATCGACTGGGCGACCCTGCACTCTCCTCAGTCCGTAATTGACTAAGTATCAGAACTTACACTTCATCAATTGTTGACGGCTTCACTGAACATGCTGGAAGTTTCAAAATCAAAACAAATATATTTACCACGGAAGGTTATCCTGTCTGCCTTGGTACGGATAAGGATCGTTTGCTGGTTGGGCCGCTTCCGTTTCGCCGACCTTTTGCTAGGGCTTTGGACCAATGTTCAGTTCGTTGTCTTCCTCTTCAACCTTGTCCACATAATAAAACTCCTCCACGTCAACATCGACCATGCAGTTCTCTGCCATTTTTTGCAAGTGAAACGAGTTCACCAAGTGATGTCATACGCTTCGCGGATTCCGATTCAAAGTTTTTCATAAGGAATGGGTAAAAGTATACAACAGCTGCTTTTTCGAGACCTTCCCTTCAAGTTCAACTCTGATAAAACTGCAACTAGGGTACGATCAGAGACTATTTGGACTTCTGTTTGGCGTGTCTCAGTCAACTATTTCAAGAACCTTCACAGCATGGATAAATCACATGGCAACAGCATTCTAACCACTTTCAGCATGTCCATCAATGGAACGTATGAAAAAAACATATGCCACCACAGTTTCAATTTTTCCCCGATAGCAGAGTGATGATTGACTCTTTGGAGATATTTGTACAAAAACCACGTAACCCAACAGCACAGGCAGCCACTTATTTTACTTGAAAATCCCACAGTAGTTTTGAAGTTTTGGTTGGGATACGTCCTGCAGCAGCATTTACCTTTGTCTGTTCATTCTGGTCGGGTAATGTATCGGATCAACATGTCAGTAAAGACAGTGGACTACTTAAACTTCTTGAGCCAGGTGATCATGTCATGGCAGATAGAGGTTTTACCACTAGAGATTTATTGCTGCAAAGGGGTGCACATCTCAATATCCCTCAATTTTCCAAAGTGAACAATTGAATGTATGGCAAAGGTCGCCATTTTAGCCCAGGGGTGGTACTCAAGACGAAGAGAATTGCTGCAGTACGCGTACACGTTAAAACGGCAATAGAAAGGTTAAAAAGATTCAGAACTTTGACTGGGGTGATGACAACATTTGAACACATAACTTGAAGTTCTGTCAAAGTATATTTAGTAAATTATGACTTCATATTTTGGTGGATATTTAACAGCGGCTTGTGTTATGATGATAAACATTTGTGAAATGAATGTTATATTGTCAATTTGTCCAATACAATGTTGGAACAACTTATGCTGATAAACTTATCATGATGTAACTATTAACATATCTGCAAACCACTAAGTTTTTAAAATAAGAGTAGCTTTGGTGAATCACTGAGGAAAATCAGAATACCTGGTGTTCTATTATAGATTATTAAAGGAAACATGCTTTGGAAAGTCTTAGTATTTGCCTATTTTGATCAACTTTTAATAATTCTTGGTGGAAATGGCAACCAAAAGACTAGCGTGATTGTTTGAAACAAGAATGGTTGGCACCTATGTAACAAGAACACAATATTTTAAAGATGTCATTTATTCATTGGAAAAAGAATCATTCACAGTTCCCTACACATCTGAAACATAAACATAATTCATAATAATGCAATTTCGCTTGCATGAGCGAGGCTACTGTCCCTTGCCTAATAGTCCGAGGTAGTTCAGAGATAGAGAGAGAAAAGCGTGTTTAAAGAAAGCTGGACTAAATAATTGTCTGGTCACCTGGCAGTTGAGAAACTTGAGTTTTTTACTCAGTACCCGAATAAATTAAAGTTTTACTTTTGAAACGACACCCCCACCCCCCTAAAAAAAGAAAATATATGTTTTGACTTGACTTCACATATATATTTCTCTATTTCAACATGCTCTGTGGCAGGGCATTTTGTTAACAATCATCCAAAGCATGGTTTATACGAGATAACTCGCTTATCAGTCAAGCCTGTCACACAGCAGGTTCTGCTGCACTAATATTTCTGATGCTAATTACAGGCTAAGAAATGGGAATATCATATAACATGACATCAAGGTTTTTGAATAATCAAATAACAAAATAAAACTCTTGACTTCATTTTCATTGCTTGTAAGTAAGCTGAATAAATACAAGAGCTCACTGTGCAACAATTGGTGGAAACTAGAAAAGAAAATTTGCATCAAAGCAAATATGTGTGCCTACAAAGGAAGGTTGTTACCCTGTACGTTCAAATTGAAAATCCATATGAGAGAAAAAAAAATGAAATCAAAGGAAAACAACTGTAGCAAAATCAAGTTCTTGGCATAAAAAAGTACAGGTAAAAATAAAAGAGATAATTCTTCATAAAGCAGAATGTCAAGTGTCAGATAACAAACAAGTGAACACCTTTCGTTGGACCTTTGATTCATTTATGGATCATTGTTGACACTACAGCATAGACTGATGGAAAAATGGTCACCAGATGGCAGCATAAAGTTTCATGTCTGACATGAGTATAAAGCACAAATCCTAGTGATGTACATAAGAAACATGTAATTGACTGCTGATGCCAGATAATGGCCTGTTGCATATCTTGTCTTTCCCAAATATGTACACGTCTGCTATTGTTGGTCTGAAGTTGCATTATCTTAACTTCCTGATTGGGCCACACAGTGTTCACATATTGTAGGTTTAGTGGTGTCTGAGAGCTCAGCTCTAGACAAAATTGATGACAAACCTACATGTAGGATATGAAGTCGGAATGGTACATATATGCATAGTAGTTTTGAAGCTATATGTTCAACATTTAAATTTTCCAAGTCCCCCTGATAGATGTACATGTAAATCCAAATTCTACGATTTTTCCTTGTGGTTAATTGGATTTACAGCACAAACCAACGGTTTAAATTTGGAATGTAACTTTTATCTAGAATAGTTTTGAAGATATTCATCATTTAAACTTCTCAAGTGCCCTTAATTAGCATAAATTACAAATCTACAACTTTGTTTATGGTTCATTGGATGCCCATACATATGAACCAAATCTAATAGTTTCAGTTTTAGCTCACCTACTCCTCTTGGCAGCTCCACCCCAGACAAGGCCTCCAGGACAGAACTTTTCCCGGAACTCTGGTCTCCTATGACCATGGCTACAGGAAGCGAGAAGTCCGAGTCCAGACCGAGAACTCGCAATCGATCAATCAGATCGATATATGGTCTCACCTGTACGTCAAAATCTGTTGCAAGTGATGGGCACGCCATTTTGTGTTTTGTGCACGGGAAGTATATCTGGGAATAAAAATTATTGATGCAACATGACATTCAGGTGCAATCTATTAGCAATTTGCATGATTCAGTTGTGTACATTTTTCCTGTTAATCAAACGATGTATGTATGGTTCGCAAATAAATTATGAAAAACGTTCCGTTTCTGGAACAAGCACTGACGTACACATAACGACCTATCATGATTTCTCTTCATGGGAATAAAGGTTTTGAAGACCAAGGCCAGTTTACCATATGAAATCTTCATTCCACGTAAGCCTATGTTACATCGGTATGGTCCAAAGTAATACATAAACATATATAAACTACCAAACTGCAAAGACTATCTTTACAAATGGAGGATCATACTCTAGATATAGTATACATACATGTCAGATGTGTCGAACACTGCTAGACTACACATCATTTCAATCTACACTATAGCCACATATTGGGCAACCAAAGCGGCTGGTAGTAGCGAAGCCCTAGGTCCGAGCAGTGTTAGTTATTGATGATTGGAGCTAGACATAAGAAAAATAAACTTTTCATCAGCCGACATAGACGACACATTATGCTTACCTTTCACACAGAGTACAGCTCCGCCTCGTCTGTTGCATATGCCGGTATAGACCTTTTCTATATTGTGGATATTTAAGGTCAAAAATTCTGGTGACTGCATTTTCTGAACCCGACTGTATTTGACAAGCAAGGAGTCGATAAGCCTTTACGTGGCCATTGGCGGGTGGGTGCCGTCAATGGAGTCAGAGGCTAAAAATAACGCATTGGGACATCCTTTTACTCTCGGATGAATTTTTTATTTGGATCATTTCCAGGAAACAACAGTACACGTATTGTTGAAGCGTGTTTCACTTTTGTTTCGCAGAAGTGTTGGGAAAACGACGATGAACAAACATTTCCAAGAAAAGCTATTATACCAGTATGCATTGGACTGATCCCCAAGTTCACTGTTGTGACGCATGCGAACGATATTTTTTTTTAGATATTTGACATACACACATATGGGACCTGCGGTCGGTCGTGCTTTTCCCCACCAACAGCGATCCCTCGTTAGACAAAAAATAGTAACTCACTGTCATATTTTGTGCATCAAAATATGATTTTTGTTTGTTCTATACTTCTCTCGCTGATGCTTAATTGGTATGATAATTGTATATTGCGCACATTGCTGCTGTTTCAAGGTATACAGACCACTGGTCACACATTTTACCTTGAGATGTGATTACTAAAATGCAAAAGAATTTTTTTTTTCTCCACTAATTCCTACTTTGCAGTATGCTCATACAGAAACAAATTAATATTGGGTTATCGTTTATCAGCGACATCTAGTGTCGGTGCCATTTTAAGTGTTATTTGTAAAATGGGTGATTTAGAGGACAGTAAAAAAGCACGTAAAGTTGCGAAAGGTAAAGTCTCCAAATTATGCAACAAACTAAGTCAGGTTATTGCTGAGGATGACGATTTAAGTTCAATACCAGAATTGGTTGTTCTATTGAAAAAATCATTCAGCGATTTCACATCATGCCATGAACAGGTTGTTGCTAAGGAAACAAATGAAGATATTGATCATGACAAGTATTTTGAAGAAGTGCAGGTCAATTATGTCAATGCTCTATTTAAGGCTAAACCTTTCAAGCAAAATTTCAGCTCGGTCGACACCTCACAGGCATCTGAAGGTCAGGCCTCAGGTAAGGTATTGGGTCAAGGTTATACAGATGGTGATTTACTCAACCTGCTAAGCCTACCTAAGGTAGAATTGGAGGTTTTCTCCGGTGATCCACTAAAATATCATACATTCATGAAAAGTTTTAAAGTGTATGTTGACAAGTTATGTAAGGACCCCGACAGTAAAATAGCACGTCTCCTGCAGTACACTTCAGGTGATGCGCATGAAGCAATACGTGGAGTACAAATTGTGGGAGGAGCTGAAGGTTACAACCGTGCTTTGGACACTCTCAAAGATTTGTATGGGTCAAAACATCAAGTACCAGAGGACATAGTGAAGAACTTGCGTAAAACAAAAGCTGTCAAATCTGCTCATGACATGCGCCAAATGAGTAATGAATTGCGAAATGCTTTTGATATACTCAGTGATCTCGATTCCCTGAGTGAGGTCAATGCCCAAGTCATCATTTTTGATATAGTGTCCCGTTTACCCAACTTTGTTCAGAACAGATGGAACAAAAGGGAATTTAAAAGTAAACGTGACTCTGGTGCTTATTTGAAATTTGAAGACTTGGTAAAATTTGTTAAGGAGATTGCCGATGAAATGTGCGATCCTCTTTGCGGTACAGCAGCTAAAGCAGAGCGCTCTCACCAAAAGAAGCAAGCTATTGTTCATGATACGCAGGCTCGCCAAAAACCCGGTGGTAAAAAACCCAATCATGGTAAAGATGGTCCACCTGCCTCTCCTCCTGGTTCCCATCAAAGCACTTCTTAAGATACTGGTGCTGCAGGTATAAATGCCTCCCCTGGAAACACTGGTTCTAGCACATCCCAAAATAAGACTCCTTGCAGGATGTGTAATCAGCCTCATTCGTTGATGCGTTGTCCAGATTTTAAAGGTTTGAAGGTTCCTGATCGTATCAGTTTTACTCACAAACACAATCTATGCAACAACTGCTTACGGAATAATCACGCCACTTCTGAATGCACCAGCAAAAGTCGCTGCTTCGTCTGCCAGAAAAAGCACTCAGCTTTTTTGCATATCGACAGCTCATCCACAAACCATGCCATGTCCACTGATAGTTGTTTCATGCCAGTTGTCAAGGTTATGGTTAATGACAAAGTATGGGCTTGCGCTGCACTTGATACATTCTCTAGTAGTACATTTTGCACAGAGTCACTGTCAAAGTCGTTAGGTTTGAAAGGTCACCTTTCCCATTATACTTTGAAATCTATGAGTGGCTCTTCTCCTGCCAAATCAAAACAAGTGATTATGAAAATCTCATCAGGTAAGGAGTCAATGCTTATTTCAGGAGTCAAAGTTGTTGACAGCATCCCAGTAACATCTGCCTCCATAGATCAAAGCATGTATCCCCATCTGCGTGATCTAAACCGGTCTGCTAATATTGAGTGTCATGATGTTGACATTCTTATCGGTCAAGATTTCGCTGATGCACTGTTTCCTTTGGAAACTCGTAAAGGCAACCCAGGGGATCCCTATGCAGTCCGCTACAAATTTGGCTGGGGGTTGAGTGGCCGTCCCATACACCAAAGTGCAAGTAATCTAGTTATTTGCAACTTTATTTCTGCCACTCCTGTTGCTACATTGCAGACTCATGATTCCCTACCAGTGTCTGATGTCAATCGTTTGTGGCAATTGGAAAATGAGGGAATGGATATACCTCAGATGTCAGTATTGGACAAAAAGGTTGTCCAACTCTGGGATGAAAACTGTAGAAAAGATGGAAGTCATTATGAGTTGCCCATTCCTTGGATAGACCGTGATGAACAGCTGCCCAATAACTTTATTGTTGCGCAGAAGCGTCTTGACAATTTGGTCAAACGTCTCCATCGTGAATATCTGTATGACAAATACGATCAGGAAATTACAAAGTTACTGGATGAGGACTATGCAGAAATAGTCCCGGCAGATTCTTTGAAACATGCTACACGTGTGTGGTACTTGCCCCACCACTGTGTATTAAACCCCAACAAACCTGAGAAACTATGGGTTGTTTTTGACTGTGCTGCGCGCTTTGAAGGACGTTCTTTGAACGAACGTTGTCTGCAAGGACCTGACTTAGTCAACAAGTTATTGTTCGTTTTGTTAAGGTTCCGACTTCATGGTTACGCAGTGCAGGCAGACATCAAGGCTATGTATAACCAAGTTCGTATTCCAATTTGTGATAGAGATGCCCTTCGTTTTTTGTGGTACAAAAATGGTGGTTTGGTCCATCTACGCATGTCGACACATCTTTTTGGGGGCATTTGGTGCTCAAGTTCAAGTGCATATGCTCTGAGGAGAACTGTCACTGATAAACCTGATGTTGACCCATTGGTTAAAGAAGCCATATTGAAAGGCATGTATGTTGATGATCTGACATACTCAGTTACTGCCAGAGAGGATGTACATAAAGTAGTTATAGGTGTTCCAGCTACTTTGCAGACTGGTGGGTTTGATCTAACAAAGTTTTCTATCAATGATGAAGAGCTTGTTAGTGAAATTCCTATAGAACAGCGTGCTAAAGAGGTGCATGACTTCTCACCTGATTCTGTGGGTAAGACCCTTGGAGTAAAATGGAACATTCATGAAGATGTATTCTTTTTCTCCATCAAGAATACTCCTCTTTGCAAAGTCACCAGACGTTCCATGCTCAGCTTTGTGTCGTCGATCTTTGACCCATTGGGTCTTG
Organism: Hermodice carunculata; assembly: GCA_964020975.1. Lineage (NCBI taxonomy): Eukaryota > Metazoa > Annelida > Polychaeta > Eunicida > Amphinomidae > Hermodice > Hermodice carunculata. Next base: position 73,715,408 of record OZ026613.1, on the reverse strand, counting down.
TCACACCTTGGGTTTTATCAGGGAAATTGCTCTTCCAGAATGCCACACTATTGAAGTTAGGCTGGGATGAAAAAATCCCTACAAGCATGGAAAGTGAATGGAGTTCATGGTCTGAATCTTTGAGCACTCTCCAACAAGTCAGCTTCCCCCGATGTGTCAAGCCTTTCCACTATGACAGTGGTTACTATGAATACCACACATTTTCAGATGCTAGTGAGCTTGCATATGGTGCTTGTGCATATTTGAGGTGTATCAATACAAAGGGGGAAATATCATGCCAACTCTTGATGAGCAAAGGTCACATTGCACCTATCAAACGGTGCACTATTCCCAGACTGGAGCTTGAGGCCTCTGTGAAGGCTGCTAAAATTTGCTCCATTCTGCATGCAGAATTGGGTTTAGAGATGGTGCCCACATTCCTTTGGACTGATTCCATGATCGTACTGGGCTACATAACAAATGACACACGAAGATTTCGTACATTTGTAGAAAATAGAGTCAGTACCATCCGTGCTCTTACTAATGCAAAGAGCTGGCGTCATGTATCATCAAATGATAATCCAGCTGACTTGCTTACGAGACCTAGTTCCTTGTCAAAGAATCAAGCCCATGATCTCTGGCAACATGGTCCAACTTGGTTGCGCCAACATTCTCTTTTCTGGCCTAAAAGTGATATTCAGTCATTTGAAATGCCGGAGAATGACCCTGAGCTGAAAACTTCAATTTTTGCGACAGAAGCATACAATTCAAGCTGGTTGCAGCGCATTTCTGAGCATTTTTCTTCTTGGATGAGTATGATAAGGAGTATAGCATGGATCCGAAGATTTGTGTCATTCAAAACAAGACACAGTAAAATCTCTGGTCTTTTGTTGGTGACTGAGCTTCGGGAATCACGTGTTATGCTTTTGAGACACGTACAACAATATGCATACAAACAAGAAATTGATGATCTATCAGCTGGGAAAACTTTGCTCAAGTCCAGTTCTTTGCTATCCTTGAATCCCTATTTAGACAGTGATGGCTTGCTCAGGGTAGGTGGCAGGACTGGCGAGCACCCAATCCTACTTCCTCATGATCATCCTGTAGCAACTGCTATTGTGAGAAATTACCATGCATGTGGTCATGTAGGGTGTGAATGGACCCTTAGTTTGATCCGTACAAAGTACTGGATTGTTAGAGCCCGCAGTTTAGTTCGCCGCATTTTGCGTGAGTGTGTTCCGTGCAAGAAAATGTTTGCCAAGCCATCTAGTCAAATCATGGCAGACCTTCCCTTGGAGCGGATACAGCCAAACCTTCCATCATTTAGTTATGTGGGGGTAGATGCGTTTGGGCCATATCATAGCAAGCTCTACCGATCCCAAAGGAAGCGCTATGGTTGTATATTTACATGTATGACCACTCTAGCAGTTCATATTGAGATGCTCTATTCTCTAGATGCAGACGCATTCATCAATGCTTTTCGACGTTTCATTGCCCGCAGAAATTTGCCTGTGAAGGTTTTTTCTGACAATGGTAGAAATTTTGTCAAAGACGAGGAAGAACTGCGCAAGGCTTTTCTGCATCATTCGAAAAACACAATGCAGTCATATGCAGCAGCTCGTAGTATTGAGTGGTCTTTCAATCCACCTTTGGCGCCACACATGGGCTGAGTTTGGGAGCGCATGATAGGTATAATCAAGAGAGTTTTCCGTGCCATACTACCAAAAGAAACTCATCTCACAGACGAAGTTTTGACCACTACTTTTTGTGAAGTGGAGTCTATCCTTAATGGTCGGCCATTAACAAAACTCAGCGATGATCCCAATGATTTGACTCCACTCACACCCAACAGTCTGCTTCTTTTACAACATGGTACTTCTCTCCCTCCAAATGTTGGTTCAGACTCTGATTGTTATCGTAGTCGCTGGAAGTATATCCAGCATCTTGCCAAAGAATTTTGGCGCAGATGGATTCGCGAATATCTCCCTCAGCTTCAAAAGAGGTCAAAATGGACAGATGAATCCAATAACATAAAGGTGGGGGAGTTAGTACTGATTGTTGAATCTGGTCTTCCTCGAAATGTATGGCCGTTAGCTCTTGTCAAGAAGGTTTTTCCAGGACGTGATGGAAAAGTGCGCTCTGTGTTGGTTAAAACCAGAGTGACTGAGTTGCACAGGCCTATCACACAGCTTGTGAGACTGGAATTGGACTGTGGAGTTGAGAGTTCTGTTAGATAAGTCAGTAAATTGTGCAGATGCATCACTTAGCTTCTGAGATTTCAACTGGTTTGTGGAACTGTAATCGATACTTGGAATATATGTCGTTCTGAGTCATATGTAGTTGAGGGTCTACTGTTTTCATTACATTTACCAAGTCGATGCCATTTAGTGTGGCCTGGTCATTTAGCCATTCGATGACCATATTTTATAGTAGTGACTTGGAGCGCCGTTACTTCCAGTTTTTGTATCGGCTAGTCACTCAGGTAAATCTTAAGAGGGTCTTAGGTGCCTTTTCATGGATAGCATTATACCGGTGTTGTGTTATGCTTAGTATGAACTACAGTCGGCGAAAAGGAGGTATTCTGTTAATGTGCAGTTCTATCGTAAGATTGCATCGGGGATGCTTCTTATCACGGATCATTCCTTCGACTTCATATGCTTCACAGTGTGAGGAGAATGGTTGTTAGCTCAGGTCATGTCATATAAAAAAGAAGCTAATTGAGCGTTATATTTGCCTTCTCACAGTTTATGTGCCAATGGTATCTCATGCCGGAAGGCCAGAAGTTGAGTATCCTGCATGCATCAATTAAGATAAGCATGTTTGTGGTGCTTTCTTGCAATTATTCGCATCCTTATCAATGGAATGCGGGCCACAGTTTAATATTGTATATGCTGGTTATGAGAATCCAGCGTGGGGGGAATGTCATATTTTGTGCATCAAAATATGATTTTTGTTTGTTCTATACTTCTCTCGCTGATGCTTAATTGGTATGATAATTGTATATTGCGCACATTGCTGCTGTTTCAAGGTATACAGACCACTGGTCACACATTTTACCTTGAGATGTGATTACTAAAATGCAAAAGAGTTTTTTTTTTTCTCCACTAATTCCTACTTTGCAGTATGCTCATACAGAAACAAATTAATATTGGGTTATCGTTTATCAGCGACATCTAGCGTCGGTGCCATTTACATAACAATCCCTTATTTCCTTGCCCTTTACTTTCATTATTATGTCACCCTTTTTGTGTTGCGTGTCGTGGCATTGCGAGACCGGGTTGGTTCATGGACACGGACGTGTTTCCATGTTGGGCTTGCCTGCAAAATGTTTACGACGCGTGCACAAGGTCTAAACTGCCCAAAATATAGGATAGGTGTCGGTGTTTAAGGCGTTTGTGTGAGTACGCATTTTTTGTGTTCATGACATTTTTATTTTTGTCGAATTTATCGGTTGAAATATTTCACATGGTTTCTCTCCGCCACGTGGCTATGTTACTATTTTTCTATTACGGTACAGGTACAGGTATGGCCAGGTTTTCTGTGGCACGCCAGTTGAAAGAGACACGTAGGGCAATGTTGCCGCCACTGTTTCTTGTAAGTTTATTATGATATATATATACACGGTCACATTCTGCAAATTTACAAAAGTGCAATACACTAAACGTTTGTCAAATCTATCGTAGCGTTACGGGTGTAGGCTTTGCATACACGGGCTGTGTATGGTTTCAGTTGCATGGCGCAACTGTATCGGGAAGATATTTTTCCTGGTAAAGACCTTCTCAAAGTCGCATTGTCACATGTGACCTTTTTGTATGCAGCTTTGACCTTTGCTTGCATATCTTGTCGGGCATTTTATTACAGGCTTGGCAGATATTAGTGCAAGTTTTTTGTAGCTGTTTAAATAAGCTTGCATATATTTTGCGTATAGGTACATGTACTTGCGTGCAAAGAATAATTATAATATCATGGTGTCAATGCAAATTTGTTGACGTTTACTGTAGTTTGACTATCATGCATGGGCACGTGTCACGACGATTAAATTAATTATGCGTGTAAGTTGGCCCGTTCAAGTTGTGAAATTACAAGTGTGTTCAGTATAAGTAGTTGCAATAAAGACGTGCAATATCATATATACGGACATATACGCGTATTCAGAGTGACTGAAGAACTGTCAATGTAATGAGCTACATTTTTTTTTCTTGTTGTTGTTTTTTTTTTTTTAGCTTTATGGAAAGAAAAGTAAAGGATCCAATAAAGAGATGAAGGCTTCAACTTCGTGTCAACGGTTATTTTTTCACGGCTGGTAAACCACACTCACTATCAGCCATGTAATGTTCTCTATTTTCTGGAGAAAAATTCTCAAACAGGGAAAGATACTATTATTCACAGGGGTTCAAATTGACACATGGTATCATATATACTCTCTTTTAATCCATGTAGGATTTGTAGACCAAAAAGTTATAAACACAAATACTTACTTATATATATATATATATATATATATATATATATATATATATATATATATATATATATATATATATATATATATATATATATATATATATATACACATATACATACATACATATTCATTTACTATGGATTGGCTTATAATATACAGAGACTAATCTGGAGGCTCTCCCTGTACATAAAAGGACGCACAGGAATAATAATAATAATAATAATAATAATAATAATAATAATAATAATAATAATAATAATAATAACAATAATAATAAATAAATAAATAGACAAAACTCCTTACAGAAACTTCCTTTAAAATTGAAATTGTTAATAAACTTCGAGTGTATATATATCGGGGGTCTGACCTAGAGTGACTGAATACTTGCATTGCAACCGTACCACAACAAAACAAAAAACAAACAAAAAAAAAAAACAAATAACAAAAAAAAAAAAAAAAAAAAAAAAAAAAAACGTGACCATGCTTTGCAACCCCTGTACTTCCTTCACCCTTTTCCGTCACGTAGGCTACTTTTTTGCGTAACAGATTCAGAAAAAAATATTTCAATCGTGTTCCATACTGCCTAATCCAAGGACGTTTCGCTGCTGTACATTTCACGGGATAGGCATGTGTCATGCACTAAAAATTGGGTCACTATGACCTTTACCTTTGACCCCTCATATGATTTTACCTTGACCAGGCCTTATATTCTATACCCTAGCCCACACCAACCATTTTTTTTGTGTGTGTGTAAACACTTCATAGAATAGCCGAGTGTCATGGGCCAAAATTTGCTTACTGGGACTTATTTCTTGCCTTTTCACCCCACAACGTTTCACCTTCTCCTAAGCTAGCCATGTTCCCTGTTCTGTAAGAACAGATTCTACCACATTTGGTGGCTGGACACTTCATTGCATAGGGGTGTATCGCACGCTGAATACGCAGTATGCATATGAATTTCCCGCCACAAAGCTCGGGTTCGACACCTGCCGATCACGGGGGACGTGTGGGTCGCATCACTGTCACAGACCGGCCGTATGCAAATTTCTCACAAAATTAGCATTTTTCTGAAGTTTCAGTTAACAAATGCCAAACTGGTATTCCTTTAGTACTTCCCCAGCCATATATAAGAAAAATTTCCATCTGCCTTTGATAAGTATTCTGTATTTCCAAAATATTAGTAATATCCCGTTTGTTCCCACAGGTACCGACTCATATATCGCCATATCTCACCAAGCGAGACTAGGCGATCAAATATGCAGTTGGGGCGGGAAATTGATATGCCTGTCTCCAATTGGGTCACTGTGACCTTGATCTTTGACCTCTTATATTGTTTTAGTTTGTCCAGGCCATACTACATATACGGTAACATGTACACCTACCATGGTGTGTTGACACATTATAGGTTAGAGGTGTGTTGCACACCAAAATTGGGTAAACTGTATTACCCATTTCCCGGTGGGGGATTATGTATTGATATGCAATACTTGATTTTGTTTAAAGTGACCTATACTGCCACATTATTCGGTACCTTGTGACATTAATTTACTGATATTGTTTCAAAAAATGTTTATATTATACAAATATCAATACATTTGTATGTTTGACTAATGTACACACAGTACAATTTTGTTTATTAATGGTAACGGCACAAGGTATGTGAAATGAAGCGGATCTTTCGTACTATTTGTATCAGTATTGGACATTTCAGCATATATGGACATTCACTAAATGTACAGTGGTATGATTATTTACTTTACATATCATAACCAGTCCCTCGTATACAAGGAAATTGACTTCCACTGGGACTTACACCTCCGTTAGACTACCCCCCTGTCAGGTTTAGAGATCTAGGGCAGTTTAAGGCTATTTACACCATGGATTAAGTTATACTTCCTTCTTGCATACGGATCCTTAAACCTGGTGTAGCTTTACACCAGGGGTAATTTTGCAACAGCTTTATGCATACGTACTAGACTTTACTGGTTGTTCCTTGGAACAAGCTAAACCACAGCTAAACCACCTTTATGCATACGGGCCCAGGATATTTGTCTTTTAAGTCTGCAATTATTTCTGTCCCCCCCCCCCCCTTTTTTCTCTCCATCTGCCTTTACCGTACTGGTAACGTAATGCTACACTTTTTGAAGCTGATCTTTCGTACTGTTGGTATCACTATTGGACATTTAACCTTATATGGACATTCAGTAAATGTACAGTGGTATGATTATTTACTTTACATATAATAACAAGTTCCTCGTATACAAGGAAATTGACGTCCACTGGGACTTACACCTCCGTTAAACTATCCCCCTGTCAGGTTTAGAGATCTAGGGCAGTTTAAGGCTATTTACACCATGGATTAAGCTATACTTCCTTCTTGCATACGGATTCTTAAACCTGGTGTAACTTTACACCAGGGGTAATTTTTGCATACGGATTAGAATTTACACCATGGTTGTTCCTTGGAATAAGCTAAACCACAGCTAACCCACCTTTATGCATATGGGCCCAAGAGATTTGTCTTTTAAGTCTGCAATTATTCCTGTTTTACCTCCCCTCCCCCTTTTTTGTTTCTCTCCCTCTGTCTTTACCCTACTGGTAACGAATGCTACACTTTATATATATTAATAGTGCAGTGCATATATTGGGCCTTTCCATTCATATGATGAAGTCTTTTTCTACTTGTTCTTGCTTTGTGGTATATTGTATGTATTCGGAGTTTGTTTTGTCCTATGTGTCTTGTATATACTGTTCTTGTCTCTCCATGTCAGGAGAGCCTGTAGTTTAGTCTATTTCAATGTACTGTAAGGTGATCCTGACTGAAAAAAAAATGTGTTTAAATTAAAGTCTGCACCTTCCCATTAACAAGACACATAACCCACAGCATAACTAAATGTGTACTTTCAGGTACATTGACTTCTGATTTTTCATAGGGTGAAGTACATTGTGTAGACACTGTTTCATCCCCAGCTATCAGCACATACTCTCCTGAAGAAATTATTACTTGCAATGTCATTTTGATGACTTCATCTAATTTCACATGTGTGTCTATATTGTTCACAAGTTTGTATTTGCACATTTTGCATCAGGTTTACAAATGGCCCCCATTCAATGTACCGTACGATTTCCACCTGTGCATAGGTCTGGATGAAAGGTTTCCAATGTATGAGGATTTATTCCCATCTTCATGTTCTAGCAATAATTGAACTGCAAGTCTCGACATATTATAAAACTTGAGCCAACTTTGTACATTCAATCATTCATTCTCTAATTCGGTCAACAGGTATCTGGCCATGGTCACTCAATATGGCCGAATCCAAACTGGCCTGAACTCTCGTGTTCATAGTGGAAATATATAAAAATTGCAGCTCTAGCTCTTAGTGTTGCAACATTTTCTGGTGGGTTCTTTCTTCTCTGTATCATTATCATCACAGGTGGTGCAGTGGGGGTGATGGGTGGGACCCCACATAATAGTACTGAAAAACATGATCCATATTCATTAATTCCAAACCAAACAATGACAGCAAAGAGATTCCAGACTTACCAAAGCATCAACATTTCTCTTCCAATACCAATGTGAAGAAACAAATTTCACTCCTGACTTGAGACAGGCAGTCACCCGGAAAAAAGCAACTGACGGTTTTAAACCGGTCCTCTCAACCTTAGAAATATTCATCATTAACTGCAGACACTAGTTCTTTTCCAAAATGTATAGGCCTAACCACCCAAAACACAAATTTCATTACTTCTGCCAGAAATAAAAAGAGACCTGTTAGGCCTATCATTTTCAGTTCTCCCGACTTGCCAGTCAGCTAAGTTTACAGCAAAATAGTAAAGTAGGCCTACATCGTTTTTGTGATATTTATGAATCTGAAACATTATAAACACACTCTACCTCCACTATAACTATGAGTCGGAGAACAAAGCCCACAGCAAAACATAGCCAATGAAGTATTTTTCAAATAGTACAGAAAAACATGATCCATATTCATTAATTCCAAACCCAACAATGACAGCAAAGAGATTCCAGACTTGCATGATCCATATTCATTAATTCCAAACCCAACAATGACAGCAAAGAGATTCCAGACTTGCCAAAGCATCAACATTTCTCTTCCAATACCAAAGTGAAGAAACAAATTTCACTCCTGACTTGAGACAGGCAGTCACCCAGAAAAAGCAACTGGTGGTTTTAAACCGGTCCTCTCAACCTTAGAAATATTCATCATTAATTGCAGACACTAGTTCTTTTCCAAAATGTATAGGCCGAACCACCCAAAACACAAGTTTCATTACTTCTGCCAGAAATGATATATTTAGGCCGTAGCCAGTCACTAACCCATCACTGTGAGTGAATCAGTTTGAATCCAGTTTTGCCAGAGGGTGTCAAAAAGGCACCAAGAAAGGGTTGAAAGAATATTGTGTGGTTTTGCAGTTGCGGGCACCTGGACGAACTTGGTCAATACTAAGACAAAAGGTAAAGAAATTTCACTTTTACACACATCCAGTGTCGTTTGCTTCCTGTGACAAGGAAAGTGGATCTGCAGTGGTGGCGCATATAACCACTAGATATTAAAGATAATTTTGTTGCCTATTTTTCAAGTCAAAAAATAAAAATTCTCGTCATTTCTGGGTCTACCACATAGTATGGACAACCAGTTACTAAACAATGAAGAGACCAACGAGTGATGCTAGTACAAGTAAAAAGCTATGAAAAGACATTGACCATATTCATAAATTTCAACGCACTGTTAAATACAGCGAATAGCAGAGATTCAAGCACTACCATAACATTAACATTAATCATTCCATACCGATGTAAAGATATGAAATCCACTTCTAACTAAACACAGGCAGCTTAAATTGCACTCCAACCTTGAGACAGGCAGTCACCCACTGAAGGCAACTGGTTGTTTTAAACAGGTCCTCTTAACCCTTGAAATATCCCCCATTAACTACAAACTTTCGCTTTTTTCCCAAACATATAGGCCTAACCTGCTAACAACTAAATTTATCACTCGTGACAAAAAATTACACGGACATAGCAGGCCTGCCACTTTTTTGTTCTCCTGACTTGATAAGAAAAGTCCAGCCTGAATTAGCTAATTCGGCTAACCATCCTAGAATCCTTGCCTGCTGTTCCTGACTGGCTGTGGTACATCATTGTCCCACGGTAATATCTGGGTGATGTTTAATTGCATCCCATCCAGAGATGATAGCCTCCAATAGTTTATGTGTTATAGTATCATCGTTGATAATTCTTATTCAGTGATAATACACAACCTCTCAGTCGTATTGTAAACCTCCAAAGGAAGAGGGGTCGGCTTGTGTGATATCCTCTATGGGCTCACTTACAGCATCCACTGATCATACACACATCAAGTTGCCTAAGATTTGACATTTTGCCTATATTGAACCATTTATACTTTGTCTTATTTGCACTGTTCATTCCAGTGCAAACCAAGACACCTATCTAGGAGTATCAGAAAACATCACTGTCATAGGTAGAATTTCACATTAATCGTCAAATTATTGCAAAAGTCTAAAGTGACTTATTAGATCAATTTCGTCTTGTCGCCACAGGGCGCCGAGGTAGTTTGACTGATCTGTTACCATGTTTAATTGAGAAAGTGCAACACCATGTCACATTGATTCACTTTGCCTCTGTTGTGCTGAATACCAATCAAATTGGTTGGGTATTAGAACAGGGATGTAAGTGGCCTTGGTCATGTACTGCCACAATTTTGATATGTTATTTGGATACAGGTCCAACAAGTTTATATGTCAAAATTTCAGACCCAGCCTTGAAAGGTTGGTATATCATCATTACCGTATTCTGAGATATATTACTGCAAAGTAATTGCCTCTAGGCCACAACATATCTGATACTGGGAACTATCATAACTCTTGTTCCGGTGATCTGATGTGCATATGTTTTAGAAGAAAATATTTCCTTTCTTAACAAGTTTCACATACGAAAATGTTTTGAGTGGGATTTAGTTTGGCTTTAACTGCTTAGAAACTACCTGTCACTGAGGAATCATCCTAGTTGACTAAATGTGGTGCATGTAATGAAAGAACAGTTAATCAAAGAGTTGATATGCTTTGTCAGCAACTCCAGAAGCCATCTGCTCTTTCAAGATTGATAAGGCACATTGACATTGTGTTAGGATTAGAAAGATTTTTTTTTATTACATGGAAGTGAAGCTATCTCAGAGATCAAGGCGTTCTGAAGACTAACTGTGGCTAAAACTCTCATTGCCTTGTTGCTGATGGTATTTTCTTCCCAAGGGCTTTATAGGAGGCTACATTTATGGAACTTACAGATCACCTAACGTAGATGATATCTTGCCTTAACCCAATGCCACTGATCCTTTGTTTTGAAAACTAATATGGTATTGAAAAATAAAAGCAGTGCTTTTCACAGATACAGGACAGACAAAACTGTATGATTGCATATGTAAGCTTCTGGTTGCATGCTATCCAGCAGCAGTATTGTATTACCCATTGAGGAATACCTCATTGTGATCAAGTTTCCTCAGCACCTCTGACACTATCTGTTGGGAAGGAAAGCTCTGCTTACAACCAACCACAGCAGCTCAGTTTGACTGTCCCATTTCCATTCACCGTAGGGCTGATTCCAAAATGACTAAAAATCAGCCAATCTGATATCACAATGGATCATAGAACATGACACTGGAATGCCGATTAATGTCTCCAAATGCGTTTTTGGCCCCATTTTGACAGTTAAGGATGACAAGATGTGTCAGACCTCCCCTGCAGGGGTGTAAGCTCTGTGTGTGTAATCATGACAGCTGGGCACATTTTGAGGATGATGTAGATAACACTCTGATTCTGCTAGCCATGCAGTTGAGACAAGATGAGAACAGCCTCTCCTCGTTTAGTGGCTGGGAAATTGTACCTTGAAGTTGAATATGTCAGCATAGTAATACTCAACTTAGAGAAGGCACAGGTCCAGGCCTAGTATGCCTACATGAATGGACCATGAAAGGCCTCCTATTGAGGATGGGGATGTTAAGCTAATTTCTCGCACTTTATGAGTTGTAGATGAGTTGGCCACAGGTAAACAAAAAGATGGAATCCTCTGATACACTTGGGAAAGATATGGTTGGGCCTGTTTGTTTTTACTATTGCTCCAAAGACTCTAGCAATGAGTCATGCAGACAAATCATGGACCACACATAGCCAGTCATTCATGTATCACCAGAACCCTTCATCCTGTCTGCCTTTACTTTTATCAGTACATCCTGACATTAAATAGCTATCCCCTCAGATAGCAAGCTGTAAATATGATGGGCAAAAATTTTGTATATGTATTCATGGGATAAACACATAACCAGCTCAATTGAGCTGAAACCTAACTGCTTGGGAACCAGGCGTTCAAGCTCCTGCTTAACCATAATGAGACACCATATGATCAAGCTTATTTGCTAGAGAGGTGACAGACGCCAAAGAGGCCTGAAAAAGGCTTACGCTGAGCCCAGTTGAAGGTACAGTTTGACCACTGTGCCTCCGAGCATCCGGTTTAGGTCAGTATTCTTGTGTTCCTAGTTAGAGCCTCCTTATTTTGGCCCCACTTTCAGATGCCAATTAGCACACCATGGAAACAATGGCCTATCACAGCCCAAAGCAAGCTTCACGGAAACTTTCTTTCTCTTTGAGCCTACACCAAGTACTCACAGATTTGCCTGCTACCTCATAGCTACCAATTTATAAAATAAGGCCTTAGGATCAACCAGCACCCTTTTGTGGCAGCCCCACTGCCTATTGCCTGATTGTTTAATCAGTGTAAAGATATCTGCTGGTGAAGGGAGCTGTGACCAACTGTCTCCCAAAGAGGCAGTGTATCACCTAAACTGCTTGTTGTCTCACATGGAGCCACCATGTAGTTCAATTGAAATATTCACTTACAGTCTATAGGTCGCAGGCCCTAGGGCCTCTAGCAGGAACTATCAGCCCATCACATACAGGATCAGGGAATCCTGGTGCTACTGTTTGGGACCGCTGCAGTCATTGGGATCAATGGATAGATGTCAAACCAGATTGGGGTATGTTAAAACTACAGCAATCCTTGGATAAGCACCTTCCTCTAAGCCCCACCTGCTGGCCTCAGGTACCCCAATAGGAGTCTACTCAAATGTATGTCTATGCCTTGCAATGCTTGTCAATGCAGACCCCATCAAAACCCCATTGGTACCCATATAGGCTTTTATTCCAATGTATGTCTATGGCTTGTAATGCTATTCAATGCAGACCCGGTGGAAACCCATTGGTACCGCAATAGCCTTCTATTCCAATGTACATCTATGGCTTGCAATGCTATTCAATGTAGACCCTGTGGAAACCTCATTGGTACCCCAATAGGCTTCAGTAGTATGCACACCTGTGTTAGGTTTTGCTTCATATAGGGTTGCTTCGTATAGGATTGCTAAGATGTTACATCAAGGACCAGTGTTGGAAAACTGCCCGCGTGTGATGTGCACTCATCTATTTATACAATTTGGCCAGGCACTATGCACATGCATCACTGATGATTGGAAAAATGGATCTCAGTGAATAGCTCATCTGAGGTCTAAAATGTCAGTTTTACTTCAGCAATGTTGCTTAAACTAATGTGGATCGATGTTTTGGTCACAATCTAATATCCAAGTAATTTATAAGAGGAATAGTTAAAACATTATCACGTTTTAGAATGGGGAACTGGTCTGTATGTCCTAAATCTGTGTCATCACTATTACTGGCAATGGCCGTGAATTCAAGGGCTAACAAAACAGTGGTGCGTAATTTCCAAGCATTGCCTCTGTTTTTCACCAATGTTTCTAAGTCTTATATACCACCAAACAGATATGAATTTCCTATTTTACGTGATATATGTGAATTAATATGAATTTCTGTGATATTCCTGAGAGATCGTCTTGTTCATCTGATGTATGGATTAACATGTGTAGTCAGGGGACACCAACTTTAGGCTCGATAAACAGTGATGCGTGATCGCACAGCAATATCTCTATTTTTCATCAATATTTACGAGGTTTATATGACCAGATAGCTGTTTATCTCATCTTTTACGTAATGTTGCGGAATAAAGGTAAGTTTCTACAATATTTAAAGAAGATCAGAACATTCACATCCATGTTTGGAAGGAAATCTAAGTTTTGACAATGGATTCCCGAGTGCTGAACCTGTCGTGGTTTGATCCAACTCCCGTCAAATTTTCTTAGTTATTTGCAACATTGCTTCACAAGCAAATAAACAACAGACAACTCCAACCATCAACTATAACAACATGGTATTTTAAGTAACTTTCTTGTCACAAAGCTTTAAAAATGTTCGAACAGGTATTGAAGTGGAAGTGCCGTCAATATCTGCTGTAGTATGCCATTCACTCACCAGGGGCCCCCTGGCACAGCGCATACATTCCACATTCACTTCAAAACCACACAATGGACAATATGGTCAGATCTTGGCTCACAGGCAAGGGCTGTACCCTGGATGCTGTAATGACTGCACTGCTCAATGCCTTGGTAGTCTGTCTCACAGTCCTATTGATGAGATCAATTACCACTGGACTTAGTGTTGTCTCTTCTGGTTTTTGAAACTCCTGCTCCATTGCTGTCTGCTCCTTTGCTGTTTTCATGGCTGCATCTGCTGGTCTTAGATCCTCTGATCTAACCATGACAGCCTCCCCTTGAACTTTAATCCCAGAATCAAAGAGGTCAGGATCTTCCAGGTGAAGCTGCAGCACTGTCTATGGTTGCTGCTCTGAAGCTGCTGCTTCCTCCATTGTTCCCGTCACCAATGGAAGACTCATTCCTGGCAATGCAGCACCCTCTGATGTCTTTACCCTTGCTGGATGACTCTCCTTGCCCTGTTCCATCATCTCTGATTGTATTCCTGATCTCTCTTCTCTTTTCCTCTACTCGTGGTTCTTCCACTGTGAGGGCAGCATGCTCTGGTTTCTCCACCTGCACTTGTGGTCCTTCCTCTGTGGAAATAGCCTGCTCCACTGTCTCTGCCTGAGTTGATTCTACTACTGCCACTGCATCTTCCACTGCACTTCTTGTGCCATCTGGGTTACTATGATCCTTGCTGCTTCATCATCTCTTCTTCTGAGGGTCTCTGATTCTCCAACCTCTGTCTTTTCAATCTGTTTCTCCATCTCTGCCTCTCCCTCTCGCTTAGCAACAGGGCAGGGTGGCTCCTCAGAAAGGCTACAACCTCTGGAGGTAGGTCACCATGGGCTGACACTTTGGTGTTCTGGGCTCCTCCCTCTTTGGTGTTGGCTGGTATTTGAGCAGCAGTGGTTGGTGTATCAGTGGCTGTTGGTTTCTTCTTGGACTTTGTCTGACGCCGGTAGCATGCTAGGGAGTCTTCTTTACCTAATCGTCTGACAATGTCACTGGTAAGCTTGAGGTCTACTTTAGTGCCTGTCATGATGGTTTGTACTTCTTTGCTTGAATGTTCTGCAGCTACGTGCTTCTTTACATGTGTCTTACAATGTAAGTATGTCTGGCAGACCTGACAGTGGTATGGGACGTCTGGGTTGCTTAAATGATGGTGAAGAATGTGGTTGGTGACCTGGTTCCGATCTCCTTGAAGACTGCACTTTTCATAGGCATAGACACACCCACGCTTCTCCAGGGCCGACTTCTCTTTACCTTCCATAATGAACTGCTTGATCTACAACATAAAAGATAATGCACACACTTAAGCAAGAAAGTTGGTACGGGTGTGGGGATCAGCTTATTTTATTTCCTATCCTGCTCTGCTTTCTTAAGTGGTGCTTTTGCCCATTTCAACTTCCTCTCCCCGTCATAAGGTTTCAAGTGATTATGGCGGACAATTCATCTTTGACCCTGATCATTGAAGTGTATCTGATAGTTCCAGCCATTTATTTTCTCAACAATTAAATATGGTCCCTCAAAAGGCCTGCGAAGTTTGGGTGCAATAGAGAGTTGTTCACCCTCACTCAGGTACCACACCACATCACTGACTTTGTACTGCTGAAAAGAAAGTTTTGCATCGCAGTTGTCTTTTTGTCTTTGAGCAGTCTGTTTTAGGTGCTCCCTGGCAACTTCATGAGCATGCTGCATTTGAGACTTAAGCTTCTCAGCATAATCACCATAGGAACTTATCTCTTCATTTCTTCTACACTGGAGGATCCAAACATTATTTCTGCTGGTAACTGCACTTCTCTCCCGAACATTAAGAAGTCGGGAATCATCTCTGTTCTGTCATAAGCCGTAGCTCTATATGCGGCTGATAGACACCTGAGGTTTTTATCCCACTCTCGTTGTTGTCCTTGTAAATATGCCTTTATCACCCACATCATGGTTTTGTTAAACCGCTCAGTCTGGCCATTGCAGCAAGTATTGCCGGGGGATGTTCTGGTTTTTCTGATCTCCAACAGGCGGCACATCTCTGTAAATCATCTGAAGAGCAATCCATCATGAACTTCCAAACTGTCCCAAAGCAGCCAGTAATGTCTAGCGGTTGGACTTGCAGCACATACTTCATTTCCAAATGGACGTCCCTCTGATTCTACCCATGAGAACACCACAGCAATGCCTGGGTCTGCCATCGGCTTGTTTCTAAGGGTCTGGTTGGAGTAAGAAAGCATCCATACTGTTGTATGGCTTCTAGTTGCAGCTACACTGCCTATCCTCCAGTGGATGATTCCTGTTGAAGACGAATACAACGTTGTCATTACTTACGAGCACCATTTCTTCCATAAAACGACCGATTCATGCTGCCTTGAGATTTTTGGTATGGTTCTTCCACCATCAATGAAGTCTCTCTTGGATGGCTCTCCAACATCTCCATTGTTTTCACCTGTCCTTGGCTTAAGTCGTGACCACCTGTCCTGTTTCAGCTTCTTGTACACGCTTATCATAGCTGTGGAAATTTGGATCCATAAAATCATAAACATGGCCATGAACCTCCCTACAAAAGTCACTGCAGGTGGCAAATCACTCACTCTGGTCCTCCTACTGGTCCCATCATCATTAAGCAGAGAACTTTGCATCACCAGAGCCCTCTTCAGGCACTTTCTGCATAGTCCACATTTTATGGTCGTCTCCAAGTCATCTTCCCAGGAACACTCCCTTGGATATGGACATCTTGCCATTCCATCGGCATTCCCATGTTTTCTGCCAGGATGGTACTCAACAATGAAGTCAAAGGCAGAAAGGTCCTCGATCCAACGGGCTATCCAGCTTTTGGGATCCTTTAAGCTGAATAACCACTTCAAAGCTTGGTGGTCACTCCTGACCACATATCTATGTCCAAGAAGGTAGTGCTTATATTGCTCAATAAACATTTGACAGCCAAAAGTTCTCGGTCAGTCACACAATAATTTTTTCTCAGCTTTACTCAAAGTTCGACTGCCATAGGCAATTACTTCCCCTACAGCTCCTTGTCTCTGGGACAAGACAGCACCAATGCTCACATCACACGCATCTGTATCAAGTATAAACTCTCCCCCATCCTCCCTTGGATAAGCCATTACCTCAGGACCTGTTAGAACATTCTTTATTCGAAGGCAATTTGCAGTTTTTAGTCCACATAAAAGGTTGCTGCTTCTTTGCGAGTTGGGTCAAGGGTTGCACCACCTTTGCAAAGTTTTTTACAAACCTCTGGTAGTAGTTTCCTAGTCCCAGAAAAGCTCTTACCTCTGTCACACTCTTTGGTACAGGCCATGTCACTATGTTCTGAACATTATCCAGATTGGGTAGAACTCCATCCTTGGAAATCACATGTCCGAGAAAGGTAACCTCATATTGCAAAAAATGACACTTCCTGGGCTTCAACTTCAATCCTACTTCCTGAATTATGTTGAGCACTTCTTCCAGTCTTACAAAATGTTCCTCAAAGTCTTTTCCATAAACAATCATATCATCAAGGTAAATGAGACAAGTCTGCCATTGTAGACTGCTTAAAGCCAGCTCCATAAGTCTTTGGAAGGTGGCTGGAGAGTTGGAAAGGCCAAAGGGCATTGTTGTATATTCATAGAGTCCACACTTGGTTACAAATGCAGTCTTTGGAATGTCTTCTTGCTTCACTGGAACTAAATTGTACACGCTGGTAATATCAAGGGTACTATATAGTGTGGCACCTGCCAGTACATCCAGACAATCGTTTGTGTTTGGTAAAGGAAATACATCCTTGCAGGTGACTTCATTGATCTTTTGTAGTCCACACAGGCGCAAACAGACCCATTTTTTCCTTACTAGCACTATAGGAGTGACCCAAGGAGAGTTTAAAGGCCTTACAGAACCCTGTTTTATTAGTTTCTGGACAGCATCTCTATCTTCTCCAGCAAATGCTAATGGAACCCTTCGGGAAGCTTGTTTAATAGGTCTGGCATTGCATGTATCTATTTCATGTTCCGTCAAGTGGGTAATTCCTAAATCAAACACACTTACAGAGAAGCAATCTTTGAAGTTGTTCAATAATGCTTCCATTCTGCCAGCCTCAACTTCAGTCCTTCCCTCCACTGTATCTTCATACAACTGCATGAGATGCTCTGGAACTGACATCACTGACCTTGACTCCCCATGCAATTCCACTCCAAATTGACCTCTGTCCACTCTAGCTATGTTTCTAATTGTCTCCTTTCTCTGATCCAATGTAATCCTCCTAATACCATTAAAATTTCTAACCTCCCCATCATTTTTTCTCTTGAACCACTGTTGCCGCTTCAGGCTCCACGGCACTTGCACATCATAGTACTGTATCTTGTTTCACACATACTTCCTGTAGAGATTGATTCATTACCCTGACTTTTACCGTCATGTTATCTGCCATCAACAAGACTTGGTGCAAGAACCAGGGAATATCTTCACTTAAACTTGGTGCTGCTTCTATAAGAAGGACATCTCATGGGTAGTCTTTGCCTGCCAGATCCACATAAACATCTAACACAGCCTCACACATTGCTGGGATAATGTAATGGTCTGCGGCACAAGCTCTATGTGTTCTCTGTGGGAACCCAACTCTCTCTATTGGCATACAGATGCCTCTCCAAATCATCCTTCCTTCACCCAGTAGCGGATCAGCTGGCCCCTCCTCATCCATCAGGAGTATATCAGCCCCATGTAGTATCTCGTCTTCAATCTCTGCAATATTGACCAATTTGTAAATTTTGATATCTCCAAGATGCAAGTTCAACCAGGCTTGGCCCTTATAGGAGATTGGCGTGCCATCTGCATTCACCAACCTCTTTGCTGATGGGGTTTTCTTAAGTTCTGGTTGTCTGTATAGGTATCTTCTCAAATGTTTCCAGAGAGACAATTGTTGATGTGGCACCTGTATCAATGGTAAAGCTGACTTCCACATCTTCCACCTTTCCTTTGATATAAGCTCCCACATATTCTGGAACTTTCCTCCTTAACATCTCACACTCAGTGTACACTTCGTCTTTGATTCCTTCATCTCTTGTTCATTTTCAATCTCCCCTTGACCTCCATATGTTTTGGCTGACCCATGGCCATGGGACACAACAACTTTATCTAGGTCACAAGATTATCTCTCCACATCACCTCCTTCCCTTATTTTATTCTTCATTTCTGTGTGTTGGCCTTTATATCTCTGGGTTGTCCCTTGGCCACAGGTTACAACCCCACCTAGCTATCCTGAGAACCTTCAGTGTAGGGGAGTGACATCATGGTTGTTCTCTCTGCTGCAAGTTTCCCACCACTCCCTGTAGTACGTGAGACCATTGGTTGTGTCTCCATGCCTCTCGTGGCACCCTGTGGACCAGTAACCTGTCATTGTCTCATCACAAGTGGATATGGGCAGTCTCTTATGAAATGATTCTCCCAACGTCTTGTACAATAAATGTGGTCTGGTATCTGATTTGACCTCTCATTCTTTCTCTGGTACTGTGGCCCTGTTGGCTGATTGAAGGGGTGATAATTCTTCCTCTAGGGTGCACTACTGTGAGCCTTGCCCTGGCATTTTTCCTCCAATTGGGCAATTTTGTCTTGCATATTGGTCTGACCCTTCACCATATCAGCCTGGCTCCTCAGCATATCCTCAAACATTTTCCTCATATCAGCAAGTCATTCCTATTCCCTTTTGGACGGAGTTGCAGGGGTCATTCTTGGAACTTCATCTCCATTGCCTTGGTCCTTGGCCCCAACACTTCTGATTGTCCCCTTTTCCTGCCCCGTTAGGCCATCCAAGGGGTCCAGTTACCCTCGCACTTCAACCTTTTCCTATCTAGGGTAGCTCATGGTCAGAATCAAGGTCATGGTCAAATTCATCCTTAATTGCCCTAGCTGAACATTTTGGCTTCCTTCCTGAGCCGTCATCACATGAGCCATTGCTTTTCCTCATTGCATAGAAGCTAACAGCCTCAAAGACAGCATTGTCTTTGTCATAAGGCTCCTTCACATATTCTACCTGAAAGCGAGCTTGCTCATCATGCAGACCATCAAGGAACCTATGCAGGAGGTCCTCTCTCCAAGTCCTGTGGTCTCTACTCTTGTAGGCTTTGTCATTCGCTGTTTGAGCTCAGCTGCATAATCCTCAACTATTTCCCCAACTTTCTGGTCTTGGTTGCTGAATTTGTTCTGAAAAGTCTTGACAATTTCTATGCTGTGGAACCGATTACTTATTTCATTTACCAGGCTCTTGAAGTCCCTGTGAGACTCTTTTGATAATTGCCCAAAGAAAAATTCACCTGCCTGCCTTTGTAGCCTTGGTAGCAGTTCATCAAGTTTTTCATCTTGATTCCAGTGACGTCTTGCTGCCACATCCATGAACCTATTGAACAAAACTTTCCAGTACTCTTTTCCTGTGAATGGTGCAAATATGATTTCCTTGACGTTTCCTATTTTCTGCTCTATCACTTACTTCAAGGCCTTTATCATCATCACTATTATTTTCATAATTTTCATCAGAGGAGCTGGTTTCTTCTTTATGGTACCTCTTGTGTCTATCTGTTCTTTTCGTATGCTGATGCAGAAGATTGTCATCCAATGACGCTCTGGTTTTCTATTATGTGCCTCTCTTGGTATATTTTCCATGACACCATATAAGACCTGAGCATTCTTCACAATCTGGTTGGACAGGTTACTCATATTGACTCCTTCTTGCCCATCTGTGATCAGATTCTGCTGTTGAACGTTGGAATAACATCCATGCTGAGGATGCTTCCTGAGGTGTCTGTGAATGTCAGAAGCATCTCCTCCTCCCACCCCTTGTGGCGCATCATGGTCTCCACTGAGCCTAAGTGTAAGCGTTGGATCTGGAACCATTGTTGACAGTATCCTTGCACCCTGGTTGCCAGATACATGAAAAGGGGCGACACTGGTTGTTCCATTCGTCATAAATCTGTTCAATGTTTACCCCTCCCTGACCAGTGGTGCAGGTGACCTAGCCCCCAACATTCTCAGACATGGGCTTTGTGTGACCGCAGTCCTTGTGGCTGACATCCTTTGCCCGTCTTTACCACTGTAAAAATTTGGACTTCTCAAATCCTGCACTTCAAAAGACAGTTGCATCTAAGTCAAGAGAATGCAATGAAAATATAACATTTCTTAACCAGGTATCAAGTACAATTTGGCAAGCTTGTAACTGTCGTCGGTAGCTGCTTGCTACCTATAGCCGCTGGGGGTTTGACCTAACAGAAAACAAGCTAGCCTAAAATGTCTGAAAGGTGAACATTAAAACAGAATGATGCCAAAAGATACAATTAAGTAGCAAAACAGGCAAGTCTTAAATCTCTAAAATTATTGAAGCCAAACTTTCTAACCATCTCAGGATATTTACAGCAAAATTTGTAGAAATATTTGATCAAAAATACATCTTTGAATCCTCTGACTCAAGTTTATTATAAATAAATTTGGTTCTAGATGCAAAGTCTTGAAATTTCAAACCACCAAACCTCGAAATCTGTGACAAAAACGTATTATATCCAATAGTTTCAGAAATATTGCTGTCCGGGAAAGGATAACTAAGTACTTCAAAGTTAAACTCATCTATTTTGTGATAGACTTTAATACAAAACCTGTCATTAGTGACCTGAATATCCAAGTCCAAAAACACATCTGGGAAACCATCTGAATTGTTACCCTCTAAAGGGATATCTTTTGGGTAAATTTCTTTAGCAATTTCACTGAAATTTTGTACATGTACGCAAGCAATGTCATCAATATATCTTGCGTTGTTTGATAATTTTGTAGCCATTTGAAAGTCTTTTTTCA
Organism: Hermodice carunculata; assembly: GCA_964020975.1. Lineage (NCBI taxonomy): Eukaryota > Metazoa > Annelida > Polychaeta > Eunicida > Amphinomidae > Hermodice > Hermodice carunculata. The sequence continues at coordinate 73,693,733 of OZ026613.1, read as the reverse complement.
TGCATTAATCCATACACTTAAATTCAAGCCAGGTTAAATATAAATCTGCGAGTAAAGGGAGCAGTTGCTACCAATTGGAATGCCTTTTATTTGTTGAAAAACCAATGGTCCGCATTGAACAAATGTATTATCCAAAATCAATTTTATAGCATCTATCAAGGTTTCAACAGTGTAAGATTTAACGTTATTTTTTGAATATTTATTGTGTGACCAATATGCTTTCTTTGTATATGAATTAATATTTATGTATGGTTTACCATTATGTTTAAAAATTTTGTTTATTAAGTCTGAAAGTGAACTTTTGACTTCATCTATGTTTTCCATGGACTTTGAGGATGGGCTACAATATAACTGTTTTTGCTTCATGGACTGTTTACAAGCTGAGCCAATATTAAAGTGCAGACAATGATCCTAGACTTCTATACTTTTTTATATGACTGCTGATGAGTACATACTTAAACTTTTTTGTTTTCCCATCCCATTCCAGTAGGGTACACCTGACCACATGGTACATGTACACGGACTACTCTAATTTCTTCTATTTTCTTTATATGCTGGGGCATACATGAGCAGATGTGAATGTCTGTCCTGTTTCAACGTTTTTCATGGTTCGATTTGTTCCATTTCTGAAAATGGAATCATTTATATCATAATTCAGTTCTGTATTTCAGACATATTTGCAAACTCGGTGACATTAGTATCCTCAATGGTGTACTATACTTTAAAGTTACGCAAATTTAGCATAAATTATCATGGAGAGTTGTGAGCTTGTAAAAAATGTTCTTCAGCATTTTGTTGGCGTTACAAGAAACAATCTTCTATGTAATGTTCATGATCTTGACAACGCAATATCCATTGCGTCAGAGTCTCACTACATTGATACTGAGCATCTACCTGATTTCTTAAAACCCCATTCCCAAAGCTTCTCAGTGTCTTAACTCTAAATTTGATAAACTCAAAATGTGATTCGATGAACTTTCAAATAATTTGCTTGAATCCAGTGCTATTTGTCTGCAAGAGACATGGCTTGCAGGTGAAGAATGTGATTCCTCACCATATACCCTTAAAAATTATACCTCTATTCCACTAAAAGTGACCTGTAGTACCCATGGGGGCCTAATGGTGTATCTACACAAACAAGTTCAACATCATACCCGAGATCTTTATGTACCTAATACTTTATGGAAAGGACAGTTTATCGACATAACTGGTAACAATTTACAGAAAAAAGTTACACTGTGTAACATGTTAAGGCCCCCTAGGGACCCAAATGAGGACATTGAACGTTTCTTGAATGACCTATCCTATTGTATCTCTACTTTATCTGATGAGCTTTCAGACAAATTGATCATGGGTGATTTCAATATCGATGTCCTGAAAACAAACACTAGAGGAAAATATTCAGATGTCCTTGACCTTATGTTGAACAATGACTTCTTACCGAAAATTACTTTACCTACTCGTTTCTCTGAAAAAAGTGCATCTCTTAGTGACAATGTATTCTGTAATTTATCCCATAGTACCAAGACATGTCGTTCAGGTATCATATTTACAGACTTATCTGATCATTTCCCGTATTTCAATTGTCTAAACCAAAAAATAAATTTTAAAATACCTCCCAAACTTATAAAAGTGCAGAAAAAAGATCTTCAGTCAACTCAAAATTTCTATGATCAATTAAATAATGTAAACATGATACAGTCTCTCAATCAATATCTTCATTCTGATCCTAATACAAACTATGACAAATTTGTAAGTATTATGATCAATGCCAAACAAAAACATCTTCCAAACAAAACAGTAAAGTTCAAGAAATATAGGCATAAATTCTCCTCTTGGGTAACCAATGGTATTTTAAAATCTATAAAATATAAAGACAAGCTATACAAAAAGTGAAAATGTACAAGTCATGATGCCCCCGAGTACCTGTCACTCATACATGACCTGAAAACCTTTAAGTACATTTTTAATAAAACGATTTCTCAAAGGAAACAAGACTGCTATCATCATCTCTTTGAGAAATTTAAAACTGACACCAGAAAGACCTGGGATACTATCGAATCAGTCTTAAATATAAACAAGAGAAAAAAAGATTTCTCACTTTTCTTCAAAGATGACGGTCATAAAATATCCAGCAAAGTTGAAATTGCCAGCCGTTTTAATAAGTTTTTCACTGAAATTGGTCCTAAATTGGCTGCAAAACTGTGGTTCACAAATTTGCCACATTTTACTTCATATCTTGTTGAACGCCACGATTGTTTCTTTGCATTCAATCAAGTTTCTTGCAAGGAGATCAAAAATATTCTGCAAAAAACTCAAACCCAAAGCAAGCACTGGCCATGATTCGCTTTCTACGAAGTTGCTCAAGGGAGCTAGCAGTGCCATAGCCAAGCTCTTAGCACTGATTATTAACCAGTCTTTTAACTTAGGCATTTTTCCCTAGAAACTCAAGCTCGCCAAGGTGCTTCCTATCCATAAAAAGGGCGATGACACTATCTTCGATAATTACCGGCCAACTTCTCTTCTACCTGCCCTATCTACAATTTTTGAAAAAGTAGTTTATTATCATTTGTATATTTTTTTTACCTGAAATAATCTATTTTATGACAGTCAACGTGGATTCAAGGAAGCACACTCAACAGAAACAGCCGCACTTGAATTCATTGACAGAATATATCAGATTCTTGACTCTGGTGAAATTCCTATCAGTATATATCTTGATCTTTCCAAAGCATTTAACACCCTTGACCAAGACACTCCCCTACACAAGCTGAATTATTATGGCATTCATGGCACCGCTCTGGAATGGTTTCACAGCTATTTACCAAATAGGTCTTACTATTGTATTTGTGTCTTTTTGCCCAGAACCACTTCCTAGTAGTCAATATCCTATTCCGCAGTTCGAACTCTTTACTCTCCATAAGCTAACCTGTCCGTGTCTAACCTGTATATATACGGAATTACTATTGTCTATATTGCACACGTTCCTCTGTAAAATTTTGACATAGGCTGTATCAGCCCAAATAAATTAAAGGGTCTTCAGCGGGTAACTACTCAACATGTTTCGGAGCCTTTTACCCGTACACGTCTCTCTGAGTAGCGGCTCCTTGCCTAAGCTAAATATTCAGCAAAGACAACCCACATAATAATGAATAAATATGAACGTGGCAATTGATGAATTAGCTAAATATGTGAAGTTTTGTTTGTAAATGCAGAGCTTCATATCAAAGAAGAATACCTGTCAAACAAACCATAATTACCAAATTTTCATAGTACAGGTTCAGATAAGAACAATTTGACTTACCCCTGAACCAAAATGTACCCTTTCTAGCTGGACAGCTTTTCCTAGTTAAACCATCCGCCAATGTTTAACTGAAGTGGAAACAAGCTGGGGCATTATATTCAGTCCCAGTGATTGTAAAATAAACAGTTGCAGCTAGACCACCTGTACAGATCAAGGAAAATCCTAACAAGGACTGCAACAATGTACATCCTGTACCAGAGATGTAAAATCAACTCCATGATGACACCTACTCCTCAAACAATTAAGCTCTATTTAACTGCCAACCCTGAGTCAATGTGTCAACTTAATGTGTCAGGTTTGTGACACTTGAGAAAATACTGTCAATTTTGAGTAATTTTTTAATAGTGAGTAAATGTGCATTTAGGCATGTCAGAAAAGAATGGAAGTCATTAGCATTTATGCCAAAAACATGCTGTCAAAACAATTTTTCTTAACAGGATTTTAAGTACAATTAGGCAAACATGCAACTGTCGTAGGCCGCTTCTTGCTACCTGTAGCCCCTGGGGGTTTACCTTACAGAAAACATGTAAGCCTAAAATGTCTGATAGTGAATATTAAAACAGAAAGATGCCAAAAGATAAAGTTAAGTAGCAAAACAGACAAGTCTAAAAACTGTAGATTATTGTAGCCAGACTTTCTAATAATCTTTGGATGTTAACAGTAGAATTATAGGGCAAGTCAGAAAAGAATGGAAGTCTTTTGTATTTATGTCAAAAGAATGCAATGAAAATATTAACCAGATATCAAGTACAATTAGGCAAGCTTGTAACTGTCGTAGGCCGCTTCTTGCTACCTGTAGCCCCTGGGGGTTTACCTAACAGAAAACAAGCTAGCGTAAAATGTCCGAAAGGTGAACGTTTAAACATAATGGTGTCAAAAGATGAAATTAAGTAGCAAAACAGGCAAGTCTAAAATCTCTAAAATTATTGAAGCCAAACTTTCTAACCATCTCGGGATATTTACAGCAAAATTTGTAGAAATATTTGATCAAAAGTACACCTTTGAATCCTCTTGACTCAAGTTTATTGTAAATAAATTTGGTTCTTGATGCAAAGTCCTGAAATTTAGAACAAATACGACCAAATCTCAAAATTTGTGACAAAAATGTATTATATCCAATAGTATCGGAAATATTACTGTCCGGGAAAGGATAATTAACTACTTCAAAGTTAAACTCATCTATTTTGTGATAGACTTTAATACAAAACCTGTCATTAGTGACCTAAATATCCAAGTCCAAAAACACATCTCTGAAACCATCTGAATTGTTACCCTCCAAAGGGATATCTTTTGGGTAAATTTCTTTAGATATTTCACTGAAATTTTGTACATTTACACAAGCAATGTCATCAATATATCTTGCGTTGTTTGATAATTTTGTAGCCATTTGAAAGTCCTTTTTCATCCTGCATTTGAAAGTCCTTTTTCATCAATTTATTCATATACAGTAAAGGGGAGCAGTTGTAGAATAAGATGGCGAGTGCTCTGAGCCACTCCAAATCACTACAGGTGTGCCTCAGGGCCCCATACTGGGACCCTTACTCTTCATTATATATATGAATGATATTCACCTTGCTTCTTCTAAATTTAATGCCATCCTTTATGCTGATGACACCACCCTTATGAACTCCTTGTATATTTGTTATTTTCATGCTGGACCTGAGACCCAAAATTGATCAGAAAATATGAATTTTGAATTAATAAGGGTATCTAGTTGGCTTGCTGCCAATAAGCTATCTCTAAATATTTAAAAAAACTAGATACATGATTTTTCACTTTCCTCAACGTAAATGCAATTTTAACTTAGACATCAGAATTATCAATATCCGCATTGAAAAAACTGATGAATTTGATTTTTTGGGACTTGTTATTCAAGAAAATATGAACTGGAAAGTGCATATTGATAAAATTGCAAATAAGATATCACGTACTTTAGGTGCCCTCAAACGGTTCAACACGTTTTTGCCTGTTATGTCACTTTTATTAATTTCCAATTCCTTAATGTTTCCTAACCTAAATTACTGTATCCTTGCCTGGGGCCATACTTGTGATCGAATAATTAAATTACAAACGAAGGCAATTCGCTTAATAAATTTGACAACTTGCAATGCACATACTGAACCTCTATTTAAAAATCAGAACTTGTTGAAAATGAAGAATATACTACAGCTTAAAGCCCTAAAATTTTATTTCAAATATAAGGAAAACCAGTTGCCAAAATACTTTGAGAATTTTTTCACTGTTCTACCTGCCACCCATCCCTATGACACCTGATACAGACATGCTCCTCGCAACGTCCACCCTTTGTGCAGCTCCACCAAAAATTCTATTCGATATTACATCCCCGTCTTACTGAATGAAACACCTTCAGATATCAAGAACAAATTTGACACTTATTCATACTATGGTTTTTCAAAATATTCTAAAACATAAACCAATATTCTGAGGATTGCACCATTTCTAACTGTTACATCAGTAACTAAGTTTTCATACCCTTCTCTATATGCTCCTACATGTAACTAATTTGTTCAAAAACATTTTGTACCTACAGCTATCTTTATATATATATGTCCAGCCAGTCAATACATCCACTTGCTTGAATTATCATACCAAGGTGGCCCCTGCGATAGTGGATCTTTAATCCTTAGTAGGGACCATCCCGACAGTCCAGTTTAATGTAATATATGCCATTTGATGCATTTCATATGTACACCCTGCTGATTGAGATGTATTATTTTTTGTATCACCACTTGTTTTGTGTCAAATAAAATGGAACCTGAGTCTGAGTCTGAGTCTGAGTCTGAGTCCAAAGCATGTTTCCTTTAATAATATAAAATAGAATACCACATACACTGATTTTCCCCAGTGATTCTCCAAAGCTACTCTTATTTTAGAAGATTTGTGGTTTGCAGATATGTTTACTTAATAGCTCCATCATGATAAGTTTATCAACATAGGTTGTTCCAATATTTTTTGGACAAATTGACAATAAAACATTCAGTTCACAAATGTCTATCATCATAACACAAGCCACTGTTAGATATTCATCAAAATATGAAGTCATAATCTTCTGAGTATACTTTAACAGGACTTCTAGTCGTATGTCCATTTGTTGTGATCATTATAGTAGACGCCCATTTAAGTTGCACGCTACGGCTGCAGTTATTGCCATTTGATCACACATAGGGTTTTAAAGACAAGTCCATCACCCCAGTAAAAATTCTGAATCTTTTGGACCTTTCTATTGCCCTTCCAACGTGTATGCGTACTTCAGCAGTTCTCCTCGTCTTGAGTTCATCTCCTGGGTTTAAATGGCGACCCTTGCCACACATTGAATTATTCACTTGTGGTAAATGGAGAAATATCGAGATGTGCACACCTTTCAAGCAATAAATCTCTAATGGTTAAACCTCCATCTGCCATTGCACGATTACCTGGCTCAAGAAGTTCAAGTAGTCCATTTTCTTTAGTGATATGTCGATCTGACACATTCCCAACCAGAATGAAGAGACATCATGTGGTGCCTCAAGTTGCTCTTTCAGCCTCATGCATTGGTCGCTGTCGCTACCATAAAGGCCTGTCGATCTGTACAGCTATTTCTGCTGTCTCCATCGTGACTGTACATCACATGGACACTGCATATTTAAAGAGAGCTCCTCGCTGTTTTGGACATATTCGTGACCAGCAGGAGGTTGGTGTATGAGTGGCCCTGCAAAGAGAAAAGTAAACTTTAAATGAAACAAAACTGTCAAATTTGAATGAAGTTATTTTCATAATGGAACTGAAATGTTTTGATGCCGCTTGATAGCTTTTACCATTAATATATAACCAGTCATATAATTACAGGGCAAAGCTTGGGCATGCCTGCACCAATAGGACACAAACACACACACACACTCCTTGTTGTTTTTTTTTGTTTTTGGTTTTTTTTTTGTTGTTTGTTTGTTTTTGTTTTTTCTTTTTCATTGTTGGACAGTATCAGAATAAGGACAATTCTTTAAAAAAAATGATATTCTTGGTATCTTGATATTGATACCGCAGTCTCCATTTATTATATCTGCAACTTTGTGTTCAAACTTATATTCACACATATAAATCACATCACAATTTCAAAACATTGGGTGAAGGGGTGTCCAGCAGGTCATGTGTAGGGATAACCAACTGGTCAAAAAGAATGATAAACACACAGATATAATAGTGTTGTTTTTTTCAATGAGTGATATATCTAACTACACAGTTAGTAGACTACTAGGAAATAGTTCTGGACAAAAACACACAAATACAATTAGGAAAGCATACTTTAAAATAGCTTCACAACCCTTTTTGTTGCACATGACATGATGCAGCACCAGATACAGTTTCTATAAATCCAAACAATCCACTTCGCAGACAAATTTCATGATCATCGGTCTCTAAGAATACTTCATCTCTGTCATCCATGTCCATATCTGGTATTGTTGTCTGCTGTCTGGAGATCTGTGACATGTACATCATCAAGTACTGTTGCTTTCCGTTTTGCCTGTTGTCTTGCTGTGCTGGGGCGAGTTGCACCAGCCATGTGCTTGTTGGTTTAAACATATTTTTCATTTCTGTAAGGATACAATTGGGAAACAGGGCAAAGCTCTATATAAATCCCTCTTGCACATGAAAAAGATTAAAGAAGAGATGTTACGTATCACAGGTTCAGAGACAATTCACCATGAGGAAGAACGCCACAAGACGAGGACAGGTAGAGTGGCGGCGCCACACGAGCATAAGTGGAACGACACAAGACGTCACAGAAAGAGGATAGGGAGATGAAGTCCACCTTCGCTTAACTTTATACACAGATGATACGTTTCTGGTTTCAAGATTTTGACCATCGTATGAACTACGTCACAGTTCCCAGTCTCCCTGTTGTTTGGATAAAGTTGTGGACTGCGTCAAAAATAATTTCATTTTGCTTGGAGGTCAATGTTTTGGACCCATATAACCACGTTGAAACCGAAAATGGTACAAAGGACATAATTTGGTTCTGAAGTGTATTTCTCTAAATTATATAAAAAGGACACTGGCAACAATAATGAAAAACATCTTCATTTCCGTTTCCACAGGCACACTGAAGGGAGTCTATCGGACCCTTTTTGAACAGATCCGAGTTTAGCTTGCTGCATCCCATACGCAACCGTGCGTGGGATATGTGCTTGTTGTATGGGAACATGGTTGGAATTTGGTCACAGACATAGGACCAATTCTGAAGGGGAACAAATCCTTGTGTGTCAGGTCACTTGATCCGTGTCAAAGTTCTGTCTGCCTATCACTTCCAGCCATTTTTTCCTTTTCGCCACATCTACTGGGCATGGAAAAATTGGCATTCCTCATCCACCGATACTTGTCAATCTGCCGGGACTTCCGCGAGTTCGCCGAACATCCCACCACGCAAGTGATGATTTACCATAATTGTCCTTTGTCATGCACCAACAATGGTTCCAAATGTATCTCCACTGCTTCTGCCAACAAACTATCGTTATGATATGCGTCAACAATCCATTATGAACTCCGTTTGGGGGCACAGAACAGCTCATGTTGACACTGTAGATAGTGATGGGATTAGCGACCGCCATATGGCAAAAATGCAATCAAGTCCAGATGAAGTCCACCCCCCCCCCCATGCAGTATTTTTCCACGCTGTGATCAACAAAATATTGAAAAAAATATCAAATACGAAACTACACCTGGATGCCAGTTTTTACAGGTGTATGAATTGTGCTCTGGTGTGTGTGTGTGTGGGGGGGGTTGACAAACTTGTCCATCCTAAGCAACTAGCTATCACCTGACCTGGTAGACCATAGACCTACATAAACATTAATTATGTAGTCACTCTGTGTTGCAAGAAACCTGACATCTAGATATATGTTACAGTGTCTTGAAAACACTGTATTTGGCAAATTACGGACTATCTCGGCGTGTCAACTGTGGTCTGCAGCCTATTTCCAATCAGCCAATCACAACTGTGGTTTGCAGCCTGTGTCCGATTTCATTTTCAGGCGCTTCCGGCGTGACATCGTGTGACCAGAGCTTGGACTAAAGTGCACGCATAGAAAGCTGCGCCATCTCTTAGATTAGGCACGTACTGTGCGAATCGTCATATCTGCATCTATCGTATTAACTAACAAAGTGAGCTTTAGCTGCCGTCTGAGCATTCATCAACACGAAAAGGGATGATTTATGACTAAAAATGATGTCCTCTTGAATCGCACACATATAATCTTACGTCAGCATGAATAATTAATATGCCGTCTGAATTGTTACCGCAGGGGTGGTTACAAGATGTCCGCTAGAACTTCGAATGACGTGCAGCTCAGATCCAGATTACTGGTCGGCCGAAATTCGATACATATTAGAGCGGAAAATGGTAAAGCGTCCCATTGCTACAAGACAAGATGTGGGCGCAGAGGTGCTGAAAGGTCAGTAGGTGAATTAATTCTGTCTGAGCAAAAACCGGCTGGAGTAAAATTGTCGTCATAACAGTTTCCAAGTTAGTTTGACTTTTAAGATATTAGCAGATCCCATATGAATAAAGTTTATATATCAATTTTAATATAGTTTAATTCAATTTTTTGCTTAAATTTAGTTGAGACTTGTAAATGAGGCGTACAGGATACCAAGGCCCATAAACGGCTTTCCCTTGGAATGGTTTGGGCACTCAAGCAAACTAACTAAAAACTTTTTCTTAACACATCGCCACACTTGGTCAGGTGAAGTCTAGTTTCTTCAAATATAGTGTTATAAACCTAACAGATTCACATATTTTTCAAAATAGAGGAAACAAGAAGTTCTCAAGTATTCATTTACATTTAATTGCAGCCCAGAAAGAAATCACAAAGAACGACAATGAAATAAGTGACCAGCTAATCACCCTGGAAGTAGAGTCAGCGAATATTCCAGACTTAACTTTGATCGATCTCCCGGGTATAGTACGCAATATTGCCGAAGGGCAACCTCAGGATATTTCCCAAAAGGTAAGCCACATTTACTATGGTTATAAACTGGTTACTTCAGGCAAACATATTTGTCTTTGTCAGGTCAATCTATTTGAATCTTCTCTAGCTTTTTGGCACCATCCAATCTTATGGCCTTCACTTCCCAGATGCGTTTTTATTCTAAAGAATGTTTAGAGTAAAGTAGTTTTTATTTGATCAAAATCAAATCATTCGCTTTGGAGAAACTTCAACCTGAAGTGGACATTTTGGTGCAAATACCCGTTGCCTGTGATCAGTATTCAAAGGTTAAGACGGGCCATTGACTATCATGTTAGCATTAAAAGTATTTTCTTAGATTCTTTAAACTGTATTGGAGCTAGACATACCAACCTTGGACAACTGATAGACAACATATACGTCTATTAAAATGTGTCAAAATCTCAAAATGAATAAAATTATTCAAAACTGGTTGGACATTACGTTAATTGATTTTCTGATCTGCAGGTTTTTCATTATATGTGAGGTTTATGGTACCTGATCTCTATGTTTTGAGTGTTCTGGCATGTTTCCGTTCATATTTTAAGTTGATTCGGACCTAACTGTATGTTCTTCTGTTCCCATCCCAAGAAACTCATGCATCTTGTAAGGCAAACATTTTAAGTATAACTTAAAGTTGGTACCACTGTCCTATTGTTGCATATTTGGCTAAAGAAATAATTCTTTTTTTTTAAACTCCACTTGTTGTCAACCTTTTTGTGAAGGTTTTTTTTTCTTTTAGGTGTAAATGTATGTGGCGATACATATACATCTTCCCGTGAATGTGTATATAAATTTATATGTTCAAGTTTTGTAAATAAAGGTTATGGCTTGGTCAATGTCGCAGGTATGTTCATTGTCGACATGGAATTGCCTTGACTTTAGCGATATAGAGATGTGACTTTGACATGTTAAAATTTCGTGTAATTTTGTAAGAGGTTTGCATTGACCTCACACAGTTAAATGTATGTGTTTTGTTTGTTTGTTTCTTTTTCTTTGTTTGTTTCTTTTGTTATTCTAATTTCTCCATAAATTTCCCGTAACAAAAGGAGAAAAAGCACAATACATACATTGAAAATAGGACTGGGGTTGCAAGCACAGCTACCAATGCTGCTCGGGTGCCCATACCCGCGTGTCTTTACGAGGTAAACCATTCATCACTTTACCGAGCAAACCTGTCTTCAGTGACTAATAATGTCAGGTGTTGTCTCCTTTCGTTCTTTTGATTAATGATGAACTTTCACTTGAAAATGTTGAATGCTAGTATGACTGAAAGCCCATTAGTTATGTCTAGGTGCGAACTTCTTTCTTTCTTTCGTTCTTCTTTACGACCAAATTTGTCCCGAGTTTTTCTCGGACTCTATTATTCCCCAAAACACAATTTGCATGGTGACTGACCTACCACTGAAATTGTGCATATCCTTTGGAATAGACATGAGGTTTAGTATTATGCAAGTAAGGGGCAATTAAAATTTTAAAAGCTCCGTATCTTCAAAACTTTTGCAGATAGACACAAAATTTCAATGTACATGAATAGATTTGTCACACCAGCCAGTATAATGGACAGTAAACGAAATTTGTAGAATTTAAATTATGCTAATAAGGGCCATAGAAAAATTTAAAAGTTAAACATCTCCAAAATTATTAGAGATAAAATGTCATTCCAATTTAAAATTATAGGTTTGTGGCAAAGCCGCACCCAATGAATCATGAACCAAAGTTGTAAGATTTGGATTTATGCAAGTAAAGCGAATACACCAAACCTAACATGAATAACGTCAAAACTATTATAGATAGAGGTGCCATTCTAACGTCAATTTAAGGATTTGTGACAAAGCATACAGTTTAAAGAATCTAAGAAAATACTTTTAATGCTAACATGATAGTCAATGGCCCGTCTTAACCTTTGAATACCGATCACAGGCAACGGGTATTTGCACCAAAATGTCCACTTCAGGTTGAAGTTTCTCCAAAGCGAATGATTTGATTTTGATCAAATAAAAACTACTTTACTCTAAACATTCTTTAGAATAAAAACGCATCTGGGAAGTGAAGGCCATAAGATTGGATGGTGCCAAAAAGCTAGAGAAGATTCAAATAGATTGACCTGACAAAGACAAATATGTTTGCCTGAAGTAACCAGTTTATAACCATAGTAAATGTGGCTTACCTTTTGGGAAATATCCTGAGGTTGCCCTTCGGCAACATTGCGTACTATACCCGGGAGATCGATCAAAGTTAAGTCTGGAATATTCGCTGACTCTACTTCCAGGGTGATTAGCTGGTCACTTATTTCATTGTCGTTCTTTGTGATTTCTTTCTGGGTTGCAATTAAATGTAAATGAATACTTTAGAACTTCATGTTTCCTCTATTTTGAAAACTATGTGAATCTGTTAGGTTTATAACACTATATTTGAAGAAACTAGACTTCACCTGACCAAGTGTGGCGATGTGTTAAGAAAAAGTTTTTAGTTAGTTTGCTTGAGTGCCCGAACCATTCCAAGGGAAAGCCGTTTATGGGCCTTGGTATCCTGTACGCCTCATTTACAAGTCTCAACTAAATTTAAGCAAAAAATTGAATTAAACTATATTAAAATTGATATATAAACTTTATTCATCTGAGATCTGCTAATATACTGAACCCCAATGAAAAGTATCCACATCAAAAAATTAACAAATTAATTTTGTAAGTTACTAAGTACTGTGTGTGCATATATGCATGGTTTGGAGCCTACATCAGGGTCATTCAGGACAACTTTTTAACTTTTGCTGGGTTGTTACATAATGCATGTGACTTTTGTGCACCGAATATGGCTTCTGACCACCACTCCTATTGGATGGCTAAAATGACCTGATGTTTTCAGTGGCTTTAAAAAGGGATGTTCAGCCAAGAAAAAAGCCAGTGGTCTCAGGTGTGTTGAGGCGATCATGCCGCGTCTGAGCCAAGGTCAAAGACACCATGCTTTGGGGCTTGCAGAGGGTGGAGTCCCAATCACTCAAATCGCACAAAGAATGGGGTGTACTCGGCGCACCATCCAACGACTAATTGAACGGCAACAAGAAACTGGATCCGTAGATGATCGGCCTAGGCCTGGCCGAGAAAGAGTGACAACACCTGGCCAAGACCGTCACATCCGGCTGATGCACCTGCGAGACCGTTTCCGTACAGCAGCCCAAACAGCCCGTGAGACTCAAGGGGTGAATCACCATCCTGTCAGTAGTTCTACTGTGGAGAGGCGACTGAGGAGCAGTGGCCTAACAGCCAGAAGACCTTACAGGGGTAACCTGCTGACCCAACCCAGAAGAGAAAGACGACTGCAGTGGTGTAGAGCACACTCCAGGTGGACTCGCCAGCAGTGGAATACCGTCCTTTTTACTGACGAGTCCCGTTTTTGTGTCAGCAGAGCAGATGGCAGACGACGTGTGTGGCGCCGGACTGGGGAGAGATATGCAGATGCCTGTGTCCGTCAGGCAGATCGATGGGGTGGACCCTCTGTCATGGTGTGGGCAGGCATCAGCAACCGCTACCGGACACCCCTAGTGGTCATTCAAGGGATCCTCAATGCTAGGCGGTACATTGATGAGGTGCTGGAGCCGCACATGGTCCCATTTATGGAGCAGCATCAAGATCTTGCGATCTTTCAGCAGGACAATGCACGTGCACACTCTGCAAGATTAACAATGAACTTTCTCAATGAGAACAACATCAATGTCATGGAATGGCCAGCGTTCTCACCCGATCTGAGCCCTATTGAACATTTGTGGGATCAGTTAGGCCAAGGTATTCAACGGAGGACACCTAGGCCTACTACCCGAAACCAGCTGATCCAAGCTCTGCAGGAAGAATGGAATAATGTTCCCCAACACAGAATTCAAACCCTGGTCAGCAGTATGCGCCGCAGATGTATAGCATGTGTTGATGCTCGAGGTGGCCACATCCCATATTGAACAGAAAAATTTGTGTGACTTTCAATTAGGGCAGTTAATGACATTTTTTGCCTGTAAGTGACGTTAATGTCGGTAGAGCGTGACATTATTTTTACGCCAGAAAAGTGAATGCTTTGTTAAGTTCTAAGCACGTCTAGGTATGAAATGTTTCAAGTATAAACAATAAAATACTTCAAAATTAGCATGTGGATACTTTTCATTGGGGTTCAGTATAGCTTAAAAGTCAAACTAACTTGGAAACTGTTATGACGACAATTTTACTCCAGCCGGTTTTTGCTCAGACAGAATTAATTCACCTACTGACCTTTCAGCACCTCTGCGCCCACATCTTGTCTTGTAGCAATGGGACGCTTTACCATTTTCCGCTCTAATATGTATCGAATTTCGGCCGACCAGTAATCTGGATCTGAGCTGCACGTCATTCGAAGTTCTAGCGGACATCTTGTAACCACCCCTGCGGTAACAATTCAGACGGCATATTAATTATTCATGCTGACGTAAGATTATATGTGTGCGATTCAAGAGGACATCATTTTTAGTCATTAATCATCCCTTTTCGTGTTGATGAATGCTTAGACGGCAGCTAAAGCTCACTTTGTTAGTTAATACGATAGATGCAGATATGACGATTCGCACAGTACGTGCCTAATCTAAGAGATGGCGCAGCTTTCTATGCGTGCACTTTAGTCCAAGCTCTGGTCACACGATGTCACGCCGGAAGCGCCTGAAAATGAAATCGGACACAGGCTGCAAACCACAGTTGTGATTGGCTGATTGGAAATAGGCTGCAGACCACAGTTGACACGCCGAGATAGTCCGTAATTTGCCAAATACAGTGTTTTCAAGACACTGTAACATATATCTAGATGTCAGGTTTCTTGCAACACAGAGTGACTACATAATTAATGTTTATGTAGGTCTATGGTCTACCAGGTCAGGTGATAGCTAGTTGCTTAGGATGGACAAGTTTGTCAACCCCCCCCACACACACACACACCAGAGCACAATTCATACACCTGTAAAAACTGGCATCCAGGTGTAGTTTCGTATTTGATATTTTTTTCAATATTTTGTTGATCACAGCGTGGAAAAATACTGCATGGGGGGGGGGTGGACTTCATCTGGACTTGATTGCATTTTTGCCATATGGCGGTCGCTAATCCCATCACTATCTACAGTGTCAACATGAGCTGTTCTGTGCCCCCAAACGGAGTTCATAATGGATTGTTGACGCATATCATAACGATAGTTTGTTGGCAGAAGCAGTGGAGATACATTTGGAACCATTGTTGGTGCATGACAAAGGACAATTATGGTAAATCATCACTTGCGTGGTGGGATGTTCGGCGAACTCGCGGAAGTCCCGGCAGATTGACAAGTATCGGTGGATGAGGAATGCCAATTTTTCCATGCCCAGTAGATGTGGCGAAAAGGAAAAAATGGCTGGAAGTGATAGGCAGACAGAACTTTGACACGGATCAAGTGACCTGACACACAAGGATTTGTTCCCCTTCAGAATTGGTCCTATGTCTGTGACCAAATTCCAACCATGTTCCCATACAACAAGCACATATCCCACGCACGGTTGCGTATGGGATGCAGCAAGCTAAACTCGGATCTGTTCAAAAAGGGTCCGATAGACTCCCTTCAGTGTGCCTGTGGAAACGGAAATGAAGATGTTTTTCATTATTGTTGCCAGTGTCCTTTTTATATAATTTAGAGAAATACACTTCAGAACCAAATTATGTCCTTTGTACCATTTTCGGTTTCAACGTGGTTATATGGGTCCAAAACATTGACCTCCAAGCAAAATGAAATTATTTTTGACGCAGTCCACAACTTTATCCAAACAACAGGGAGACTGGGAACTGTGACGTAGTTCATACGATGGTCAAAATCTTGAAACCAGAAACGTATCATCTGTGTATAAAGTTAAGCGAAGGTGGACTTCATCTCCCTATCCTCTTTCTGTGACGTCTTGTGTCGTTCCACTTATGCTCGTGTGGCGCCGCCACTCTACCTGTCCTCGTCTTGTGGCGTTCTTCCTCATGGTGAATTGTCTCTGAACCTGTGATACGTAACATCTCTTCTTTAATCTTTTTCATGTGCAAGAGGGATTTATATAGAGCTTTGCCCTGTTTCCCAATTGTATCCTTACAGAAATGAAAAATATGTTTAAACCAACAAGCACATGGCTGGTGCAACTCGCCCCAGCACAGCAAGACAACAGGCAAAACGGAAAGCAACAGTACTTGATGATGTACATGTCACAGATCTCCAGACAGCAGACAACAATACCAGATATGGACATGGATGACAGAGATGTAGTATTCTTAGAGACCGATGATCATGAAATTTGTCTGCGAAGTGGATTGTTTGGATTTATAGAAACTGTATCTGGTGCTGCATCATGTCATGTGCAACAAAAAGGGTTGTGAAGCTATTTTAAAGTATGCTTTCCTAATTGTATTTGTGTGTTTTTGTCCAGAACTATTTCCTAGTAGTCTACTAACTGTGTAGTTAGATATATCACTCATTGAAAAAAACAACACTATTATATCTGTGTGTTTATCATTCTTTTTGACCAGTTGGTTATCCCTACACATGACCTGCTGGACACCCCTTCACCCAATGTTTTGAAATTGTGATGTGATTTATATGTGTGAATATAAGTTTGAACACAAAGTTGCGGATATAATAAATGGAGACTGCGGTATCAATATCAAGATACCAAGAATATCATTTTTTTTAAAGAATTGTCCTTATACAATGTCCAACAATGAAAAAGAAAAAAAAACAAACAAACAACAACAAAAAAAAAAAAAACAACAACAAACAAAAAAAAAAAAAAAAAAAAAAACAACAAGGAGTGTGTGTGTGTGTGTGTTGGTGTCCTATTGGTGCAGGCATGCCCAAGCTTTGCCGTGTAATTATATGACTGGTTATATATTAATGGTAAAAGCTATCAAGCGGCATCAAAACATTTCAGTTCCATTATGAAAATAACTTCATTCAAATTTGACAGTTTTGTTTCATTTAAAGTTTACTTTTCTCTTTGCAGGGCCACTCATACACCAACCTCCTGCTGGTCACGAATATGTCCAAAACAGCGAGGAGCTCTCTTTAAATATGCAGTGTCCATGTGATGTACAGTCACGATGGAGACAGCAGAAATAGCTGTACAGATCGACAGGCCTTTATGGTAGCGACAGTGACCAATGCATGAGGCTGAAAGAGCAACTTGAGGCACCACATGATGTCTCTTCATTCTGGTTGGGAATGTGTCAGATCGACATATCACTAAAGAAAATGGACTACTTGAACTTCTTGAGCCAGGTAATCGTGCAATGGCAGATGGAGGTTTAACCATTAGAGATTTATTGCTTGAAAGGTGTGCACATCTCGATATTCCTCCATTTACCACAAGTGAATAATTCAATGCGTGGCAAGGGTCGCCATTTAAACCCAGGAGATGAACTCAAGACGAGGAGAACTGCTGAAGTACGCATACACGTTGGAAGGGCAATAGAAAGGTTCAAAAGATTCAGAATTTTGACTGGGGTGATGGACTTGTCTTTAAAACCCCATGTGTGATTAAATGGCAATAACTGCAGCCGTGGCGTGCAACTTAAATGGGCGTCTACTATAATGATCACAACAAATGGACATACGACTAGAAGTCCTGTTAAAGTATACTCAGAAGATTATGACTTCATATTTTGATGAATATCTAACAGTGGCTTGTGTTATGATGATAGACATTTGTGAACTGAATGTTTTATTGTCAATTTGTCCAAAAAATATTGGAACAACCTATGTTGATAAACTTATCATGATGGAGCTATTAAGTAAACATATCTGCAAACCACAAATCTTCTAAAATAAGAGTAGCTTTGGAGAATCACTGGGGAAAATCAGTGTATGTGGTATTCTATTTTATATTATTAAAGGAAACATGCTTTAGACTCAGACTCAGACTCAGACTCAGACTCAGGTTCCATTTTATTTGACACAAAACAAGTGGTGATACAAAAAATAATACATCTCAATCAGCAGGGTGTACATATGAAATGCATCAAATGGCATATATTACATTAAACTGGACTGTCGGGATGGTCCCTACTAAGGATTAAAGATCCACTATCGCAGGGGCCACCTTGGTATGATAATTCAAGCAAGTGGATGTATTGACTGGCTGGACATATATATATAAAGATAGCTGTAGGTACAAAATGTTTTTGAACAAATTAGTTACATGTAGGAGCATATAGAGAAGGGTATGAAAACTTAGTTACTGATGTAACAGTTAGAAATGGTGCAATCCTCAGAATATTGGTTTATGTTTTAGAATATTTTGAAAAACCATAGTATGAATAAGTGTCAAATTTGTTCTTGATATCTGAAGGTGTTTCATTCAGTGAGACGGGGATGTAATATCGAATAGAATTTTTGGTGGAGCTGCACAAAGGGTGGACGTTGCGAGGAGCATGTCTGTATCAGGTGTCATAGGGATGGGTGGCAGGTAGAACAGTGAAAAAATTCTCAAAGTATTTTGGCAACTGGTTTTCCTTATATTTGTAATAAAATTTTAGGGCTTTAAGCTGTAGTATATTCTTCATTTTCAACAAGTTCTGATTTTTAAATAGAGGTTCAGTATGTGCATTGCAAGTTGTCAAATTTATTAAGCGAATTGCCTTCTTTTGTAATTTAATTATTCGATCACAAGTATGGCCCCAGGCAAGGATACAGTAATTTAGGTTAGGAAACATTAAGGAATTGGAAATTAATAAAAGTGACATAACAGACAAAAACGTGTTGAACAGTTTGAGGGCACCTAAAGTACGTGATATCTTATTTGCAATTTTATCAATATGCACTTTCCAGTTCATATTTTCTTGAATAACAAGTCCCAAAAAATCAAATTCATCAGTTTTTTCAATGCGGATATTGATAATTCTGATGTCTAAGTTAAAATTGCATTTACGTTGAGGAAAGTGAAAAATCATGTATCTAGTTTTTTTAAATATTTAGAGATAGCTTATTGGCAGCAAGCCAACTAGATACCCTTATTAATTCAAAATTCATATTTTCTGATCAATTTTGGGTCTCAGGTCCAGCATGAAAATAACAAATATACAAGGAGTTCATAAGGGTGGTGTCATCAGCATAAAGGATGGCATTAAATTTAGAAGAAGCAAGGTGAATATCATTCATATATATAATGAAGAGTAAGGGTCCCAGTATGGGGCCCTGAGGCACACCTGTAGTGATTTGGAGTGGCTCAGAGCACTCGCCATCTTATTCTACAACTGCTCCCCTTTACTGTATATGAATAAATTGATGAAAAAGGACTTTCAAATGCAGGATGAAAAAGGACTTTCAAATGGCTACAAAATTATCAAACAACGCAAGATATATTGATGACATTGCTTGTGTAAATGTACAAAATTTCAGTGAAATATCTAAAGAAATTTACCCAAAAGATATCCCTTTGGAGGGTAACAATTCAGATGGTTTCAGAGATGTGTTTTTGGACTTGGATATTTATGTCACTAATGACAGGTTTTGTATTAAAGTCTATCACAAAATAGATGAGTTTAACTTTGAAGTAGTTAATTATCCTTTCCCGGACAGTAATATTTCCGATACTATTGGATATAATACATTTTTGTCACAAATTTTGAGATTTGGTCGTATTTGTTCTAAATTTCAGGACTTTGCATCAAGAACCAAATTTATTTACAATAAACTTGAGTCAAGAGGATTCAAAGGTGTACTTTTGATCAAATATTTCTACAAATTTTGCTGTAAATATCCCGAGATGGTTAGAAAGTTTGGCTTCAATAATTTTAGAGATTTTAGACTTGCCTGTTTTGCTACTTAATTTCATCTTTTGACACCATTATGTTTAAACGTTCACCTTTCGGACATTTTACGCTAGCTTGTTTTCTGTTAGGTAAACCCCCAGGGGCTACAGGTAGCAAGAAGCGGCCTACGACAGTTACAAGCTTGCCTAATTGTACTTGATATCTGGTTAATATTTTCATTGCATTCTTTTGACATAAATACAAAAGACTTCCATTCTTTTCTGACTTGCCCTATAATTCTACTGTTAACATCCAAAGATTATTAGAAAGTCTGGCTACAATAATCTACAGTTTTTAGACTTGTCTGTTTTGCTACTTAACTTTATCTTTTGGCATCTTTCTGTTTTAATATTCACTATCAGACATTTTTGGCTTACATGTTGTCTGTAAGGTAAACCCCCAGGGGCTACAGGTAGCAAGAAGCGGCCTACGACAGTTGCATGTTTGCCTAATTGTACTTAAAATCCTGTTAAGAAAAATTGTTTTGACAGCATGTTTTTGGCATAAATGCTAATGACTTCCATTCTTTTCTGACATGCCTAAATGCACATTTACTCACTATTAAAAAATTACTCAAAATTGACAGTATTTTCTCAAGTGTCACAAACCTGACACATTAAGTTGACACATTGACTCAGGGTTGGCAGTTAAATAGAGCTTAATTGTTTGAGGAGTAGGTGTCATCATGGAGTTGGTTTTACATCTCTGGTACAGGATGTACATTGTTGCAGTCCTTGTTAGGATTTTCCTTGATCTGTACAGGTGGTCTAGCTGCAACTGTTTATTTTACAATCACTGGGACTGAATATAATGCCCCAGCTTGTTTCCACTTCAGTTAAACATTGGCGGATGGTTTAACTAGGAAAAGCTGTCCAGCTAGAAAGGGTACATTTTGGTTCAGGGGTAAGTCAAATTGTTCTTATCTGAACCTGTACTATGAAAATTTGGTAATTATGGTTTGTTTGACAGGTATTCTTCTTTGATATGAAGCTCTGCATTTACAAACAAAACTTCACATATTTAGCTAATTCATCAATTGCCACGTTCATATTTATTCATTATTATGTGGGTTGTCTTTGCTGAATATTTAGCTTAGGCAAGGAGCCGCTACTCAGAGAGACGTGTACGGGTAAAAGGCTCCGAAACATGTTGAGTAGTTACCCGCTGAAGACCCTTTAATTTATTTGGGCTGATACAGCCTATGTCAAAATTTTACAGAGGAACGTGTGCAATATAGACAATAGTAATTCCGTATATATACAGGTTAGACAGGGACAGGTTAGCTTATGGAGAGTAAAGAGTTCGAACTGCGGAATAGGATATTGACTACTAGGAAGTGGTTCTGGGCAAAAAGACACAAATACAATAGTAAGACCTATTTGGTAAATAGCTGTGAAACCATTCCAGAGCGGTGCCATGAATGCCATAATAATTCAGCTTGTGTAGGGGAGTGTCTTGGTCAAGGGTGTTAAATGCTTTGGAAAGATCAAGATATATACTGATAGGAATTTCACCAGAGTCAAGAATCTGATATATTCTGTCAATGAATTCAAGTGCGGCTGTTTCTGTTGAGTGTGCTTCCTTGAATCCACGTTGACTGTCATAAAATAGATTATTTCAGGTAAAAAAAAATATACAAATGATAATAAACTACTTTTTCAAAAATTGTAGATAGGGCAGGTAGAAGAGAAGTTGGCCGGTAATTATCGAAGATAGTGTCATCGCCCTTTTTATGGATAGGAAGCACCTTGGCGAGCTTGAGTTTCTAGGGAAAAATGCCTAAGTTAAAAGACTGGTTAATAATCAGTGCTAAGAGCTTGGCTATGGCACTGCTAGCTCCCTTGAGCAACTTCGTAGAAAGCGAATCATGGCCAGTGCTTGCTTTGGGTTTGAGTTTTTTGCAGAATATTTTTGATCTCCTTGCAAGAAACTTGATTGAATGCAAAGAAACAATCGTGGCGTTCAACAAGATATGAAGTAAAATGTGGCAAATTTGTGAACCACAGTTTTGCAGCCAATTTAGGACCAATTTCAGTGAAAAACTTATTAAAACGGCTGGCAATTTCAACTTTGCTGGATATTTTATGACCGTCGAAGAAAAGTGAGAAATCTTTTTTTCTCTTGTTTATATTTAAGACTGATTCGATAGTATCCCAGGTCTTTCTGGTGTCAGTTTTAAATTTCTCAAAGAGATGATGATAGTAGTCTTGTTTCCTTTGAGAAATCGTTTTATTAAAAATGTACTTAAAGGTTTTCAGGTCATGTATGAGTGACAGGTACTCGGGGGCATCATGACTTGTACATTTTCACTTTTTGTATAGCTTGTCTTTATATTTTATAGATTTTAAAATACCATTGGTTACCCAAGAGGAGAATTTATGCCTATATTTCTTGAACTTTACTGTTTTGTTTGGAAGATGTTTTTGTTTGGCATTGATCATAATACTTACAAATTTGTCATAGTTTGTATTAGGATCAGAATGAAGATATTGATTGAGAGACTGTATCATGTTTACATTATTTAATTGATCATAGAAATTTTGAGTTGACTGAAGATCTTTTTCCTGCACTTTTATAAGTTTGGGAGGTATTTTAAAATTTATTTTTTGTTTAGACAATTGAAATACGGGAAATGATCAGATAAGTCTGTAAATATGATACCTGAACGACATGTCTTGGTACTATGGGATAAATTACAGAATACATTGTCACTAAGAGATGCACTTTTTTCAGAGAAACGAGTACGTAAAGTAATTTTCGGTAAGAAGTCATTGTTCAACATAAGGTCAAGGACATCTGAATATTTTCCTCTAGTGTTTGTTTTCAGGACATCAATATTGAAATCACCCATGATCAATTTGTCTGAAAGCTCATCAGATAAAGTAGAGATACAATAGGATAGGTCATTCAAGAAACGTTCAATGTCCTCATTTGGGTCCCTTGGGGGCCTTAACATGTTACACAGTGTAACTTTTTTCTGTAAATTGTTACCAGTTATGTCGATAAACTGTCCTTTCCATAAAGTATTAGGTACATAAAGATCTCGGGTATGATGTTGAACTTGTTTGTGTAGATACACCATTAGGCCCCCATGGGTACTACAGGTCGCTTTTAGTGGAATAGAGGTATAATTTTTAAGGGTATACGGTGAGGAATCACATTCTCCACCTGCAAGCCATGTCTCTTGCAGACAAATAGCACTGGATTCAAGCAAATTATTTGAAAGTTCATCGAATAACATTTTGAGTTTATCAAATTTAGAGTTAAGACACTGAGAAGCTTTGGGAATGGGGTTTTAAGAAATCAGGTAGATGCTCAGTATCAATGTAGTGAGACTCTGACGCAATGGATATTGCGTTGTCAAGATCATGAACATTACATAGAAGATTGTTTCTTGTAACGCCAACAAAATGCTGAAGAACATTTTTTACAAGCTCACAACTCTCCATGATAATTTATGCTAAATTTGCGTAACTTTAAAGTATAGTACACCATTGAGGATACTAATGTCACCGAGTTTGCAAATATGTCTGAAATACAGAACTGAATTATGATATAAATGATTCCATTTTCAGAAATGGAACAAATCGAACCATGAAAAACGTTGAAACAGGACAGACATTCACATCTGCTCATGTATGCCCCAGCATATAAAGAAAATAGAAGAAATTAGAGTAGTCCGTGTACATGTACCATGTGGTCAGGTGTACCCTACTGGAATGGGATGGGAAAACAAAAAAGTTTAAGTATGTACTCATCAGCAGTCATATAAAAAAGTAAAGAAGTCTAGGATCATTGTCTGCACTTTAATATGGGCTCAGCTTGTAAACAGTCCATGAAACAAAAACAGTTATATTGTAGCCCATCCTCAAAGTCCATGGAAAACATAGATGAAGTCAAAAGTTCACTTTCAGACTTAATAAACAAAATTTTTAAACATAATGGTAAACCATACATAAATATTAATTCATATACAAAGAAAGCATATTGGTCACACAATAAATATTCAAAAAATAACGTTAAATCTTACACTGTTGAAACCTTGATAGATGCTATAAAATTGATTTTGGATAATACATTTGTTCAATGCGGACCATTGGTTTTTCAACAAATAAAAGGCATTCCAATTGGTAGCAACTGCTCCCTTTACTCGCAGATTTATATTTAACCTGGCTTGAATTTAAGTGTATGGATTAATGCATGAAAAAAGACTTTCAAATGGCTACAAAATTATCAAACAACGCAAGATATATTGATGACATTGCTTGCGTACATGTACAAAATTTCAGTGAAATTGCTAAAGAAATTTACCCAAAAGATATCCCTTTAGAGGGTAACAATTCAGATGGTTTCCCAGATGTGTTTTTGGACTTGGATATTCAGGTCACTAATGACAGGTTTTGTATTAAAGTCTATCACAAAATAGATGAGTTTAACTTTGAAGTACTTAGTTATCCTTTCCCGGACAGCAATATTTCTGAAACTATTGGATATAATACGTTTTTGTCACAGATTTTGAGGTTTGGTGGTTTGAAATTTCAAGACTTTGCATCTAGAACCAAGTTTATTTACAATAAACTTGAGTCAGAGGATTCAAAGATGTATTTTTGATCAAATATTTCTACAAATTTTGCTGTAAATATCCTGAGATGGTTAGAAAGTTTGGCTTCAATAATTTTAGAGATTTAAGACTTGCCTGTTTTGCTACTTAATTGTATCTTTTGGCATCATTCTGTTTTAATGTTCACCTTTCAGACATTTTAAGCTAGCTTGTTTTCTGTTAGGTCAAACCCCCAGCGGCTATAGGTAGCAAGCAGCTACTGACGACAGTTACAAGCTTGCCAAATTGTACTTGATACCAGGTAAAGAAATGTTATTTTTTCATTGCATTCTCTTGACTTAGATGCAACTGTCTTTTGTACTTTTCTGACTTGCCCTATAATTTTGCTGTTCATATCCAAAGATTATTAGAAAGTTTGGCTTAAATAATTTACATTTTTTAGACTTGTCTGTTTTGCTACTTAATTTTATCTTTTGGCATCATTCTGTTTTAATGTTCACTTTAGGCTAGCTTGTTTTCTGTTAGGTCAAACCCCCAGGGGCTATAGGTAGACAGTTACAAGCTTGGCTAATTGTACTTAAAATCCTGTTAAGAAAAACTGTTTTGATAACACTTTTCGCATTAATACTGTTGACTTTCATCCTTTTCTGACATGCCTTAATGCTCATTGACTCAATATTAAAACATTACTCAAAATTGACAGTATTTTCTCAAATGTCACAAACCTGACACATTACGTTGACACATTGATTAAGGGTTGGCAGTGAAATAGAACTTAATTGTTTGAGGAGTCGGTGTCATCATGGAGTTTGTTTTACATTTCTGGTGCAGGATGTACATTGTTGCAGTCCTGGTTAGGAATTCCCTTGGTTTGTACAGGTGGTCTAGCTGCAACCGTTTATTTTACAATCACTGGGACTAAATATAATGTTCCAGCTTGTTTCCACTTCAGTTATACAGTGGCGGGTGGTTTAACTAGGATAAGCTGTCCAGCTAGAAAGGGTACATATTGGTTCAGGGGTAAGTCAAATTGTTCTTATCTGAACCTGTATTATACAAATTTAGTCATTATGGTTTGTTTGACAGGTGTTCTTTTTATAATGAAGCTCTGCATTTATAAGCAAAACTTCACGTATTTAGCTAATTCATCATTTGCCACGTTCATATTTATTCATTATTATGTGGGTTGTCTTTGCTGAATATTTAGCTTAGACAAGCAGCCGCTACTCAGAGAGACATGTACAGGTAAAAGGCTCCGAAGCATGTTGAGTAGTTACCCGCTGAAGACCCTTTAATTTATTTGGGCTAATACAGCCTATGTCAAAATTTTACAGTGGAACGTGTGCAATATGGACAATAGTACTTCCGTATGTATATAGGTTAGACAGGGACAGGTTAGCTTATGGAGAGTAAAGAGTTCAGACTGCGGTAAAGGGTAATGACTACTACGAAGTAGTTTTGGGCAAAAAGACACAAATACAATAAGTTTTACTTATGAGGCATGTCAAAACATAGTTAAGATGCCTTGAGTGACAGTGGCAAACATTTACATGATTTGATTTGATGGCTTCATGTAAACTAAATGACATTTTAGGGTCCACAGCTAGGAACCTAGCAGTTATCTCTTCTTTGGTTGCTTCAGGGTACTTTAGGTCCTGTCCCTGGACTGTCAGCAGCAGGTATGGCCATGTCTTGGTATATCTGATGCTTGATCTAGCCTTCAGCTCAGGTGGAAGGTTTCTCCTCTGGTTTAGGACATCCTTTTTTAGGGGTCTGATGACAGGGGGAAGATCCGGCGACACTGAAATAGTCATCCCTGGGACTGGGTTGCCGTTCAGATGGTGAGCTCCCGTCAACCATGCGTTGCGCTGATCCAATTTGGCGAAGCAGATTATAACCGCAGCATCACTCTGCTGGTTCAATCGTTGACAGGCTGTGATCAACGTGGACTCAGCGTCAGTCACCTTCAAGTGAATTTTTGCTAACTTTATGCATGCTTTACTTGTGTCAGTAACATTTTCGCCAGCTGCACCCTTGAGCCCACTTATTATCAGGGACCATTTCTTATCATGGACATCTTCATCTAAAACTTTCATGGTCAATGTGGTAGAGATGCTGCACATATTGTTTGACAGTTTTGGCAGAAGGTCTGTTACTATAGCTTCAACCCTGTCACTAAGATCTTGGGTGCTCTTTTCCAGGGTGGTGAATTTATCATTTGGCGCAGTCAGCTGTGTGAGGGCATTCTGCAGACTAGTTTTGATGCCACCCAGTTTGTCATCCAACTCTTCCTTTACTACAAGTCTCATAGCCTCTAGCAAGGCAGGGTCCATATTGCGTATGCGGCTGGATCGATGAGGTTTATCTTTTCCGTCTCCCGACATGATTTTGTCATATATTCAGGATTAGAGACATGCAGAACTATGCAAGATTATTAGGCGGTCATCCCATTTGAAGGGGGGAGAAAGAGTTCACTGAGCCATGTTTACATGCACTTGACTGGGGTCAAAAATTGTGGTCACTCACTCACAGGTCATGATAGTCCAGACTCAAACAATAGGACAAAGCCAATAGCAATGGCCAGTTGTATGGTACAACCCTATTGAGTGTGGATAGGCACTTCCAAACAGGGTTCAATATACTCTCCCAAAAGTCACAAGGTTAGCTTCAGAACTAGCTTCTTAGGCATCAGTAGGTATTAACCTTCAGTCCTGAAGAAACATTGAACACAGCAGTGCATGGTTCCTGAGAATTAGCGAAAAAAATGACAGAGCAATGCAGAAGCCAGACGTACATGAAAAAGGGGCTGTTCCATGAGAACAGCCCCGTTTTCGTGTATGTCTGGCAAATCTTAATATTTGCCTATTTTGATCAACTTTTAATCATTCTTGGTGGAAATGGAAACCAAAAGACGAGCATGATTCTGTTAAAACCAGAATGGTAGGTACCTATGTATCAAACAAGGAACAAAAATACAACATTTTAAAGATGTCATTTATACATTGGAAAAAGAATTATTTCCAGTTCCCTACATATGTGAAACAACAAGATTATAAATAATAATGCAATTTTGCCTGCATGAGCAAGGCTGCTGCCCTTTGTCTCAGTGGAATAGTCCGAGGTAGTTCACAGAATGAGAGAGAAAATGTCTTCAAAGATAGCTGGAATAAATAAAATGTCCGGTCACCTGGCAGTGAAGAAACTTGTTTCTTTCTTTCTTTCTTTTTTTTTAACTAATTACCCAAGTTAATTTAAGTTTCACTCTTGTAACGAGATCCCCCTCCCCCCCCCCCAAAAAAAAGAGAATATATATTTTGACGTGACTTCACATATATATTTCTCTATTTCAACATATTCTGTGGCAGTCCATTTTGTTCAAAATCATCCAAAGCATGGTGTATACGAGATAAATGCCTTATCAATCAAGCTTGTCACACAGGAGAATCTACTGCACTAATATTTCCGATGCTATGTGTAACAACGTATGCTTTGAGCATGTCACTTGATAATTTTTTTGATAATTTTGCTAGATATTTTTTCGTAAGTTTTAGTTTAAGTTTCCAGTTAAATGGTAAATAAATTTTATTGTGACTATATTTTGTAAGCCTGACGTGTGTCCACAGGACGAATTTGTCCACCTGAACCCGGATAAAATGGGGAAACATTTTGATTACCCCTATCCTGTTTCATAAGTTCTCCTTATTTGGGAATATTCAGGTAGGAACTTGGTAGACACCCATATGAAGTTGTGCTATTTTCAGTGTGGAAGCAAACATTTCCTTAGTTGGTCATCCTACCCAAGTTTCACTCTTTGAATTGTTTTATTGCCACTATGCGTCCTCTCCACCTTTAACAAGATCCTATTTAGACCTTGCCGGATCACGCCATAGCTGGGCTGACTTGTCTATGTAGATCCTCAAAATACGCTGCTCGGGATCTTTATTGTCTCAACTTTAACAATATACTTCACTCAACCATACTTGGATACTGTCTGCTTATATTTTTTTCACACAACACAACAAGAAGTAGGAAAGCAAGGAATAGGACCTTGTTACATAATTGCAGACCAAAGAAATGGCTTTCATAGAGTATGATGTCAAGGTTTTTTAATAATCAAATAACAAAATAAAACTCTTGACTTTATTTGCATTGCTTTTAAGTAAGCTGATTAAATACAAGAATTCACTGTACAAGCATTGGTGGAAACTAGAAAAGAAGATTTATTTCAAAGCAAATCTGTCTGTGTGCATACAACAAAGGAAGGTTGTTACCCTGTATATTCAAATTGAAAATTCATATGAGAGAAAAAATGAAATTAAAGAAAAAACAACCGTAGCAAAATAATGTTCTTGGCATGAAAAAAAGTACATGTGAAAAAAGTGCCAGGCAGAAAGATAGAGTTCTTGATAAAACAGAATGTAAAGTGTCAGATAACAAACAAGTACACTTTTCAGTGCACCTTTGATTCATTTATGGATCACTGTTGACACTACAGGATGGGCTGATGGCAAAATGGTCATCATATGGCAGCATAAAAGTGTCATGCCTGACATGAGTTTAAAGCACAACTCCTAGTGATGTACATAAGAAACATGAAAGTGACTGCTGATAACAGATAATGGCCTGTTGCATATCTTGTCCATCCCAAATATGTACACGTCTGCTGTTGTTGGTCAGAAATTAAATTATCTTAACTTCCTGATTGGGCCACACAGTGTTCATAGATTCTAGCTTTAGCGGAGTTTGAGAGCTCAGCTCTAGACAAAATTGATGACAAACCTGGGATACGAAGTCTTAATGGCACATCTATGCATAATAGCTTTGTAGATATATATTCAACATTTATTTTGTTTCAAGTCCCCCTGATAGGTGCACATGTAAATCCAAATTCTACGAGTTTTCCGTGTGGTTACTTGGATTCACCTAGAGCACAAACCTGCAGTTTAAATTTGGGATGGTACTTTTGACTAGAATAGTATTGAAGATATTGAACATTTAAACGTCTCAAGTGCCCTTAATTAGCATAAATAGTTTTAGCTCACCTACTCCTCTTGGCAGCTCCACCCCAGACAAGGCCTCCAGGACAGAACTTTTCCCAGAACTCTGGTCTCCTATGACCATGGCTACGGGAAGCGAGAAGTCCGAGTCAAGACCGAGTACTCGTAGTCGATCAATCAGATCGATACACGGTCTGACCTGCGCGTCAAAATCAGTTGCAAGTGATGGGCACGCCATTTTGTGTATTGTACACGGGAAATATCTGAGAATAAAAATTATTTGTGCAAAATGACATTAATGTGCATCGCTCTTTGTTGCCATTGATATTATCAGCAATGAAAGATTATAGCAATAACTGTTTGCCAGCTACTTTGCGTATTAAATCGATTCAGAAGACCTTCATGACTTTTTAATTACTCAATTTTGAAAAGAAATATGAATACTATTTGTAAAATATTCTTTACACTGAACGATCATTTATATTTTTGGGTCGTCAACAGAAAAAAACGGCAATGATAAACAGGTTAAAGGGTAAATATGACTGATTCACTGAGTAATTTTCACGAGATGATCACTCAAAATCAATCGTCGCCTCGTCCAGACTCCATATTGAGACTTAACTGTCATGAAATTACTTTCCTGTTCTTCTGTAAAGCACTGAGTCTCCATTGCCGTGAAGCAAAAATGAAAAACCACCGCACCTCAAAATAAAAGTATGATAACTTTTCCTTAATTCCATACCCTTTTGCCTGCGAAGCAGACTCTAATGTTCTTGTATATGTATGTTACATTACATAAACAAGAACATTAGAGTCTGCTTCGCAGGCAACATACCCTATAGAAGACAAGATAACTCTGTACGTGTGTGTCCGTGTCCGTACAACTCTACCGACATATATTTTAAGAGAAGCTAAGCCCACAAAGAAACAATTTTCTGCGTGGACGCTTTGGACGATGCGCAAGACCATTAAAATATCCTACGTAACGCAATCAGAAGAGAAAATGTTGACAGTATACCAAAATTACGCCCCAAGCCTGGTCAATTAACACATAAATTGCAAGTCCAACGACTTTGGTCGAAAGAGTGACGATTTGTTCTGTGCAATTCATGTACCATATGTTTTCTCGTTATAATTTTTGTGCATAAGTAAAGATCGGAAAAAATTAATACCTCTGTTTTCTTCGTTACAGGGGGTGATATATAGTGCTACAAAACAAGGAGGGAAAATATGTACGTGGATAAAGTTATTTTTAATAAGTGAGAACTGTTGACAAATACTTTCAGTATATATATACAGAATAGCCCTTGTTGCAGAACAAGTTTGGACAAGTGTGTTTATTAGTTGCAAGTTGTTTTTTTAACATGCTGGTTGTCAACATCATATGTTAATCAAATTTAGAACATACATATTTTAAAAAGCAAAGACATAGGCAATTCACATGATTCAGTTGTGTACATTTTTTTCTTGCTTATCAAACGATATATGTATGGTTCGCAAAGATAAATGAAATATTTATGTTTCTGGAACAAGCACTGACGTGCACATACCGACCTGTCATGATTTCTCTTCATGGGATTAAAGTTTCTGAATACCTAGGCCAGCTTACCATATGGAATCTTTTTTGCACATAAACCAATGTTACATCGGTATGGTACAAAATATTACATAAATACATATAAACTGCCATACTACAAAGACTACGTTACAAGTGCAGGGTCATACTCTAGATATAGTATATATATATATATATATATATATATATATATATATATACATGTCAGATGTATCGAACACTGCTAGACTACACTTCATTTCAATCAACACTACATCCACATGTTGGGCAACCAAACCGGCTGGTAGTACCAAAGCACTAGGTCCGTGCAGCAAATGAGTGGTTCATGTAACTAAGGACATGTGCTACTACTTGATGATTAGAGCTAGACGTGAAAAAGTTAAACTTTTCATCGGCCGACATGGAAGAAAAATTATGCTTACCTTTCACACAGAGTACAGCTCTGCTCGTCTGTTGCATATGCCGGTGTCGATCTTTAATAAATTATGGATATTTAACTATGGTGACTGCATTTTCTGAACTGGTTATACTTGATAACCATTTACGTGTCCATTGGCGGGTGGTTATCGTCAATGACAACAGAGCCTAAGAATAACGTATTGGGACATCAATTTACTCTCGGCGGATTACATGAACATGGATAATTAATTTGAATTTGGATCATATTTAAGAGGTGACAATACACGTGTTGTTGAAGCATGCTTCGCTTTTGTTAGGTAGAAGTGTTGGAAAAACGAAGAAGAACAAACCTACTCCATCAAAAAAGCTATTATACCAGTACGCATTGAGATTATCCTCAAGTTCACTGTTGTGACGCATGCAATCGATATTTTTAATATTGTTTTTTAGATATTTGACATACGCACATATGCACATAAGGAAAAATAGAATGGGAGCAATTATATAGTGGAAGTTAACATTCGTTAATGTGTTAATCAAAACGCTAATTCTCCCTCGACCTGTTCTCTGTTGCGAACATTACCTTCCTCCCCCCCCCCTTAACGGGTCACAGGTAAGAGCCCTCCGTGCTCTTTTGAAATATATTATTGAACCAATTAAGGACGTATAAAGGACGACAGTTCTCTTAACTTCATGTGTTGCGTGTTAAGCGCTTATCTCTCGCTGATTCATTAAATCAAATTATGCGCTGAAAAGTGAAAGAGCCAACCGTTCCCAATCGTTGGCTTTAAAGATGTCACCGGACATTTTGGAATTATCTGTGTATCAATGATTCCATCAGCATGAATCACACACACACACACACACACACACACACAAACACACACACAGAGAGAGAGAGAGAGAGAGAGAGAGAGACGTTTTTTCTTGTTAGTTTACTAATATGCTACTTTTCAGCTGTGTATGCATGTTTATGTATATCTCTCTTTTTTTCAGGTTTATTTGTGTACACGTGTGGACTCCTAATTCTTTGTGATCATATTGTTGTTGATTTTTTGATGTAATTGTCGCTCTATATGTGTGTTTTTGTCACTTTTGACAGTTGCTGCATTATTTATGTAACACCGTAGTCAATAAACATTCACTTGTGTTGTATTTTACTCACCTCTGATAACAGATCATGGCCAGTGTTTTGTCTACCACAAATACATATACACGTATTTATGTACAAGTCTGTTACTGTTGTTCATAATTTGCATATTTCAACTTCACTGATAGGGCCATACACTGTGCAGGGTTCTAGCTAGTGTCAGGTCCGATAGCTTAGCTCTGGACAAAGTTGATTATGGACAAACCTGGGATGTGAAGTCGGAAAGGCACATCTATGCATAATAGTTTTGAAGATAGATATTTAACATCTAAATTTTCGATTCCCCCTAATTAATTGGAATAAATTCAAATTTTACAACTTCGTGGTTCACTGAGTACGTCTGAGGCACAAACATGTGGATTGAAGTTGGAATGACACATTTGACGGTTACCACTTCTGAAATCTCTGATTAACATAATCTACAGTTATACAACTATCCCTTGTGGTTCATTTGAGACGCCTATAGCACAAACCCATGAATTGAAGCTGAATGACACAGCTATTTATAATAGTTTTAAAAATATTGAACATTTAAATATTTCATGTGCCCCTAACTAGCATAAATTAAAATTCTACAACTTTTATTTGTCGTTGTTGGTGTCGAAAATCACTCGTGACCTGCGGTCACTCGTGTTTTCGCCCACCACCAACGATGCCTCGTACGAAAAAAATAGTAGCTCACTCTCAGCCATGCAAGATTCTCTATTCTCTGAAGAAAAATTTTCAAACAGGGAAGTTACCATTTTTCACAGGGGTTCAAATTGATACATAATATCAAATATACTCTCTTTTAATGCATGTAGGATTTTTAGATCAAAACGGTATAAACACATATACTTATATATATATATACTTTTATGTATATATATATATGTATATATATATACATATATATATATATATATATATATATATATATATATATATATATATATATATATATATATATATATATATGTACAAACATATTTATTTTCTCGGGATTACCTAATAGTATACAGAGACAAATCTGGAGGCTCTCCAGTACATAGAAGGACGCACAGGAATATATAACAATAATAATAATAATAATAATAATAATAATAATAATAATAATAATAATAATAATAATAATAATAATAATAATAATGATAATGATAATGATGATGATGATGATGATAATAATAATAATAATAAACTTATTAAGCCTCCGTAATTGGAGAAATAAAATGTATATACAACATCATAAATTCAAGGCGACGTTTGTGCCCTATTTTGGCGCATCTGTAATATATCTTCTCCAGTGCGTGATCTTACTTTCTTTCATTTGTCAAATTATTTGGTCCGTGGATTGACAGTCAGAGGCACCCTGGTAGATCGCATTATTAAGTTCGGTTTGTGTCCGCTGGCCTTGCTTTTCGACGACACGTCCACTGGGCAGGGTGCTTCATGCAACGATGAGCTGTCCGGTGGGGGTGTCGTTGATTCTATTCGGTTCATGGTCCTGCATGAAGACTACAATAGTCCATGCAGCTAGCGGAGACATCTCGTCTCTCGGCGGGCGAAAGCTTTTTGAATTGTAACTTTTGTGGTGTTTTTTGTGTGTATTTCAGTTGACTAGGAGCTTGTCTCTTACAAGTTTGTGTTATCATTTTGTTTATTTTAGCGTGCATCCATGGAGTGTTACTGTATACATGTATTTAGTTTCGTTATAAAATATATATTGATATCATTTTGTGACTTTGTGAAATTAAAATTACATGAAAAAGTCCATCGTGCATACTGTATCAAAACATTTGTTTGCATTAATCTGCAAATAAAAACTGGGGAACCAAAAGAATTAAAATCCGTAATAACATCATGTAAATATGCGCATGCAAAGTCAGTGCTTCTGCTTTTTCTATAACCAAAATGTACATCCGACACATCGTCACTCCATTTACTTTGAATGAACAGAATTCACGGTGATTGGCTGATAACTGTTGGGGTCATTGGAATCAAGGTGACCCTTTTTAAGCTGCGGGGCTATTATGCCAAGCTTAATTACACTGGGTACGATTTTTAAAGTAAACATACATAGATGTATTTGAGCTAAGTGACGACATAAAATTTCAGAGTTTCCACACATATAAAGTTCTGCAGTGATCCCAGGACATCCGGAGGAACTGTTTGTACTTAGTGCTCATATCATTCAATTAACATCAGCGAGAGAAATATTGAAATGGTCTTTTAGCTCTCATCTTATCATCAACAAAAGTTTAAATGTGTGGGTTTTTTTTAATATTTTATTTTTCATTTGAACATATTTATACAGGGACACTCGTTCAGCTAAAGGCTGTTCTTCCACGTGGTCCTGTTACAAGATAAAATAATATACAAAATAATATACAGTAAGATACATACAATAAAAAAAATATATATATAACCGTATTCAGCACACACATAATACCAATATGAACAGATCAATTAAAAATAATATCATTTGTAATATACTTTGAACAAATCAACACTGCCACCTTGTTTTAAACAGTCAGGAAGGCTGTTCCACACTGTAGCACCATTGTAAACAAAAGCTCTTTTAAAGATATCCTTACGAGGAAAAAGGAATAAAAACATTGAGTCCATTAGTCTGACGTGTTTGATCCATATTGATGTCCTTCATAAGGGTTATTTGGTCACAAGGGTAGTTGGGGGCTAAACCGTGCACACATTTATACATTAAAAGTCCAGAATGAAATCACCACCGCTCTCCTATTGTTTGCAATTTTAATTTCCTGAATAGGTATTCCACTCGTAAATTTACATAATCATAGTTACCGGTGATTACTCTAGCGGCAGCATTTTGTAATCCCTGGGCCATTTTTAGTCCTTTCACACTGCAAGTTCCCAATACTGTGTCTGCATAGTCAATGCAGGGCAATATCGTCGTCTTATCAAATAATTCCAAAATTTTCTTCGGTAAAAACTTACTTAATCGTCTTAAAACAGCTAATTTTGACATAACTTTGACATGTAATTTTTGCAAATGTACGAACCAATTTACATTTTCGTCCAAATAAACACCCAAATATTTAGTATCACTAACTTGTATTTCTTCGCCGTCCATATAAGTTTGAAAAGTTCCTTATTAATGGCATTGGGTGTGACAAGCATAGACTGCGATTTACCTGCATTGACTGATAGCTTATTCCTAGTGTACCATTAACTAACATCATCTAAATTATCCTGTAAAGATTCAGTTACTGCATGGAGACTTGTACCTGTGGAATAAATTGTGGTGTCGTCGGCAAACAAGTTGCACGAGCCTTTGTTTACATACTGAACAATGTCGTTAACATACAAAAGAAAGAGGGAAGGGCCGAGGATAGACCCCTGGGGGATCCCAATCGTTACACTTTGCCTATTTGATGATTTTAGTTACAAACTACAACCTGTCGCCTGTCTGATAAATATGAAGAAAACCAATTGAACTCATTGTCAATGATGCCATACTTTCCCGGTTTAAATTTTAAAATATCATGATTTATGGTATCAAAACATTTCTGAACATCTAAAAAACACACTGCCGTGATCAAGTCATCATTTTTATTTGTTAGCCAGTCATCGACTAGCTTGTGCAGGCAAGTTTGCGCTGAGTGGTCCTTCAAGTACGCAGATTGCTCTGGGCTTATGAAGTCATGCAGAACTAAGTAGTGGAGTAGTTGCTCCTGTATACCCTTTTCAATCAGTTTTCCAACGTTTCTGATTATCAGGAAAAACATCACTAACATTAGATCCCATTATGTTCTTATAAAAATCACCTTATTGTTTAGCTGTTACAGTTGATGATACCATTCTATGATCATGCTTATTCAAACCGTTCTAAAATGCCTCCATGTTACGTTGTTTATACACTGAATTCAGCTTCCAATGACTCTCATTAATATGACTTTGAACACAGCGACGAGATTCCCTTCTGAACATATTTTTTGCAGGATAGGTCTGGACACCAGTATGGTTTGGGTCTATACATATTGAGACGGGTTACCTTTGCTTCTTTAGAAGCGGCGTGGATGCAATCATTAGTTAACCTCACATGTTCATTTAACATATCTTCTTGATCATTCTCTTTCAAAGAATAAATGGAAATGACTGGAATCGAAGACAATTTTCCTGCTTCTTTAGTCATATAAAAATTCATTAGTCATCTTAAAATATTTTTATTTAAACATATTTCTTTATTCATGATTACCTATTAGTACATCGAAATGTACTGTACTAAGCTAGAGATTCTCCTGACACGGAGACACAAGAACAGTATATACAAGACACGGTCTAACCGGTTCCACCCTGTTACCATTAATGGGCAGTCTTCTCCTTTGATCCCTATTGAGGCAGGGGTCCCCCAAGGGTCCATCCTTGGGCCCCTGCTTTTGTTGGTTTTTATCAATGACATTACTGAAAATATTATTTGCGATATCAAACTCTTTGCAGGTGACACAAGTTTTCTAGAGATAATATATGACCCCCTTATTTCTGCACAGCACTTAAATATTGACCTTGAAAGAATTTCCATTTGGGGAAAACAGTGGAATGGATTACAACATTATTCAATCTGCAGCTCTCCTTGTTTCCACTAAACGCGACAAACTAAATCCTCCTCCTCTATTTCTTGGTGATTCTGTTATACCGGAAGGCACTACTTAGACCCATTCAGGCTTAACTCTGTCCCATAACTTGAAACTTCCTATTGACCAAAATTGGCTGGACTATCTTGGTTAAACGGAGACAATACTTCAAACTGATTTTGTTTTTCAAAGATCAATAGATTAACCCCAGCTTATTTTTCTGATCTGATACCTCATGCTGATACTGATGCACAGTTTAACAAAAATCTTAGAAATCGCCGATGCCTCTGTCATATCAAACTAACCACAAAACGTTTTGGCAAGTAATTCATGCCGTTCACCACTGAACTCTAAAATGATATACCTCTTAATATGAGACAGTCCACAACAGTTGACCAATTTAAGCTTCGTCTAAAAAATACACTTTCGTCTGTGGATTCTGTTCCTACCTATTATTCTTATGGTATGCGAGCCGTACATATTCTATAGCTACATGCCCAGTTGAGACTTGATGTGTCAGGTTTAAAATCGCATCTCTACCAAATTAATGTGACCGAATCCGCTACTTGTCAATGTTCGTTTCCCAATGAAACTATATATCAGTACTTCTTGGAATACCCCAATTTTGTAATTCCTAAAAGGGATTTGTTGCGTTCAATTTGTCGTATTTTGACACCGGGAGTTAAACCCTCCTCAACCGTTCAAATTGCTGGTGATATTCCTTTTACTTATATAGTATATGTAAACGAGAGTGTATGTGAACATCATAACAATGAAACAATGGACGTTGTTCAAACGTACATATCGAAGACCAGGAGATTTGTATTTGAAGCCTTCAATGTTTCCTGTATTACCCCCCCCCCCTTTTTTTCTCTCCCCCTGCTTTCTCCTACTGGTGACGTAATGCTACACTTTATATATAGTGATAGTGCGGTGCATATATTGGGCCTATCCATTGGTATGATGAAGTCTTTTTGTATTTGTTCTTTCTGTTTCGTACAGTGAATGTAATCGGAGTTTGTTTTGTCCTGTGTCTCTTGTATATACTGTTCTTGTCTCTCCGTGTCAGGAGAGCCTATAGTTTAGTCTGTTTCGATGTATTATTAGGTGATCCTGAAAACAGAATATGTTTAAATTAAATTCTGCACCTTCCCAGTAACGCGACACTTAGCCCACAGCATAACTAAATGTGTACTTTCAGGTACATTGACTTTTGATTTCTCATGGGGTGAAGTACATTGTGTACAGACTGTTTCACCCCCAGTTATCAGCATATACTCTCCTAAAGTAATTATTACTGGCTATGTCAAGCCATTTTGATGACTTGTATATGTACACTATGTACCAGGTTTATAAATGTCCCCCAATATACGTAACATATGATTTCAACCTGTGCATACGTCTGAATAAAAGGTTTCCCATGTATAAGGATTTGTTCCCTTCTTTATCTGCTAGCAATAACTGAACTGCAACTCTTGACATATATAACATGAGCCAACTTCGTACATTCAATCATTCATTCTCTAGTTCTGTCAATGGGTATCTGGTCATGGTAACTCAATGTGGCTGATTACGAACTGGCGCAACTCCCGTATTAATAATAGAAATATAAAAGAATTAAAGCTCTGGCTGTAAGTGTGCCAACATTTTCAAGTCCGTTGTTTCTTTTCTGTATCAATATCATCACAGGTGGCGTTGTGAGGGTGATGGGCGCACCCAACCTTATATATTCAGGCACTAGCCAGTCACCAACCCATCTCTGAGCGAATCAGTTTCAATCCAGTTTTGCCCGAGGTTGTCAAAAAGGCACCAAGAAAGGGTTGAAAGAAAATTCCGTGCTTTTGCAGTTGCAGGCACCCTTATGAACTTGGACAACACTAACACAAAAGGCAAAGAAAAATTCGCTTCTACTTACATCCAGTGCCGTTTGCTTCCTTTGACAAGGAAGGTCGGTCTGCAGTGGTGGAACATATGGCCACTAGATATTAAAAAAGTAATTGCTGTGTCTATTTTTCAATTATAAAAAATATGTTTTCTCATCATCTCTGGGTCTACCACATACTATGGACAACCAGTTACTAAATAATGGAGAGGCCAACCAGTGATGCTAGTACAAGAAAATAGTTTAGAAAACATTGCCAATATTCATAAATTGCAACCCTCTGTTGAGTACAGCAAAAGTCAAATTTTCCCGAACTACCATAACATTATCATTCATCATCCAGTGCCGATGTTATCCTATAAAATTCACTCGTGACTGAACGCAGGAAGCTAGTGGTTTTAAACCAGTCTTCTCAACCTATGAATTATTCTTCATTGACTACAAACTTTAGTTTTTTTTCCTATAAGCCCAACCACTGAACATCCAAAATTCATCACTTGCAGCAAAGATACAAAGAGATATGGGAGGCCTGCCAGTTTTTGGTTCTCCTGAATTGTCAGTCAGCTGAGTTGGAAGTAAAAGAACACTATCGCTTTCCTGATATTTGTGAATCTGAAACATTATAAAAATGCTCTACCGCCACTTTAACTATATGTCGAAGAACACAGTCGATAGCACACCATAACCAATGAAATATTTAAGAAATTGTTCGGAAAGCATTACCCATATAAGCCAAGTTCAACTCAAAAATGAGAACAGAGTTCAAAACAGCAACTGGGCGAGATTCCAGAATAACCCAAAAATCAACATTCATCTTCCAATACCGATGTGAGGAATTAAATTTCACTCCAACCTTCAAACAGGCAGTGACCCACTAAAGGCAACAGGTGGGTTTAATGTGGCCCTCTGAACCTTTGAAATATTTCCTCATTAACTACCGACTTTGGTTTTTCCCAAACATATAGTCCTTACTAATTCACAATTGAACGTATCACTTGTGCCAAGGATAAAAAAGAGACATGGCAGGCCTGCCACTTTTTTTAGTGCTACTGACTTGATATGATAAGCCCAGCCCAGATTAGCTGATTTAGCCAGCCACCTGTGAATCTTCGCCTGCTGTTCCTGACTGGCTGTCGTA
This sequence comes from Hermodice carunculata, assembly GCA_964020975.1. NCBI lineage: Eukaryota > Metazoa > Annelida > Polychaeta > Eunicida > Amphinomidae > Hermodice > Hermodice carunculata. Next base: position 73,653,326 of record OZ026613.1, on the reverse strand, counting down.
CAACATGGTCACAGGATCATATCTGAGTGATTTTTAATTGCATTCCATCCAGAGATGATAGCCTCCAATACTTTTTTGTTATAGTTTCATTGTTGATCAATTTCATTCATCAATAATAGACAACCATTAAGGAATGCCTCATTGTGATTCAGTTTACTCACCACCTCTGACACTATCTGTTGGAAAGGAAAGTTTTGCTTAAAACAGACCACAGCAACTCAGTCTGACTGTCCCATTTCCATTCACCGGACGGGTAATTCCATGATGACTAAAAAAATCAGCCAATCTGATTTGACAATGGATGAAAGAACATGACACTGGAATGCTGATAAATGTTTCCAAATGTGGTTGATATGCCCCACTTTAACAGATCAGCATGACAGGATGTGTCAGACGTCCCCTGTAGGGGTGTAATCATGACAGCTGGACACTGTGTGTGTAATCAGGACAGCTGGGCACATTTTGAGGATGATGTGGATGACACAGTGATTCTGGTATCTCTGCAGCTGAGACAAGATTAGGACAGCCTTCCCTCGCTGTGTGCCTGGGAATTATACCTTGAAATTGAACATAGTAACATTCAACTCAGAGAAGGAACAGTTTGAAGGTCCAGCGCTAGTCTGCCTACATGAATGAAACAAGAAGGTCTGGATGAGTTGGCCACAGGTACACAAAGAAGATGCAGCCCTCTGATTCACTTGGGAAAGATATGGTAGTGCCTGTTTGTTCTTACTATTACTCTAAAGACTCTACCAATGAATCATAGAGGCAAATCATCGACAACACATGGCCGGTCATCCATGTGTCACCAGAACCCTTCACCGCCTCTGCCTTTACTTCTATCAGTACATCATGACATTTCTGACATTTTTATCTGTTAAATGCCATTCACGGAATTTTAAAATACCAAAATGCTGATTTTTTAGAATGAAAAATGCTAATATGAAAAATAGAAGGATTTAAAACGGTGGTCTGTTACCCATTTGGGCTAACTCTGTATATATTGGTGCTCACATGGGCATGTTGTTGTTCTATTATCGTCCAATAAGCAAGTTAAAAATGGGGAAGTAAGCATTTTTGATAGATGCCCGGACAATTTTGGGTGATCCTAAGAACTTTTAAATGTATGAGACATGCAAGATATGGTATTGGGAGTGTAGATCACAAGGCAAATGGTTTAGGCTATGGTATTGTGTACCTCAGGTTAGCTTATGAAAGGAGAAGGTTTTTCCACCCACAGATTGGCTGTGAATGTCAAGTTTAAAAGTATCAATATTCCAAAACTTCATGAAGTATCACATTTATATCATGAATCATTGTGCATAGAAATTTCGCACCTGTCGGTGGCACCACACCGCATAAATAATAACAGGATTCACTGCAAGACATTTTACAAGTGCATAGGCCATGCCTCCTTTGCTGACTGCTTGGTAGATAGATAGCTTCCATAGTCCTTTGTATTTAGCGATACCTCACAGGTACCCCACAGGTTATAATATGTGTGTATGAGAAATTAACAATGCTAATATGATATGAATAAATTATGTTAATCCCATTAACATGAAACTTAGTAACCCTCTCTTTCAAGCTTTTAATTTTGTAGCATTGTCATTGTAGGCCTATAGCTCCCATTCATATGCAGAGTTGTTTCCACAAAATCATGAGAACGTGATTTTCTGTCATTAGAGCTGTACAAATCTTTGGTAAAATGTAAATTTCTTTGGGGGGGTGGCTTTGTTTTTGTTTTTCTCCCCCCTCCCCGTTTTTTTTTTTTTTTTTTTTTTTTTTTTGTCAATTGTGGCAGACAAAAACTTACATCTATGTATGTCATTGGCTGGGGTAACTCATTTTAAATCAGTTGTGCTGACTTTGTTCAGCTGTTTAGTTCATCAGCATATTATTTTAACATAAATAAATTAATTTTTATCCATAAATATGGATGACAGCACTTATGAACTGCAGATTATATCACCTTTACCAAACTAGTGTACAAAGGTGGCAAAACATTTGAACTTCCACATACAACCACATGTAATCATACGGGTTTCAGAAAGTGAAACAAGGTTAAAAAAAGTTAGCTTCCATTAAACACTTACCTGAAAACACTTATGCCTGATAATTGAATTGATAATTAGATGCTTATCAAATTTAAAATCAGAGCACTTGTAAATACAAATATGTATTTATAATATTGGAGTAACTGTACAAACGTTTGTCATTTTCTTTCTAATTTGTGCACATACATCAGAAACCATGTCAATAAACCACAACTTTTACAGTTTACTGCAGAAAAAAGGACGTAGCACTATTAGTTTGTGGTAGCTTGATCACCCCAACTGCCCTCCGTATGTTCAAACAGTGGGCACATTGAAATCTCATAATTTTAGTACCAAAATCATAATCATAATATTGTGAATACTGCTTCTCTGTGACCTACTGGTCTTAAACTGTGCACTTTAATAGGCAAATAATGTTCAAACACTGGAACTATTCCATTGTCTGCCATAATTCAGATTATATCAGGAAAATACTGTCAAATGACTGGTATTAGATGCTGACTTGGTGTGGCTGATACTCCCCCATCCTTCATTAATGCATGAGTAGTGATAGATGTCATATCTTTTGTAGACAAATTTTACGAATCTACCCATAAATACTGAAAAAAATTTGACCTAACAATTAATAAAATTTTAGCAACATATTCAAAATTTGGGTAAAAATTAAGAGGTAGGGCATTGTAATTTGATCTCTCATTGTAACGGCAGAACATGAAGGCAAGTGATCATAGGGTTGTATCATATCCCATTGTGTATCGTATTGATATTGGACAGAAAAGAATTGATTGGACGCAATTGTATAATTTTTCTCAAAATTTTAATAAATTACTTTATTTGTCATAAAAACGGATTTTTCAGATTTAAAGGTTGCTTGCAAAAAAGTTGATACTTTCCTGAATGTTGCAGTTTGGTAAAATTAATGCAAATCCTTTGCAAAAAACAAGTTGTGGCTTAATTTTAACAAGTTTTAAATGTTTTGATAATTCTATTAGGTTACAGACCACAGTTGTGATTGGCTGGTTGCACATCCCTGCGGAGAAAGTCCGTCATTGTAAAAATACTGTGTTTTCAGTATGCTGTAGCTTCTTTTTAAATAAAGTTAGCTAAGCCAGGTTTGCTGCATCACAGAGTGGATTCATTGGTGGTCATATAAGTCCACCGTCTTCCAGGCCAGGTGGGAACTTTATGGTGGGGAAGGGCAATGATGTGACCCTAGCAAGAGCACAGCTCATACACCTGTATAAAGCTGACATCAAGGTGTTGTTTCGTATTTCAATTATCACAAATGAACGAGCTGGGAATTATATGACAAAAATCCAGCTATGTTTTTTCTGACATTTTTAACTGTTAAATGCCGTTACGGAATTTTAAAATACCAAAATGCTGATTTTTTTAGACCGAAAAAAATGCTAATATGAAAAACTGAAGGAATTACAACTGTGGTCTGTGGCCTGAACCCACTTGAAGGTACAGTTTGACCACTGTGCCTCTGAGCATCCGATTTAAGTCAGTGTTCTTGTGTTCCTTGTTAGAGCCTCCTTATTATGGTCCCACTTTCAGATGCCAATTGGCTCACCACAGAAACCATGATCTATCACAGCCCTCAGCAAGCTTCACGAAAACTTTCTCTCCCTTGGAGCTTACACCAAGTGCTTGCAGAGTTGCCTACCGCCTCATAGCTACCAATTTAAAAAATAAAGCCCTAGGGTCAACCAGCACAATTTTGTGGCAGCCCCACTGCGTATTGACAGATTGTTTAATCAGTGAGAGATGTCTGCTGGTGAAGGGAGCTGTGACCAGCTGTCTCTCACTGAAACAGCGCCTCACATAAACTGCTTGTTGACTCACATGGAGCCACCATGTAGTTAAATTGAAATATTCACGTACAGGTCACAGGCCGTAGGGCCTCTAGCAGTAACTATCAGCGCATCAAATACAGGATCAGAGAATCCTGGTGGTACCCGTGGGGACCGCTGCAGTCACAGGGGCAGGTAGCAGAAAAAAAGTGCTCAGACTCAGATTTTGGGCTGTCCTGTGACTTAGCATTGTTGGCACCCTGTGACAGCGGAGCCGAGTTGCCGAAGGCAACGAGAAAGAAGACAAAATGGACCAAACGCCCAGAAAGCGCTACACGCTACTTTCTGGCCTCGCATCACCAATTTTGCCCGCATGTACGTAAATTACACACCAAAAGATTCGTAGACAAATTCTCTGTTAACCTATGGCGGTAAACTGGCTGGCCAACCAATTTTTACACCCTTATAACGCGAAAAACCTTCCTGAACCGAAAGAGCAACTCTCTGGCGAACGGATGTAGAATTTTTCCTCATCGTTGATTGGTCAAGAGTAAAAAAAAATGAACATCTTATTTTGCCTCTTCATAAGCATAATTTGCGGTAAATATTTTAGGCAAGGTTGATATTAGTTCAATATATTATATTTTACAAAAATTTGGTTGAGCATTTTTATTTTTAATCTGTCGAAGACTTTTTTTTTATATGATTGGTGACGTCATCAGCTCTATATGGTAATGATGGCGACTGCATGAAGTCTCAATGGAGGGAAATATGAATACGCCTAACTCAGTTGCAGCATGGTAAGTGTCATTGTAACAGATGATGGAAGGTTAACAATCTGGGCAAGTATTAAGTGAATAATCCCCATCTGGACAAGTATTTGATATGAATAATCTCTATCTCTATGATCTTCATAATCTTCCTTCCAATTTTGAAACATGTCCGTTTATTTTATTTTTTTCAAATAGATCTAAGTATCTGCACACAGTGACAGACACACACTCCCCTCCCCCCCCTCTCTCTCTCTTTCCTATAGAAAGTGCCCTGTGCTCTATTTGGCTGAAGAACCCTGAGCTTGAAAGACACTGGACAGAAATTAATAGTAGATTTTATTAATAATATAAATGGAAATAAAATTTAACTAGAACAGACTGATTTTCCAACAGAAAATCAAATGTCTCCCGGTGGAACACTTACGTCTCTGAATAAGCTACAGGTGATAACAAATTACAAATGACCAAGTTTGCTTGAAAATTACAATCCTATTTTAGCTCTCATCTAGATACATTACTCTAGCAATTTTCCTCAAGTTCTTCAAGACTTATTGCAGAGAAACCAATTTCACATAAATGAACCTGTGACCTTGAAAATTACGTCAAGGTCACCCAAATACAATCCCAACCTAGGTCTTGCCTAGATACATAATCCTACCAAGTTTCATCAAATTCCATAAGACTTATCGCACGGAAACCAATTTCACATAAGTGACCCTGTGACCTTGATAATTCGCTCAAGGTCATCCAAATACAATCCCAACCTAGGTCTTGCCAAGATACATAATCCTATCAAGTTTCATCAAATTCAATAAAGTTCTTCAGGACTTATCGAACGGAAACCAATTTCACATAAGTAACCCTGTGACCTTGAAAATTAGGTCAAGGTCACCCAAATACAATCCCAACCTGGGTCTTGCCAAGATACATAATCCTACCAAGTTTCATCAAATTCCATCAAGTTCTTGAAGACTTATCGCACGGAAACCAATTTCACATAAGTGACCCTGTGACCTTGGGAATCCGCTCAAGGTCACCTAAATACAATCCTAACCTGACTCTTGCCTAGATACATAATCCTACCAAGTTTCATCAAATTCCATCAAGTTCTTCATGACTTATCGAACGGAAACCAATTTCACATAAGTGACCCTGTGACCTTGAGAATTCCCTTAAGGTCATCCAAATACAATCCCAACCTAGGTCTTGCATAGGTACATAATCCTACCAAGTTTCATCAAATTCCGTCAAGTTCTTCAAGACTTATCGCACGGAAACCAATTTCACATAAGTGACCCTGTGACCTTGAGAATTCGCTCAAGGTCATTCAAATACAATCCTAACCTGGGTCTTGCCAAGATACATAATCCTACCAAGTTTCATCAAATTCCATCATGTTCTTCATGACTTATCGAACGGAAACCAATTTCACATAGGTGACCCTGTGACCTTGAAAATTAGGTCAAAGTCACCCAAATACAATCCCAACCTAAGTCTTGCCTAGATACATAATCCTACCAAGTTTCATTAAATTCCATCAAGTTCTTCAAGACTTATCGCACGGAAACCAATTTCACATAAGTGACCCTATGACCTTGAGAATTCGCTCAAGGTCACCCAAATACAATCCCAACCTAGGTCTTGCCTAGATACATAATCTTACCAAGTTTCATCAAATTCCATCAAGTTCCTCAAGACTTATCGCACGGAAACCAATTTCACATAAGTGACCCTGTGACCTTGAGAATTCGCTCAAGGTCATCCAAATACAATCCCAACCTAGGTCTTGCCAAGATACATAATCCTATCAAGTTTCATCAAATTCCATCAAGTTCTTGAAGACTTATCGCACGGAAACCAATTTCACATAAGTGACCCTATGACCTTTAAAATTAGGTCAAGGTCACCCAAATACAATCCCAACCTAGGTCTTGCCTAGATAAATAATCCTACTAAGTTTCATCAAATTCCATCAAGTCCTTCAAGACTTATCGCACGGAAACCAAGAACCTGAACAACAACAACAACAACAACAACAACAACAACAACAACAACAACAAGAAGCGGAAGAAACGGGCACTAAAACAATATGTCCCCCGGCTTCCACCGGGAGACATAATTGATGAAGGAGGATCATGTTGAGACCATATTTAAACACCATATGAGGCATTTAGGCCTACATTTTTTTGTGGGGTGGGGGTTGGAGTCCGTGTCAGGTTTTTTTTTTCCATATAGGTATCTGCCCTTTCACTTTCACTCTCTCTCTCGCTCTCTCTCTCTCTCTCTCTCTCTCTCCCCAATAGAAAGTGCCCTGTGCTCTATTTGGCTGTAGAATCCTCAGCATGAAAGACACTGACCAAGAATTAATGGCCGATATTGCCTTATTCACACAATTGGAAATAAAATTTAAGTGATGATCCTTGAAAGGAAGTTCATGTTGAGACCATATTTAAACACCACATGAAGCATTTAGGCCTACATTTTTGTGGGGTGGGGGTTGGGATCCATGTCTATATTTTCCAAATATTATCTGCACACGCACACAAACTAGCCCCCATGCACCACCCCTATCCCCCGCCCACTCTATCTCTCTTGGCTGAAGAACCCTCATCTTGAAAGACACTGAACAAAAATTAATGGCAGATTGTATTAGTAATACAAATGAAAATAAAATTTAAGTGATGATCCTTAAAAGGAGGTTCATGTTGAAACCATATTAAAATACCATGTGAGGCATTTAGGTCTACCTTTTTTTTTGGGGGGGGGGGGTTTGAGGTGTCAAGTTTCAGCCATATGTTAGGGGCTGAACATTATTTTCCAGAGGGAAGGACGGGCTCTTGGGATATCGGGGAGGGGGAGCACAAAAATTTCGTGGTCCCTTAACAGGGGGTTACAAAATTCCTTCACCTTTAGGGGGTAGGGTGGTCATAAAACTTTGAAAGCTCATAATGCAGCAAATTACACATTTTAATTCCAAAAATTACAAAATTTTATGACGATAATCCCACTCCCCACTTTTGCAACCACATATACAGCCTTTTTTATATAGGCCTACATTCAGGTTTTTATAACAATGTATTATAATATTATTTGATCTGTAACCTTTATTTTGACTCCATAGATCAGCATGTTAGCCTAGATCCCAATAGGCCCCCAGAAGTAGGCTATTTAAAAAAAACCCTACACATGTGTATACCTAAAACTGTGCTGAAAAAAAGTTCCACTTAAGGACAAATGTGCCAGGCTTGGAGGTGGGGGTCATGAAAACTTTATTCCCCTTGATAGGGTGTGTACAGTTTCATAACATGTCAAGTAAGGGGTTTCACAAAATAGCTGGTGTGCAGTCTTTAAATATTCAGCCCCCACCCTCTGATAAATAATGGTCACCCCTAAATAGGTTTCAATTGAAACATTTTTTTGCATAAATAATACGGTTGTAAATTTTTTTCCTAGCTATATACAGATCTGCTGCGCTTATTGCCATCCAAAAGGAGTAGTGATAACCTGGATCTGCTTTAGAGGCAAGGAAAGAGTATAAATATGTTGATGCAGTAAAAACCATGCACACAGAAATTTACTGTACAGAAAAATACATTTGTGAGCTTGTGCGGGGGGGGGGGGGTGGCTGTTGCAGATGCCAAAATATACGGTTTTTTTCTACTGTGATGTGTTTATAGCTTAAAGAAAGTCAACAGTCTCTTAAATTAAAAAAAAAATAAAAAATGAAATAAAATTATATGGATCATCCCAGTGTCATAATATCATGAACATCAGGGAAGCTTTTTGTTCTCCCAATGTTTTTTTTTCTCCTCATGCATAGTCTGACATTGCCTCCAAAGCAGACCCAAGCTGCGTATTTTATCTACTCCGCTGGGGTCTGCGTTTCTATGACAAGGTCACTGTTTTGCGTTGGAAAAGTGACTCAGTTTCTAATTGGCTGAGTATGGTTACTATGGTAACAGGCTTCAGTACACCAGGGACCAGAGGCTGTTACTGGTCTAGGCGATAATGATGACCTTCCTGATTGGTGTCTTAGTCTGGGGGGAGGGTCAGAGTATAGTTCTGTTTCCCTTACTATATATAAAATCCTGTCGAAGAAGGGCAGACTAACTGTAGTAACACGGAACTTGGTATGCTTTGCAGACAAAGTCTGATAAAGAATCAAAAGAAAATAAAAGGATTATGCTACAGGTATTGTGTGAGGGGAAAAAGATTTTATTGCTTAAATGCATATTTAGCATCAATTTCAAATCCAAAGCTATTACTCAGAAAGGTATATGATCCCAACAGGTTTGATTAGGTTTCCAAAAATTGTTCTGTAGTTAATTTGTTATTGCCTGGAAAAAAAATTCATATCAATGGCTTTGTGACCTTGAGAATTTGGTCAAGGTCACTCAACGTATGTCCGAAGTTAGTAATAATAAACATATATAATTCCACCCAGTTTAATTATTACTTTTCCTCATTTTGTTTCTGTAGTTCTTGCCCAGATCAATTTTAATTGTCCCAGACAATAGGAAATACAAATTAGTGAGACCTAAAATTGATTTATTCTTCACTTAACATTTAAGAACAACTTCCATAAATTTTATCCAACAGTGTATTTCCTTCTTATATTATGGGTGATGAATTTGGATCAATGAGTAGTGACATTCTGAAAAATTTGTACCTTTCCTTGCTTACAGGTAGGACTACTAACAAATCATGATGAAACAAGGTAAAAAGCTGCTTGACATTAAGGTTCAAGAGCCACGGTCCTAATGGACAATTAAATCTTCGGATTCCCTGGGGGTTTTAAAGCCCACACACAAGATGTATTGCCCCAATCCTACTTTCAAATAACTTAAAATTGCAGCAAATGAGACAAAATTAATTTAATTGATAATTTAGTTTTCCTCGCTTTTTCAATTCAATAATAAATAAAGTTTTTTGTCTAACCAATGAAGAATACTAATATACACACAGGACAATGTGTAAATTGTTACTAATACTAGTCTATTTGACATTGGTTGCCCCCACACTACCCACCCTCAACCCCTCACCACAACCAAGCCAGGGATGAAGCCCGTAGGGCCACATTTGTTAAGTTCAAAACCAATACCCCACTTTTTCCCACACTGCTATTTCTAGTTATCTTACAGAAGACTGGACTTGGCCATTTGCAAAAAGGCAACTAAAGGGAATCCTAACACTTCTTTATTTGTAAATTTCTAATATTACACATAATTGCAGAAATTATATGCTATTTTATAAACAAATTTAACGTAAGTGTTACTCTTGAATCATAAAATATGGAGCTCGAAGGTACAATTAAAAGAAGAAAAGAACAGCAATGATATATAAGGTAACTGTTTTATTTCTGAATGATGATTCATTCTCAGACTGGTAAAAAGAATCCATAAACGCAAGATCAACGATAGAAAACTAAATATGGATATTTAAGTGAATATACAACCTTCAACTTTGCAAGGTAAGTGTATATTCTCCTTTGAGTGCATATTGATATGGTGTTTAACAAATTGGTTACTTTTCAAGCTTAAACTCTGAAAGTAATGTAAAAAATGTCGCTTAGAACAGAGGCTTCAAAGAGAAGTGTTAAATTGCTAAATATTAGCTTTTAAATTAATAATTTGATATCACCACACAGACTAACTAAAGCTACCTCTACCACAAGACCACCTTAACTCTCTGTTGTGGAACGGGACTGTTAAGCAGACTACTCTAGATAAATCCTTTTGAACTTAGAAGAAAACACGTCCACTTTACAATATCAGATGGAAACCTATACGGCACTCATTTTAACCATAGAAATCAAAGGCGAGTTTAAGTTTGATTTTACACCCCCGAGAACTATATCAACTGCAGTTTCAGAATATTTCTCAATGTCCCTCTTCTCAATTCAAGGAAGCAATGCTTTGACTCAATTTCTCTGCATTTGCATAGCTCAGTGGGAAAGAGTGAATCTCGAAATTCCCAATGAAGTCTAATCACACAGTCCTTGTGATTTCTATACGCTACACGAATAATGATGGAATATCAAGAGAAAACACCAAATACCTGATGATGAATTGCTTTCAATAATGTTGTAAAGCCTATTATACAATGATGGTATCCCTGCTTAAGTAAGCATTTTTTTTCTTTAGAATGATTTGCGTCGTTTAACAGTAATAAGTGAAATTTTTCTCTGAAAAAAACTTTCAAAAACAAGACATGGCACTTTGTCCAAATGGGCAGTCACTGTGATTCATTGTATGCAACTGGACTACAGCAGCACAACGGTCTTCCATACTACAATGATTTCATGTTTTTTATAAATTGTGCTACTTGACAATTTTATGTGGTACCTAGATGTCTCGCGGTCCTGACGGGGCGGATTCAGAAACATTATCTTGTGATTCCACCGCAGTTTTCCAATATTTTATAGCGTATTTCTTCCGAAACTTGCTCCAGGACCTGGTTGCCCGGGTCCCACTGTACGGTGCTTCCTCCCGCCACATCGATTTTTTTTTGTAGCTCAAAAATGTCATATGTGTAAAGGGAGCCACAAACACACACATAACTGACTGGAAGAAGGCAGCAATAACTTGTCCTCATTACCACTGAGAAGCAACTAAAGCCAACTATTTCTAGCTATCGTCTTGAATTCAGCAGAATCGAACACACCACCTTAAAGTCCAATCCCTTCCTCAGGCTGGGGCAAGACAAAATTGAAGTTTTCTATTTGTTCCAACGCTGTGCTCCAGCACTCTCTTTGCTGCACCAATTGTTGCTTTTTAAGAATGGCATCACCTCCGAAGAGATCTGTCATGTTGGGTTGAGCAGCCCTAAGAGGCAGCTCTGTTTCCAGAGCAGCGGGGAGTTTATGCAGCAAGTGGTAGCATATTTTGGTTGGTACCGTGTCCGCCAGACGGCGCACAGCAACCTGAAATATTATATGAGGCTTATTGGTAATTGCATCACACATTAGTGTTGAAGAAGAAGAAGAAGAAGAAGAAGAAGAAGAAGAAGAAGAAAGAAGAAGAAGAAGAAGAAGAAGAAGAAGAAGAAGAAGAAGAAGAAGAAGAAGAAGAAGAAGAAGAAGAAGAAGAAGAAGAAGAAGAAGAAGAAGAAGAAGAAGAAGAAGAAGAAGAACTCTTGCTAATATAACTGTAACATTAAAAGGTGGTATTTCTTGTTCATTTAACTTTAAGTGTAAAGTTTACCACGCAATGGGCCTCGGATCAAGTAAAATATTCCATCAACAACAAAAATGTGTTTCCTTTTGTACACCGCTTGTTACAATATGATAATATCATTGGAGACCTACTTCTGGTCACAATTACAAAGAAATCAAGAGATGTGTCAGTACGTTTCAATGTAGCTAGAGACTAGAAAACAAAACTAATATCGTGGGTTTTGTTGTATCTTGCGCTGGTCAGTTTTTTTTTTTTTACCTCCAAGTACGTCTTGATCGTGCCATGCAGTGTTTCTATCTGAAAACGTTTATCCACCCGCTCCAAACGAAACCAGTTCTTGTCTGAATCCTTCTGTGGTACCGTATCTGGAATGCGAGTTTAAAAATCCATAAGATTTTCATTGAAAGGCCTGTTTTATCACGGACAAATTTAATGAACATCAAGATATACTGCTTTGTCAAGGTGATTACACCTTTTATTCGGTTACAGACCACTCTAAGCATACTAGGTCTTCCCGTGGTTTAAATGGCGCGAGATGTACAGCAAAGAATGGTTTCCTTGTAAACTGGGCAAGTGTTTTCCATAATGCTCAGGTAAAATACCGCATAGGGACATGCAAAATTATCATGATCAAGTGAAATAAAATACAGGGCCAAAAACGCAACCTGAGGATCGACCAAGAAATTAACCATACGAGACCTAAAACCGATGTATTAGTATGTATTGCTTCCCATTAAAAATTAATAGGGCATGTCGGATGTGGCACGCCTTTTCGTCTTTTCCTATTTTTCTTTCTTTCTTTTTTTTGGAGAGAGAGAGGGGGAGAGAGAGAGAGAGAGAGAGAGAGAGAGAGAGAAAGAGGAGAATGACACGCCATTAGTCAACAGCTCTCGTCATTCCTCGGGCGCGAGTGGTTGAATCAGTGCTCACAGGGTTAAGAAGCAGTTTCAGATGCAAAGCTTGGGTCGCAGTGTTCGACCTTCCTTCCAAAGCAACCCCCTGCCTCGCTATTGCATTCACTGATGTGGGCGATCGTCCGACGAGAGTACATCAGAAACATATACCGATCCAGTGCGGTCACATAGAGACAATGCCCGACCTCCCTGCCCACCGTTCACAATGTTCAAAACAGTGGTTTCTGTATTGATAATTATATCAGCGCCCGCGCAAGTCAAGTCGCGAGAGTATTATGTATCTTGATTATGTGTCTTTATTATGTATCTTCAGCATATGTTTATTTATTCAATGCGCTTTCGCCTCTTATGTGTGTATGATTTGTAAGTAAAACAGTTGCCAATGACCCGAGTCATATTCATATCTCACTATAACTATAAATGCATGGAGAGGAGTCAATATAAGGCATGATGCTTGTTCTCCAATCCCGTTCAACTGAAACGAAGTAATATCAAATGAAGCACTGTCTACAGACTTTCACTAGTCCAAATTATTTGAACAGAATGGCCCATTACAATATAAATTACGAGTGCATATGAACATGCACTTGTCATTTGGACGGTTCTATTGGTAATCAGACATAAATGATGGTTCATGTTAACCTGTGCAAGCCACAAATAATGAGACCAAAGTTTGAAGCAATCCTGACCTGACATATCGGTTTGTTGTGAAATATTTTGAGGATAAGAACGAGTTTAAAAACACTGCGCTGACTATATAATTCATCATTTTACACATCAAATTGTCAACTAATTCCCACACAACGACACGTGGTTGCGAATCCATAAACGAATTTGGGGATATGAAAAAAGGAAAAATACAGAATGCAACAAGCATTCAGAGAAGTACGAAAAACTTGTAGGTAGTGTCAGAAAATACCAAAGCAAACTCGGAAAGAAGATTTACTTTAAAGCAAATCTGTCTGTGTGCCTACAAAGGGAAATTGTTGCTTTGTACATTCGAATTCAATGTTGCAAACGCGACATGACAGAAAACATGAAATTTCAGAAAAAAGCATGTGGCAAAATAAAGTACTTTGCATTAAAAATAGAATTGCTGGCAAAGGCAAAACGCCAGACAGAAAGAAAAAAAATTCTGGATAAAACAAAACGTCAAGTGTCGGGAAACAAACAAGATTTGGTCACGTTGTGAGAAACTCTCGCTAGTTTTCTAGGGTACAATTTTTATTGCAACTTTGATTAATTTATGAATCACTGTTGGTACTACAGCATGGCCTGATAACAAAATGGCCGCCATATGGTGGCATGAGAGTGTCACGTCTGACATGAGTGTTAAAAACAAATCCTAGTGATGTACATATATGTACATGCTGTTGACTTCTGGTGACGGAGCATGGCCTGTTGTATGTCTGGTATATCACAATGTGTACAAGTCTGTCATTGTTTCCTCTAATTTGCATCATTTCCATTTCCCTTGTAGGGCCACACAGACACTGTTCAGAGTTTCTAGCTTTAGTGGCCTATAGTGCTCAGTTCTGGGCAAAATTGGTGATGGACAAATCTAGGATGTGAAGTTGGAAAGGCACATCAATGCATATTGGATCAATTTAAAGATAGATATGCAACATTTAAAATTTTCAAGTCCCCCTTATAGGTATGAAATTCTACTACTTTTGTTTATGTTTTCTTTAATGTACGTACCGCACAAACCTCCCAATTGAAGATTGGATGACAACTCTACCTGCAATACGTTTCAACATATTCAGCATTCTCAAATGCCCCTGAATAACATAGATTTAAATTATACAACCTTTGTTTGTGGTTGATTGGATGTGCCCACGGCATAAACCTATATATTAAAGTCCAAATGACCCCTCTGTCTGTAATAGTTTTGGAAATATTCAACACATTAACTTATGAAGTGCCCAAAATAAGCATAAATTAAAATCCGACATCTTTTGTTTGGGGTTCATTGGATGTGCAACAGCAAAATCTATATATTTGTTTTATTGTATTTATCGAAAATCAATTGTGAAAAAAGGATGAGCCCTATATGAATTTCCGTTGTACATGAAAAAGGGAGAAGTAGACACAAGACATGCAGACAAAGACACAAAGGAAACATTACAATCCACAAAGACAGACAGAGTTGCGACGCTACACAAGTTCAAAATTTTATAATAACACTTGGCACCACAGACAGCATAAATACGAAGTACACCTTCACTAAAGTACACATTTCAGAGCCATGGAGTAATGTTGCTACTCTAAGCGACGCGGAGGCAATAATTTTGCTGTGCAACCTATTGCGTTCCGTTAAGAAAAGAAAGCATTCACAAAAATAGTGGAAAACATCCTCATTTCCGCTGACACAGCCACACTTAGCAGATGCTACAAGGTCCATCTTTATGAAGCAATCAGAATTAAGTTTGCTGCATCCCATTCACAAGCGCGCATATGATACAGGAAACACTCTCTCGCCTCAATAAAATAATTTATTGACACTTTTAGTTCCCCGATTTAACTTGACCTTTAGGATTTCGAATGTTGTGCGGTAATTTATTGCACAGTCGCAATGTAGCTGCAAAAAACTTAAGAGTCAAATAAATTCGTTCGCGATCGGAAAAGTGATATGTTCGTTCTACATGTAATATTATATCTGTTTTTGACGTCAACAGAACCAAGAAGAAGGCAGCCTAAAAAACTGTGAAGCTTCCCCATGAATAGTTTTGAAGAAGAAAATCAATTTGCTTTTTTTCGAGGTGCTGATAATTTTTGAAAAAAGCCTGCAGCTAATTTGACATTTTCCAATTGCTAAGACTCCTTTTAATTGCACTCTACCCGACCACACATCCATATTTCAGGAGTTGCCTGATGAAAGAAAGATATAGAATTTCCAAAGATTTCCTATTAAGCCGAAAATGGAAATAATTCAGGATATTTACCTTTACTAGTTGATTCCTTGATATGATGATTAGACGATGTTAGACCGGCATGAATTGTAAGGCCTAAATCTTTATGATCGGGTTTGTCAGGTACTTGTTCACTCATGAATAATAAATCAGGATACTGTTAGGAGTTTCGCACAGATTATCATACTGCTGGATTTTGCATGGTTTACAGACACGAGCTACTGCTCTAAATTGAAGCTAGAATAGCACGTTTACCTTTAATAATTTTGAAGATTTTTTGACATTTAAACATTTTGATGTGCCCCTTATTAGCAAAAATGAAAATCTTACAACTTTCGTTTTTGGTTCATTGGGGGTGTCTACAGCACAAACTTATACATTTAAGATTCAATGGCACCTGTACCTACAACGGTTTTGAAGATATTGAACAATTAAACTTTTGAAGTGCCCCTAATTAGCATAAATTTAAATTCTACAACTTTCGCTCGTTGTTCATTGGATGCGTGTACAGCACAAACCTTTGTATTGAATTTGGAATGGCACATCTATCTATACCAGTTTTGAAAATATTCAAAATTTAAACTTTTCAAGTGCACTTATTAGCATAAATTTAAAATTCTGCAACTTTCGTTTGTGGTTTATTGCATGCACCTACAGAACAAACTATACATTGAAGTTGGAATGGAACATGTACGCATAACAGTCTTGAAGATAATTAAGATTTAAATTTGCAAATAGCCTTAAATTGCATAATAATTTTTAAAGCTGTCACTCGTCTTTATGAAAAGACCAGACTTTATGTATGGAGGTATAATCATGCCAAGTTTAGAGTTTCTACCTATAATACTCTTCACATAAAATGTTGGATAAATCTGCTGGGAAAGAAAGAAAGAAAGAAAGAAAGAAAGAAAGAAAGAAAGAAAGAAAGAAAGAAAGAAGGAAGGAAGGAAGGAAAGAAAGAAAGACGGACGGAAGGAAGGAAAGACAGACAGACAGACAGACAGAAGAGAGAAAGAAAGAAAGAAAAAAAGAAAGAAAGAAAGAAAGAAAGAAAGAAAGTATTGGCACACGGAAATAATTAAACCCTGGGTTGTGGATTAAGCATTTTGGCCGCAACTTTGTTTCTGTCATACCAACAGGGTAAATCAGAAAAGATTTGCTTCAAAGGAAATAGCTGTAATAGCTTCAAATGAAATGTCAGACAAATTTTCCGGCAAAAAAAGGAAGGAAGAAAATGAGAGAGAGAGAGAGAGAGAGAGAGAGAGAGAGAGAGAGAGAGAGAGAGAAAGAGAGAGAGGGAGGGAGGGAGGGAGAGAGAGAGAGAGAGAGAGAGAGAGAGAGAGAGAGAGAGAGAGAGAGAGAGAGAGAGAGAATATGTGTTTGTATTGGCACACAGCCATAATGAGAATCATGAATAATGTCATATTCATAACTGGAGCCACAAAAGGCTGTGGTGTACACAATACGCTGGTTTCCCTGGCATTTTGGTACTATAAAAATGGCCACAATGCACTGGGTTGCCGTGCAAATTGGTACTATGAAAAGTGTTCACACACTGGTTGCCTCACACTTAGTATTAAGAAAAATGCCCGAAATACACTGGGTGCCCTGACATTTAGTACAAGGAAGAGTGTCCATAGTACACAGTATTCGCGCATGTACAACACAGAAGAGTCATTTACATGAAAATGATTAAGAACTAAAAAAGAAGATTTGCTTCAAAGCAAATCTATGTGTGCCTTCAAAAGTTGTAAATAAATGCTAAAATGTTTCCTTTAGAACTTCACATTTCACTAACCTTACGGCTGTATGAAAATTGCAGTCTAAATGACTTGAACTATTCACGTTAAGAGGCCACGTGTAAATAATAAAAATGTTGCAATATGTACTATTTGAGCCCAACATGACCAAAATTGGAAGTAAAGTGACCAAGATATGGTTAAACAAAAATTAAGGGTCAAAATGTCCTTGATCTTTGACCTTCAGAGGTCACAAGTAAATTACAAACAAGTGCAGTGTTGCAATATCTACGATGTGAGCCCAACATGACTGAAATTAGATGTACAGTGACCAAGTTATGGTAAATAGTAAATTCAAATGCCCAAAGGCCTTGAAGTTTGACCTTTACAAGTCACATGTAAATAACAAAAATGTGCAGTGTTACAATATCTACAATTGAGCCCAACATGATCAAATCGGATAAAAATTAACCAGAAGGACCCAAGTGGCGTTGATCTTTGACCTTTAGAGGCTACTAGTAAATTACAAAAATATGCCTACAATTTTGAATCCAACATGGTAAAAATTGGCTGCAAATTGACCAAGTGATGGCTAGATGAAAATTAAAAAGCCCAAATGACCTTAACGTTGGACCTCAAACGAAATGTCGGACAAATTTGCATGGAAGGAAAGGAAGAAAGAAAGAAGGAATTTGCGTGGAAGGAAAGAAAGAAAGAAGGAAAGAAAGAAAGAAAGAAAGAAAGAAAGAAAGAAAGAAAGAAAGAAAGAAAGAAAGAAAGAAAGAAAAAAAGAAAGAAAGAATATGTCTGTGTTGGCATACAGACATAAATATTCAATTCTGTGCCATACTTTCCGTATTATAAAGGTATCCACACTAATGAGGTGTCTACAAAACCGGTTTCCTCACGTTATGAATCTCTTCCTGGAAAGTTGATTCACAAATACCGTTCAAACCGTTTCATATACCCCCAAATAAATTCAAATGTTGTGGATGTTGTTGATGATGCCAATAAAATACATACGTACATAATGATGTAAACTGATTATGATCCACCAGTCCTAGGGCACATGCCTTAGTCATGCATGCCGACTGCGTATTAACTTGATTTGCCGGCTTTACGAAAAGAGGGCACACACAACGCACACAGCCAATTTGCTCGTTTGCCGTTATAAAATGCGAAGTGTGTCATTATTGTGAACGTTCACACGCTCAGTTGTCATGTACTGTGTGTGACTAATTGTTCGTAAAGGAAGTTAATCAACACAATGACACGGAAAACAATATTTCCTGTTTCAATGTAAGGTTCATACCTCTTTTGTCAGTCTTTTGCGAGACACACTCAGGCTCAGCCTTTTGCGAAACGGCAGATTCTTCGCGAAGCGCTGTCGTTTTTAATGCTGTTAACCACTGGTCATCTATAACTTGAAAGAAATCCAGTCCATGACTGTCGTGATATTTCATTTAAGTGTCCAGCTGAATCACAGTTTCCGTTAACCTTCAACCATGGACCTACTATCAGATAGTTGGTCCAGGCTTCAACACACACCTTGGCCAATTTTATGATCATTTTTGGTTTGCAAGTAAATCATGCCCTCAGCATTCCCGCATAACATACACGATAAATTTCCCAAAAATATGTGTCTGCAATCCAATAAAATCCCCCGTATACAAGATCTTAATGGCCAGGTACCAATATATCTAGTTTCCAGCTTTACCACCTGGTAGCAACAACTACTTCCGGGTGGTTCAGTCTTGTGCACACAGGTGGGAGCCTATGTTAGGTGAATGGGAAAATGGGCACTACTCACTCTTGCATTTTAATTGTTTGACATAAAGCTTTTCAATCAGCAACAGTTGTTGTGACACTCCAATGAAAAGTTTTCTAAAAAGTGGTAGGTTGTTGTTTTATTAATTTTTTTAATATTTTTGATGCAAAAATTGTTGGACTGTTAGCCACTTTATCAATGGGCGCTGGCTCTGCCAGAGAGACAGCATGTCCCTTGGTCAGGACAGACTGTACATAGTATGAATTTCTAATGGCAAATAAATGTTAGAATATTCTGAATTAGGGAATAAAAAAAGTTCAATCATAACAAACAAAATGATGACCAGATACCTTGTAAAAATTAAAAGCTGCAATTTGTATTGACAATGTTATTAATAATATTTATGACTTATGTAGCTGCACTGCCATTGCAGCAAAGCCACAGGTTCCGTCAAACCTCAACACCATGTAATTGTTGAGTCAACTCCTGTTGCTAAATTATAGGCATCATAATGTAAAAGCCTAAATTTAGAACTAGAAAAGATGATTTGCTGCATAGCAAACCAGTGTGTGTGTCTTCAAAGCATATTGGTATGGCAATGTACAACTATTCCATAACACATGAGTAGAAGTTGGAATGGCATCTCTATCTATTACAGCTTTAAGTTATTCAAGATTCAAAATTTCTAATGGTGCTACTTAGCATAATTCAAATTGCTACAACTTTTGTTTTAGATTCATTACATGCGCAATGGTCAGTAACCCCTGGTAGAAGTTAAACTGACATGAACATGAACCAAATCGGATGAAAATTTACCAAGTTATGGCAAGATGAAACTTTCAAAGGGCCAAATGACCTTGACCTTTGCCCTTTCGAGGTCACGTGTTCTTATAAAAATGTGCAGTGTTGCAATACCTACAATTTGAGTCTAACATGATTAGAATTGGATGGAAAATAGCCAAGTTGTGACTGGATGAAACTTTCAAAGGTTCAAATGACCTTGACCTTTGACCTTTAGAGGTCACACATAAATTTCAAAATATGCAGGGTTACAATAGCTGCAATTTGAGCCCAACATGATCAAAATTAGATAAAAATTGACCAAGTTATGGGTAGACGAAGGCCACCAAAGAAAGTGGCCTTTAACCTTGAAATGACCTTTGACCTTGAGATGACCTCTACCTGAAGTGAACCTTGACCTCAAAAATGACATTTTGGCTTAAAATTGACCTTTGACCTTGACATGACCTTTGACCTTGACATGACCTTGACATTTGAGATGACCTTTACCTTGCTATGATCGAACTCCTATACACTCAGGACCACATCTACTATAGTATATAAGATATTGAAGATTTAAAACTTTAATTAGCCCTCATTTGCATAATTTTCAAAAGCATGACCTCTCATTATAAAAAGGCCAGACTTTATCCATAGAAGTATAATTGTGCAAAGTTTGGAGTTTCTACATGTAATACTTTTCAAATGAAATGTCGGACAAATTTGCCGGTAAAGAAAGAAAGAAAGAAAGAAAGAAAGAAAGAAAGAAAGAAAGAAAGAAAGAAAGAAAGAAAGAAAGAAAGAAGAAAGAAAGAAAGAAAGAAAGAAATAAAGAATTCCTAGAAAAACAGAAACGTGTGCGTTGACACACACACTTTAATCAAAAATTAAAGTAAAGGTTCTAGAGATAAGTTCATAAATTCCACAAATTCAGCGCTGTGACTATAGTGTGCAACTCTACAACTGTGAGCTGCAATGTCTGAATCATTTCTTCACGGGCATAATGCCCACTGTGTTTTGTTTTTAATCCCTGCTTTGTCATTGTTTGAATAGTTTCTCATATTAATGTTTCTTGGTACTGAACCAGGATATCAAAGGATTTTGTTAAAACAAAAGTTTGTTCCAAGTCCAGCAACTCAGTATCTTCTACTGCAAAACAAACATTGAGGCACAAACTAGCGGAAGTGGTTAGGGACTATATTTTTCTTCAAATACACCGATTGTGTGAAGTCCTATCACACAAATAAAAAAATTTACTTTGATTGAAACATGTCTGGCACAAGTTTGTTGCACATGATATATGCCCCTTTTCATGTCTTGTGCTACTTCACAGCATTATCAGATCACATGCCCTGTTTTACATTCATTGACCAAGCTCTAAATATAGAAAACCCTCCCAAATATATTCTAGCTGAAAAATTAGACTCTAATTCTGTACATAATTTTTATGATGAGATCAATAATTGTAATATAATGCAATTACTTGATACAAATTCACATCATGACCCAAATATTAATTACTCCACGTTAGAAACTATTTTGACCAAGGCCAAAGAAAAACATATGCCCATAAGAAAAATTAAATTCAACAAATATAAGCATAAGAAAAATAACTGGATATCCAACGGCATTCTTAGATCTATCAAATTTCGTGATAATCTATACAAGAAATTAAAATGCACGTCACACGAGTCACCTTTGTATGGCCCTACGAAAATTAATCTCAAAACCTACAATCAAATCCTCAACAAATGTATCCGTGAACAGAAACGGAATTACTATTATTCAAAATTTGCAAAATATAGAAATGATGTAAAAAAGACTTGGGACACAATTCGCTCTGTCATGGATGGTAATAGATTCAAAAATAGATTTCCTTTGGCTTTCAAAATTAACGGCAAAATTATAACTGACAAGCACCAAATTGCCGAATGTTTTAATCAGTTTTTCACCAATATTGGTCCCGATTTAGCTGCACAGGTTAATAATGGTAATTCCATACCTTTTACCTCTTATCTATCAACTCCAAACGATTGTAATTTTGCTTTCTCACATGTATCTCCAGATGATATTTCTATGATTTTCAAAAAATTTAAACCCAAGACTAGCTCCGGACAGGACGGGATATCTATGTATTTATTGAAAGGTTTAGTAACTTCTCTTTCTGTACCTCTAGCTTTAATTGTCAATCAGTCTCTCACCACAGGTATCTTTCCGGATAAATTACAAATAGCAAAAGTATTACCTCTTTATAAAAAAGACGATAACTCTTTATTGGATAACTATAGACCAATTTCTCTCCTGCCAGCTATTTCCAAAGTTTTTGAAAAAGTGGTGTATAATCAGTTGTATGAATTTTTTATATCAAAAAAGCTTTTCTACGCAAGCCAGCATGGTTTTAGAAAATTGCACTCCACCGAAACTGCTGCTATGGAATTAGCAGATCGTCTTCTTCAGATTCTTGATACTGGAGACATACCTGTCACAATATATTTAGATTTATCAAAGGCCTTTGATACTCTGAACCACGAAATTCTATTCCATAAGCTGAATTATTACGGTATCAAAGGAACCCCTTTAAATTGGTTTAGAAATTACTTCACAAACAGAAAACAATACGTCAAATTCGACGATGTTTCTTCAAAGTGCCTACCCATTACAACTGGAGTGCCACAGGGCTCTATTTTGGGTCCTCTTCTTTTTATAATTTACACAAATGACATGTATTTGGCATCTTCAAAATTTGAATCGATTTTTTATGCAGACGACACAACTCTTATCAATTCACTTAGTTCTTTCAATTTTCCTCTCAAGGACACTGACTCTGTATCAAATAGCATAGAAATCGAATTAAACAAGGTTTGTGATTGGCTGTCAGCCAACAAATTATCTATAAATATTGCTAAAACTAAATATATGGTGTTTCATTTCCCTCAACGAAAAATAAATTTCACTTTAAATCTTAAAATAAAGAATGTGCCCATCTACAAAACCAGTGATTTTGATTTCCTAGGTTTACGAATTAACGAAAACTTAAATTGGCACTCACACGTTAACAAAATTGGAAATAAGCTCTCAAAAATTATTGGTGTTATGAAAAGAACACAAAATTATTTTCCGCAGGATATTCTATTACAAATCTACAATTCTCTTTTTCTTCCTCATCTAAATTATTGCATTCTTCTGTGGGGTTTCTCGTGTGACCGTATTTTCAAACTTCAAAAGAAGGCTGTTCGTGTTGTTTGCTTGGCAAGATATAATGCCCACACGGATCCTTTATTTAAAACGTTAAACCTTTTACAAGTACCAGATATTCTTAAGTTAAGATCCTTAAAATTTTACTATAGATATTTAGAAAATAAAACCCCTAATTACTTTAACAACATATTTGCAGCTACAATACCTTCTCACCGATATTTCACTCGACATAGAAATGACAGCCAGGTTCCTATTCCTTCTAGAAATTCGACAAAACATTGTATTAGGTATTACCTTCCAACCCTCTTAAAAAACACACAACCCTGTATCAAAGATAAATTTTTCACACATTCTTATAATGGTTTTGCAACCTACATAAAGCTTTTCTTCGTGAAGCAATATAAAGACACTTGTACAGTTGCACACTGTTATGTTTGTGGTAATTAAGTGACTTTATATTTACCCTGTATATTTAAGCTTCTAATCTCTGTTCTTAATATTTTTGCCAGTTGTTTGCTAATTATAATTTTACCGAAAGGTGGCCTTGGCGATAGCGGATCATAGAATCCTTAGCCAAGGTCATCCTAATATCATTTAGTTCAATTATGAGTTCTTGGTTATTGCTTAATTACCACTTTGTCACTACAAACGTTGAAATTCATGTAACACATTTCATATCATATTGAATAAACTGTTCTGAGTTCTGTTCTGAGTTCTTATCGTGTGTAGATACTTTTTTCAGTTACATGATAAAATCCAAGGTACTATGGAAATCTGTTTGTGCTTTCAATAAATAATCAGTTGAAACACATTTCCTCGTTATGACAATGTGATTCTTTCACTGAATATGTGGCTTGGGTTTTGTTGGATCGGTCCCTGTTCTTATTTATATAGTTAATATTGCCCAACTTCACCCAAAATTTGAAAATATTCAAATAGCTGCTATAAAGCTATTAAATGTCTTTGAAACTTCGCTTGTGGACAAGTCTTCACGTACTTACAGACAAATACTTGTACATTTGACATTGAATTTCTAGTAATTTAAATGTCACAAAATTTGATGTCCTGTTTTCTTCAGAACATAAAATCACAGGCGTATGAAAATATTCTGAGTGCAAGAGCACTGATGCTGCTTGTGTAGTAATGGTATACATACGCCTGTGCATAAAATAGGTAGCTTACAGTGCTATCTAACTGGAAATTTCTGTTGCAAAAAATGAAAATTTCTTGGCGCACTTTCTCAACAAGGCGTAAAGAAAACACTCATTGTTGAAACATTTTGTACCATTTTTCAACAACTGTGTAGCAATATTTTATAAAATGGTCCAGTTAGAAAGCTCTGAGTTTGTTTTGTATGTAGCAAAGCAAGCATGAAGAATAGTCTTCATCCGCTAACAAAGCTAAATACAGGTGTAAACGTTCAAGACATATGCAGACTGACCTGAATCAATTGCTTTTCAAAATAATCATGACCCTAACGAATCAGCTTTATTAAAGAACAATGGTCATATGACTGTAAGACTTTGTCATGAAAAGGAAACACTGATCTCTGACTTGTAAGGTCAAACTAGAGGAATGATTAGAACAATGCCACATGGCAACCTTGAACCAAGATTTATACATGGAAGGCAGTATTCTCAGGTTTATTACATTGGAAGAATTTAAGCTTGTATCTATGGGGTATGTCTGTTTGTCGGAACACGGAGATTTCTAGCTTCTAATTGCTCTGCATACAAGAAGTAGACTATACGCTTAACTCCCCGGAAGTGCTGATCTCACTACCTCCATCTAGTGGCAAAGGTGGAAACTATGATACTGGTACCTGACTATTAGTACTGTAACTACGTCACAACTTCCATGATGCCTACATACATTTTTTTGTTTTAAGTTTTTGTAAGTTATTTATTTTCATTTTATTTTATTCAATTATTTATTTTTTTTTATATAAATTCGTTTATTTTTAGGGGGAAAGCATCAAGTCATAACCAAGCGTACATATGTGGATGCTGCACAAACATAATAAGATTCGACTCTTGTAATTAAAGCTTCATGCCCTGCCACATTGCATGCTACATGCACCTCAATTAGTAAATGAACGAAGAGAGCATTTTATGTGTGTACGTGTGTGGTATGACAAGAAGTCACGGGCATGTCAACTCTGATGGCTCAGGGCGCAGTTTTGCAGGACATGAAAGCTGTAATGACCAGACTATGGAGCCAACGATCCCTGGCCTGTATATATATTTATATATGTATATATAAACAGTAGATCTGCTGTCATGTATTAGAGATTGATACTCGCCACAGAATGAATCTAGCCAGTGCCATGGTGCCAGCTCGCCTCAGCTGGCTGGCTTTGTAGTTCACTTCGTACACGCAGAAAAAGGGTGTTCCTAAGCCCCTGTCATATGTTTATATTTGAAGTAATTGGTATACCACGGTAATTATGCAGAGCTGCACATGGCCACATACACATTTATATGTGTATATATATTTACACATTTTTTTATTTCTTTCTTTTCATTCTCTCCCTCCTTCACCTTTTCTTCCATTGTGGAGCTGTCCTTCGATGGTAATCACCTCTGTCGTTTGGGCTACTTCGTTGAGCTCAACAATGGTACTTTACTTATGTGAGTTTGCCTGCATGACATGTAAGGCTTTTGGTGCCTGGTGACGGCTCCAGTGGGAGGTCTGATACGGCACCGTGTAGCTGTGCAGTATGCAGGCAAGTTCATAGGCCAGGGGATGAGTATAATTAAAAGTGAAAAAATTGTCACATCTGCAGCCTCTATGTTGTTTCCCTATAAATACACTACCTATCGGGTAAGTTGTAGTTATTGGGGAATACAAGGCTCGCCCGAGCTTGTACGGGTACGTGTTGTTTCGCGGCTTGTGGTTTCCTGCTCAGAATCATTTCGTCCCTACCAGAAACAAACGCGAAAGCTGGTTTGTATTTATCCCATAATAATTCTCTTCAATATCCTGTTTAAGTAGACAACAAACGATAGTTACCAAGTACTGAAAAACCCGCCAGTACTTTCGGACCTGTGTCCACTATCGGGGCAACCTTCTCCACTAAGCTACATCTATGACTCAGCTGAGCACGTTCGCCGACTTCAGTGTCGGATACAATATGCGTATTCTGGGGCTCACAACTGGTACGCTAAAGGCATTATATTTTCATTTTCAGGTTATGCTCACTCTGGAAAAGTTGCACATTACGTGAATTCGACAAATTAACCATCCCTCAACACATATCACACATATATTTTGGATACTGCCTCTTTAAAATATCCAATTGAGGCTCCCCCTAAAATTTGGCTGCCATTTTGAAAATTATGAGTTCCGCATTTAAAGGTTTGCAAATGAGGATAGTAATGGGACGATGGGGGTGGGGGGTGTTATAATATTTAAAACCAAAAGTACATATTTTGCCGATATTTCAGAGCATCAATAACAATATTATATATGGTGTGGCCGCATTCACTTTGATATCCAAATCAAAATATATTTTGGTAAGACTGTTCTGGAATGCATTGTGCCAAGTTCAAAATGGTGCTCACGAATGACTAGTCAGGATGTCGTGTCGCATTTGGATTTGCAACGACCGATGATAACTGCTTCAGATACAACCATGCGGGCAGATTAAACTCAAGACAGTAAGTCGTGCTTTAAAAGTACTTTAAGTATCGTTTGTCCCGGTAACTCGGAGAGCGAACACCTGGAACCTAGCGAAATATTGCGATAATGATCACCGAACAACCGTGGTTATGCATCTGCGCTGCTTTTCCGGCCCAAGTTAACCCTCCAAAGAAGTCGAAAAATAAAATGCTGTGTTTGATTTGACATTACTGCAAAACAACGGCACACGACGGCCACTTTCTGGAGAAAATATTTCAGCCAGGGTCGATCATTTTTTATCAGAGAAGGGCGGCTTGAAACTTTTTTTTTTTACATTGCGTTTTATAAAAAAAATTTATGGGGTCGGGCCTTTTCAGTAGGGTCGGTCAGGTTACCATACATGTAGTTTTATAACGCCTAGGTAACTTGGACATTTGTTGAGACACGTTTAAAATGGATGTTCTTTCCCCTTTTACACATGACCTCCTTCGTCTGTTTAATTTGTTACCTGGCACAGCCGGAGGGTCTTGAGCAAAAAAAAAAAAAAGGGGGGGGGGGACAGCATAACCACCCAACACTGCCATGCGCAGATGAATCAGTCTATTTTTCTAATATGTAATGCGGTACTTTGTGATACTAAAAGCAAACGTGATAGCCGCAACACATATCTTTATTACCCTCCCAAGGGCCCGATTATGGGATAAAGTTAAGGAACAAATCAAGGTTCCCAAATTCTACGGTCTTTGCATACAGCAGGAGTATTGTCCATTTGTAATTTCTGCAAATCCCCCACCCACGACCCAATGCTCCGCCTATGGCTATTTCTCTCTCTCTCTCTCTCTCTTGGCGCGCAAAAGCAATGATAGAGTCCTTCATGAAGCAAATGCGCATGCCTGCTGCCTAGAAGTTAAGCAAGGTCAGAACAGATAGGACGAAAGGTAACGCATATGGTGCCCCCTTCTTGGTTCAAAAAGACGGTGTCATTAATTTGTAATTCACGCGCCAAGTAATGCTGTTGACGCACGGCATGCCATTTTCATAATTTCCCTGTGTAATTTCATTCCAAATGGAATCCAGTAATGACAATTTTGAGTAAAATATTGAAGCAGGCGACATTTGACATCCGGCTGATTTTAGTCGTTTTAAGGGTGAAAGATTGATTTTGTATATAATCACCCGGTGCACGGGAAACATTATCTTCACTCTCGTCATCGGTGTCCGGGCTCTTCTCGGGGTCCGAGGTTTCTGCTTGCGGATATCCTGCGGGCTGCAGGCCATTTGAAGGGAACCTCCTCCCTTGAAAGGAAACCAAGGCGGCTGTCACATGAATTCGATTATGAAAGTACAAACAGCGACGGAATGAAATTCGGGTTTTGATTTTTACCAAATTTCAATGATAACATTTTCTAATCATTCTACTGTAATTAAATTTTCAATCTAGTGATTAATAGTGCCATTTACTAAAGTGTATCGATTTTGGGGTATGCAGAAAAACAAAGAAAAAACGTCTTCTTTCAGAATGTATTACTAAAGTGTATTGATCTTGGGGTATGCAGAAAAACAAAGAAAAAAGTCTTCGATCAGAATGTATTACTAAAGTGTATTGATCTTGGGGTATGCAGAAAAACAAAGAAAAAACGTCTTCTTTCAGAAGAATGTATTTGTGTTGCATAACAGGTAATGGACGCCATTTCATACTAAATATTTACCCAGATCTGTAACAAATGTATGATCCCATGTATACACAAGGCGCTCTTCTTCAAATAACTCCTCCAGTGCTTTGCTGCAGCTTGCAACTGTGTCGCTGCGCAAATTGTCAGAGATGTACTGAAAAAGAAACACACACGCTAGCATTTAATTGGAATTTTCGTTCACAAAAGAAGACAACAAGCACCAACATTATTACAGTGTGTGTACAGTATTTCAACAGTAAAAGCATGCAGCAGCACAACCACCCCGGTATTTTTTTCCTCGGCCAATAAGAAAAGCGACTAGGAATAACTGCTTTACATCCACATATGCAACAGTTTCCAACATACATGGCATCATCTGCAGTCTTAATAGCGTGGTAAAACTGTCTTTGTGGCGCACTTTAATCATCACTTTTAAGACAGGCCACTATTTTGCATCAGAAATTCCCACAACAGATATTTCTCTGCAAACAATCCAACTTTTTTTCAAGATATATTAAATGAATTTTCACGCTTGATGCTACTTATATCTGTGTGCCAATACTGTCATATTGTTTTCTAGGAATTCTTTCTTTCTTTACCGGCAAATTCGTGCGACATTTCATTTGAAAACGTAGAAACTCCAAACTTGGCATTGTTATACTTCCATACCTAACGTACCGAGTTTTTGTAAACAGGTTCAAGGGTCTTGAAAATTATGCAAATTAGGGCCATTTGAAAATTTTAACCTTGGTTATCTCCAAAACTGTTATAGGTACAATTAACAAATCTTCAATTGATAGGTTTGTAACACTGCACATTTTGTTATTTACGTGATACCTCTAAGGGTCAAAGGTCAAGGTCGTTTGTCATTTGAAAGTTTCTTCTAGCCATAAGTCGGTCAATTTTTATCCATTATTGATCGTACTGGGCTAAAATTGTGGATATTGAGACGTTACACATTTTTGTACTTAAATGAGACCTCTAAAAGTCAAAGGTCAAGGCAATTGGAAACTTTGAACTTTTCATCCAATCATAACTCGCTCAATTTTCATCTTATTTTAACCATGTGGGACCCAAATTGCAGATATTGAAACACTGCATTTTCTTGTATTTTAGATGTAACCTTTAATGGTCAAAAGTCAAGGTCATTGGGACCTTAGAAATTTTCATCTGGCCATCACGTGGTCAATTTTTATCTAATTTCAATTATGTTGGACTCAAATTTGAGGTATTAAAACACCGCTAAATTTTGCAATTTGCATGTAACATTTAAAGGTCCAAGGTCAAAGTTATTTGGTCCTTTAAAATTTTCATCTAGCCATAAGCTTAATGGAATGTGAAGTACCAAAGGCTTTGAAGATTGTATTGCATGACTGGGTTGCATTACGTTTGGTCTTTGATGGGGTGGGGTGGGGGGCAGGAGCGAGCGAACGAATTAACTGTCATGAGTGGAGAAATGCTTATTTTACACATCAGGTTGAATGGTTAATTTGTCATGATGGCAACTTACTGGCCTGACTAAGTCTACAACGGTTTATTATGCTAAAGGGTATGTGCATGAGATAAACAATTGTATTTGCTCGAAGTTGTACCGAACAAAATAAATGTATGGCACTTTTCGAGATTTACTGGGCTAGATGATGCACGCCTCTTATCATGTTGAGCAAAATGGTTGCTCTAAAGGGTCAAACAAGCCAAGAATGAACGAAGTTGTAGCAATCAATATACAAAATTTTTTGAAGGCACACTGACATATTTGCTTTGAAGCAGATCTTCTTTTTTAGTTTTGCATGTTACTCTGGCTTACGATATTGCATTGCTACAAGTATGCTGGCTCCTCCGTCTGCAACATGTATCGTTAACCGTCCTTAGTGTCCAACGCACGCATAGGAGAGCTGTTGACTCTATCTTATCTAACGAGGGAAAGGGTTGATTATCGTTATCATCCCTTATTGTTATTGATATGCCTTTATTTTGGGTATTTGGTTGCAGCATCCATATAGGAGATACGCTTCTTCAAAATGCACAAATGGACAAACCTTCATTTCTGTCTCCAGTTTCGGATGAGAGCCAAATATTTCAGCAGCAAGTGCGGACAAGGTAGCTCCCACTTGTTCGTCTACCTTACCCAGGCATTCTCGGGCAGGTTTGTAGTACTGGGACACTTTTGTACGGATAAATTCTCGACAAACTTCATATCTCACAAATCCTGTGAATTCCCAACCCCGGTGTTCGTCCATTTCTTGCCCTATTTCTTCACGAAGTGTTTGGTCATCCATTCCTACAGAATCCACATGCAAAATCAGTTGTATGATTTAGTATGGTTATAATATTTTTGCTGACAAGTGGTGTTCGTTTTAAGTATAATGAAATCATGGTGTTGCGACAAGCTACTTTTGACGTATGATGGAACAAAGGTGGATACGTTTTGATTTCGAGGGCAGACAAACATATATTTTTAAGTGAGAGAATGAGCATTAGCTCATATAGGTACAAAATAAATCACCACCACCACCACCACCACCACCACCACCCCCCCACCACCACCATCATCATCATCATCATCATCATCATCATCATCATCATCATCATCATCATCATCATCATCATCATCATCATCATCATCATCATCATCATCATCATCATCATCATCATCAAATGACATTAGGGCCAAAGTTTCATCACATGTAATGGTATTTCTATTCTGCTTGGTGCTATGTTTCTTTACACCTGGTTTTACTTAAGAAATGAGCGTCGATTTTGTGTGTGTTATGGCAAAATGACGCGCGTGATTGAAGCTGACATCGTGGGCGTGGCGCACGCCAGTGCGCCTCGCCCGATGGGCGTGGCTTATTGGAATGTGGGCGGGACACTTGTGTTATGGTCCCTTAACACACAAGGCTACTGTGTTATGGTCTCATAACACACCAGGCTCTCTCCTATACTTGCAATGTTAAAAGTTAGATTGAATGTAAATATATTGTGTTATACCTGATGTTACATTCCGTCATGCCTACCGATGTACGCTGCTAATTTGTATTATGCTGTTTCACGCAACGTTCTACTGCTGTTGGTAATATTATGTGCCGCATAAAAAAGTAAACAAAAACAAGTTGACAAATATCACAATATGTTATGGTGACTTGCATGCATTATTCTAGTCTTCGATTCGCACGTGTTTTGAAGTCACGTTAACAAACATCTTTGTCATGTGATTTTGCATGTACTTTTCAGCAGTAGCGAATCCACTACAGGACGTACCCGATTCACACCTACTCTTCGAAAGTAATAAGTTTTGGACACCTCAGATATCAATTGCCTATTATGCTCCCATCATTCTGGAATTTTGTGTTCGGCATTGCCATTTAGAAGCAACATGACAACATTCATACTAACGTGGCTGATTTCCGTAGATGGTTTCTGCAAAGAAATCAAACTCCTTCCTGGCGTTTTTCAGCAGTCGTAATTCTCTTGGCTTCCCTTCATAATGTCCGTTACACACTTGTCTCACATCATTTATAAATTGCTGAGTTAGCTAAAATGATAAACGCATAATGATGTATTTTGTTGCCTTGCAGACCAATTACCGTTTGTTCTTGTTACACAATATGAGTTCCTTCTCAACACATTGAGTGTCATGTGCTAGGTCCACCTTTCCTGGCATAAATGCTGGTTCTCTATGTGTGATATATGAATGTCATAACATAACAAAACTTCAAATTTTTGAGTATCTTTTCAAACTTCCTCGCTGACTAAAAAGTAAACCATCTTGCAAATAACTTCCAGTATGTAGCAAGACCCAGTGGCCAATCAGTGCTCGTCTTTTAATCTAATTATTATAAGTTTACATTATAAAGACCATTAACACATTGTGCTTATGATCAATAACACATGCTACAGATTCCCTTTGTAACCGCTAGGTGGCATGATAAGCAATGGCCTTTTTGCACTACTAGCGGAGCGCAAATGACGTGCAGTCTAGCGCACCCTTAGCAGACGACCACTTCACTTCAGTCTTAAAGTTAATGGCGAGAACTTAACTTACTGTTCACTTAACAAAGTGAATCATTTAGTGTTTCACCTATTATAAAAGGCATATAAGTGTATTTACTTCAATTGTTACTGTTGACTTAACAAAGTGCAAGGAGGCTTGTAGGCCTAACTAGTAACTGCTATTATTTGTTACTTCAGATCTTGTTGTTGGTATTACAATTTGTTGTTTTACTGATGTCAAAATCAATCTATCATTGTTCATTTTTCCTATTATTGATCTACTATGGTTGCTTATATTATAAAATAAATAATGCTGGGGAGCCCATGTGTTATTGAAGGTCATCAGTCCCCGGAGATCAATAACACATGGGCTCCCCTGCATTATTTGTATCATAAAACATGACTTTTGTGTGTTTTTTCAAACTTCCTCGTAAACTAAAAAGAAAACATATTGGAAATAACTTCCAGTATATAGCAAAATTTTTAATTGCGGAGGTGATATTTATTTATTTATTTATTTATTTATTTAAGAATCTATATGATATCGGCCTTTCGACTTTGAATACCTGTCGAACACGGCAATTTTAGACTGTTTAACGCTTTTCTTGCCAAAAATAATTCAACAGCCGCCCTGGACACAGGTTGCGCCCAACTGGCGCCAAGGAAAGCCGTTGACATGGAACATAATATCCTGCTGTCCTCTCAGTCATCATCTACATTTCTCATCCAAAATATTTCTAATAAATTTACAGTAAAATCATTAAAGAAAATTACACCCGGGTGCCTTTGGGTGAGTTGAGTGGGAAAGGATTTAAATGCCCTTTTTTGATAATGTATAGGAAGAAAGACAGTTGTTTTTTTAAAACAAATAATGTACCTTGGTAATGAGTAGTTTTTTCCCTTTGTCATCAGTAGGTATATCTCTCTCACTTTTGGAAAGGTCACTTTTGATTTCTTGAAGAGTCATTCGGATTTTGCTTTTGAGTCCAGGCAAGCAGTGCTGCAATGATCAGGAAGTACGCAATGGATGAGAGAAACGCTCTAACAAAACAATTACGTACACGACTATATATTTTATCAATTCCATGGTGAGTATATTTGTTGGATAGTTCTTGCAGTTTATTTGAGTGCCAACAACTCTGGCGGTCTGAGTTCAGGAATATATCTTGATCCCGTACAATTTTCCCATATGCATAATAAAGTGCTACTGGGTAATTTTGTGATTGACTACTGGAGGGCAGCATTTTTCTTGGTTGGGAACCATGCGTAAGTTACTACGGAGAGTGAGTGACACTGGCTACTATCCCTCAAACTACCATTCGTTTGGCTAGCTGCTTCTATTATGTTATCCCAACTTTGCTTCACATCTGTATATTTTATTTCAAGCCAGATTTTCTATTCACCCAAATTTTCCGTTTTTCTATTTTGAGTCATATGCCTCCCTCCGTACGCATTGGTATGTCATTACGTTACCAATCAGAGTTCGGTGCTGCCATTGGTGCAGGAAGTGCCTGCAACATCATACACAGAGAGAATTATCTATCTTGGACATAAGCCAGGCGAATCACCCTCTCGGTATTCTCAGCAGGCTAAAAACATTTTTTTAAAACCAGTACTCTATCATTCTGTCTATGCACACTGATCAAAACAAAAATACCCCCCCCCCCCCCATTTGTTTGGGTAAGGGATTTGGTGATTTGTATTCCATGAAATGGAAATGCATCGAAAATAGCATTAAAGGTTTTATTGTGAAACACAATTGCAAAGATCTTTGATCAAGAACTACAAATCTCACAAAACGTAAATATCATTTGGATTGTCGTATTTGTATTCACAGCCTTCCGGCTTCGTCACATGGTTCCTTATCCTTCTCAATCCTATGACCTGCTTACCTTAATATGATCCACCAGCGAATGTGTCAACTTGTGAGCCAGGCTCGGGACACCGTACAAGGAGGTATTCAACTTCCTGCAATAAAGTATTCTTGATTAGACAAATCATGTTTTGTATTCATGTATCATAAATGCTGTAGTTGATAATAGCAACAGCGTGAAACAAAGATGTTACTGATCGAAAGGTTCTCAATAAAATAAGCCTTTTGATCTAGTCTGGCATTCCTCCAGCACTATACACTGATAAACCATCCGTTGGTACTTACTAACTGACTTAAAATGACCGAATGATTAAGTCTGATTAAATAAAAACAAAGACACAAACAAACCTAAAATGTTCATTTCTGTTGAAGTGTTCCCTCTCGTCAGCCAAGGCTTCCTTCAGCGTCTTGCCGTTCGCAATGTCTTGCTGACCGCGACATTTGACCAGTGTGTAACCTTTTCTCAGTTTATGTCGCTGATTGGTAGCAATGGCCATAGTTTCGTGCTCTGTGCCTTTATCTATCATGTCAGTCTTTGTTATAACACCTGAACATACAATTTTTATCCTTTAAATCTCCTCAGCGGACCTTGTGGACGGACAGTAAATATGTATGCACATGGATTTATTGTGAGATATTTAACAAGTTAGCCGTTCGGGTTTCGGGCTTACAACAGATAGTTAATGAATTTGATTATAGTTATGTGTGAGCCCTGCCGTGTATAAATCTGTCATTTTTGTGCTTACTTTCACGCTCTTTGCACCCACGTTATATCGCAATCAACAATTTAGCGCGCTCAAGCTCGGCGCAGCTTTTCCGCGCCTGCTTTCTTTTCACCCATGCATAGAAGGCTAAACAAACACAAACAAATAAGATCAAATATTCAAGGCTTTTGTATCGAATACACAAGTATATATAAATGCAGACTGCAATTTCGTTCTGGTTTTTAAACTTTAATTTGCCTAAGAAATTAAAGTTCCAATACTGGGGGGATGATTAGCGACACAAAAAACAAAACAAAAAAAACAAAAAAATAGTAAGAAGTAATACCCAAAGTTCTCTTGCCCTCAGGATCTACTTTCTTCGCCATGTTTAAGGCCTCTATGGTGGCGATGTCCACGTTGGCAGGTACTACTACTAGAAGAATAGTCTCTGGCTTGTCTGCGTAGAACTTGATGACGCTCCTGACCTGGGATTTATTTCAGCAATAGGTTAACCCTTCTCTGAGCAATGAAACTCCATCAACAAGGTGGTCAGCCCCTCCCCCAATGAGGTAGATCTCGCTTTGCGGAGCCAAAAGTTCAACATAATCTAAATTTTGTGTATAAGCCTAATTTGCACAATTTAATATGCTACAACTTTGGTTCTTGGTTGATTGGATGTGGCCATGTCACAAACTCATAAACTGAAATTTGAATCACACCACAAATTAAAAGCCTCCAAATTGCTTCATGGTTCATTGGATGCGGTTAAATCACAAACCTCCATATTGAAGCCGAAATGGTACCTCTATGTGCAATAGTTTTGAAGCTGTTTTGATTCTGGACGAAAAGACACAAATACAATCAAGATTTACATTTTGTTTATTCACTTTACATGCATGAATTAAAATCCTACAACTTTGGTTCATGGTTCAATGGATACACCTATGCTACAAACCTATAAGTTGAAGTTAAAATGGCACCTCTATCTATAAAAGTGTAAAAGCTATTCAAGATTTGAATTTGGTGTATTCACCTAATTTGCATGAATTAAAACTCTACAATTTTGGATCATTGTTCATCAGATGTCGCTATGTCACCAACTCATACATTGAAGCTGGAATGACACCCCTATGTATAATAGTTTTGAATCTATTTCAGATTAAAATTTTGCATATGCACCTTATATACATAAATTAAGATTATACAAGTATGTGTCATGGTTCATCGGATGCGGCTTTGTTTGCCACAAACCTATAAACTGAAGTTGGAATGGCATATCTATCTGTAAAATATTGAAGATATTTAACTTTTAAATTTTTTCAATGTCCCTAATAAGCATGATTTAAATTTCAAAACTTCCATTCACTGTCCATTTTACTGGCAAGTGTCCCAAACCTATACATGCAAATTAAAATTTTGTGTCTATTTACAATAGTTTAGAAGTAATGGAGCGGTTAAACTTTCAATTGCCCATAATTTGCATAATTTTGAACATCGTGACAATTCCTAACAATATGCACAATTTTACAAATAGGTTATTCACCTTGCCAAGTTTGGTGGTTTTTGGAATTATAGTGTCAGAGAAAAGTTCCGGACAAAATTTGGTTGCAAAGAAGGAGAAAAAAACAAACAATATAACTAGAAAACAAGATCTTCTCTACAGTAAATTTGTCTGGACGCCTTCAAATAAGGACAAATTCAAATGCTACACTTTGCCATTGTTCAACAAAATTTAATTTTTGCGTATTAGGAAAACTGCATGAATTAAAATGCTACAAATTTGATGCATGGTTCATTGGATATGGTCATGTCACAAGCTTATAAACCAGAGTTTGAATGAAACCACTATCGTTTATAGGTTTGAAGATATTCAAGATCTATATGTTATGTATTTCCCTAATTTGCATAAATCAAAGGCCTACAACTTTGGTTCATGTACATTGGATGCGGTTATGTTACAAACCTGCAAATTGAAGTTGAAATGGCAGCTCTATCTTCAAAAGTTTTGAAGTTATTCAACATTTAAATTTGGTGTATTCACCTAATTTGTATAAATTTCTACAACTTTGGTTCATGGGTCATTAAATGCGGCTTTGTCACAAACCAAAAATTGAAGTTCGAATGGTACTTCTATGTATAATAGTTTTGAAGTTATTTGGCATTTAGATTTTGTGTATTCACCTAATTTGCATAAATAGTTTTACAATTTTGGTTTATTGGATGCGGCTATGTCACAAGCCTACAAATTCAAGTTGAAATGGCACCTCTGTCTATAAAAGGTTTGCAGCACTTCAAGATTTAAACTTTGCAAATTAACCTAATTTGCATAAATCAAAATCCTACAACTTTAGTTCATGGTTCCTTGGATGGGGCTTTGCCACAAACCTATAAATTTACGTTTGATTGGCATTTCTATCTATAATAGTTTTGGACATGTTCAATTTTTAACATTTCCAACGCCCCTTTTAGAATGATTTAAAATTCTACAACTATTTGTTACTGTCCATTATATTGGCAGGTTACACAAACATATGCATGCACATTGAAATTTTGTCTATCTGCAAAAGTTTGGAAGATATGGAGCTTTTAAAATTTCAATCGCCCCTAATTTACGTAATTTTAAACATCATGCCTATTCGAAACGATATGTACAATTTCACTGGTAGGTCAGTGACCTTGGCAAGTTTTGTGGTTTTGGGAATAAAAGTGTCCGAGAAAAACTCCAGAAAAATTTGGTCGTAAAGATAGAAAGAGAGAGAGAGAGAGAGAGAGAGAGAGAGAGAGAGAGAGAGAGAGAGGAAGAGAGAGAGAGAGAGAGAGAGAGAGAGAGAGAGAGAGAGAGAGAGAGAGAAAGAGTTCTGGAAAAAAGCAAAATGTCTGGATTCCACCGAGACATGACTAATGGGCTCTCAGTCATGCTCACATTCAACATTTTCAATGAAAGTTCATCAATAATCAAAAGAACAAAAGGAGGCGAGACGTTACTAGTCACAGAAGACAGGTTTGCCCGATAAACAAATAAATGGTATACCTCATAAAGATACGCGGGTGTGGGCACCCGAGCAGCATTGGTAGCTATGCTTGCAGCCTCGGTCATATTTTCATTGTGTGTATGTTTTTTTTCTCCTTTTTAACGGATAATTTTATGGAGAAATTAAAATTCAGAATTGAACTTAAAAAGCACAAGAAACAAAGAATAACACACACACACATCTTAAATATGTGAGATCAATGCAAATCTTTTACAAAATTACACCAAATTTTGCCATGTCAAGGTCACACCCCTATATTGCTAAAGTCAAGGCAATTCCATGTCGACAAAAGGACATACTTCGGATATTGACCAAGCCATTACTTTCATTTCCAAAACTTGAACATATATATATACGTTCAAATTGACAGGAAGATGGATATGTATCGCCATACATATTTCCGCCCAAAAGACAAACCTTCACAGAAATGTTGA
Source organism: Hermodice carunculata (assembly GCA_964020975.1). Taxonomy (NCBI): domain Eukaryota; kingdom Metazoa; phylum Annelida; class Polychaeta; order Eunicida; family Amphinomidae; genus Hermodice; species Hermodice carunculata. Next base: position 73,614,884 of record OZ026613.1, on the reverse strand, counting down.
CTACAGGTTGAGTTACAAGAGGGATTATTTCGTTAGACAAATATAAAGCAATAGCACAATGGTACCAACTTTAAGTTATCATTTAAATGTTTGTCGAATGAAATGCACGAATTTCTATGGAGCGGGACATAAGAACATACAGTTTGCGTAAGATCAACTTAAAACATATAAGGAAACACTCAAAATATAGAGAACAGGTATCACATACCCCACAAATAATAACAAACCTGCAGAACAGCAAATCAATTAAGGTAAAGGCCAACCCGTTTGGATAATTTTATTCATATTTGAGGATTCGACAGATTTTGGTAGACATATATATTGTCTATCAGTCGTTCAACGTTGGTAGTTCTAGCTCAAATACCAATAAAGGTAACTAAAAAAATACTTTTAATTCTAACATTGTACTCAATGGACTGTGTTAACCTTTGAATCCTGATGACAGACAATAGGTATTTGCACCAAAATGCCCACTTCATCTTGATATTTCTCTAAAACTAATTATCTGATTTTGATGAAATTAAAACTACTTTACTCCAAACATTGTTTAGAACCAAAACGTATCAGGGATGCAGAGCTCATAAGATTGGATGCTGCCAAAAAGGAAAAGCTAGAGAAGATTCAAACAGATTTGGCTCGACAAGAACAAATGTTTTTGTCTGAAGTAACCTGTTTTAACCTGAGTAAATGTGCTTTACCTTTTGGGAAATATCTTCAGGTTGTCCTTCCGAAACATTGCGTACTATACCCGGGAGATCGATCAAAGTTAGGTCTGGAATATTCGCTGACTCTACTTCCAGGGTGATCAGCTGGTCACTTATCTCATTGTCGTTTCCTGTGATTTCTTTCTGGGCTGCAATTAAATGGAAACTGTATATCTTCTTGTTTCCTGTATTTTTGAAAAATATGTGAACCTGTTAAGTTTATAATACTGTATTTGAAGCAACAAGACTTCAACTAGACGAGTGTGGCGATGTGTTGAAAAAAGTATTTAACTTTTCGTTTTTAGTTAGTTTGCCAGAGTGCCCAAGCCGTTCCAAGGGAAAGCCGTTCATGGGCCCTGTTATCCTGATAGGCCTCATCCACAAGTCTCAATCAAATTTAAATAAAACGTTGAAGTAAACGATATTAAAATTAATATAAAAATCTTATTCATCTGGGATCTGCTAATAGCCTAAAAGTCAGACTATTCTAGAAACTCTCATAACGACAATTTTACTCCAGTCACTTTTTGCCCCGACAGAATTAATTCAGCTACTAACCTTTGAGCACCTCTGCCCCCACATCTTGTCTTGAAGCAATAGGACGCTTCACCATTTTCCGTTCTACTTTGTATCGAATATCGGCCGTCCAGAAATCCGGATCTGAGCTGCACTTCATTCGTAGTTCTAGCGGACATCTCGTCACCACCCCTGGAGTAACAATTCAGACGGTGAGTTAATTATTCATGATGACGTAATTTGTGTGCTTTGAGAGGACAGCATTTTCAGTCATAAAATATCATATTTCATGTCGATAATTTTTTAGACGGCAGGTGATGCAATGCCAGGGATGATATATGGCTCAGATGTGACTTCAGTAAGTGAGGGAGATATGCAGGGAATGGTGAAAGCACAGAATGACATGAGAAAATGGATACTGGGAGCATCACCATGTACAGCAACAGAAGCAGTCCGAGGAGAGTTAGGGTGGAATAAAATCACGAACAGAATTGCCAGAGCAAACCTAAAGTACTAGGGGGTATCTACAAGTATCAAGTGAAGACAGGTGGGGCATAGGGTTTATAATGAATTAGTCAAGGAAAAAACAAAATGGGCCAAAGACATAAATAATTTAGCAGAGAGATATGAATTGAACGGATATGATGAGGTTGATGATTGGAATGTGCATATAGGTAAGACTGTTACAGAGGACTGTGAGAAGTACTGGAAAAGAGAAGTCAGGGAAAGAGTACATTAAAAGCGTACAAGGTAATAGAAAAGCCAAAGAAAAGTGTGTGTTGGGATGGAGGGAAAGGATCCAGGCTTCTTTTTCAAAGTAGGGCAGGGTTTATCAATGTGGAAAAGAGAAAACAGATGTGGACAACAGGTAGTTTTGGTAAATGTAAGGTATGTAGATAAGAGGCAGATGAGACAGTGGATCATCGGCTGTTGTGGTTTGATGCATAAAGAGAGCTAAGACAAGAATTTTTCAGAAAGTGGCACGGGGGAGACTATAATAACAAGGGTCTAGGAGAGGTTAAGTGTTTAGAGGAAAAGGAACGTGTGACATGGGTTCTAGGTTTGAAGGGTGGCTTTCTGGGAGGCAGGAAAGGTACTAAAAGTGTACAGGACTACCTGGTAGGATGCTGGGAGAAGAGAAATGAATTGATAGAGTTTGATAGCAAAGGGGTAAACGAGAATTTCACAGTGCAGGGAGGAAAGAGAATGGCGATAGCCCTTATAAGGGCTCCCATGGGGTCCCCCATTTGAAATGCCTGAGCCTTAGAGGCGGGGATAGGGTGTGTGAGGGATTTTTTTCTTGGGGGGGGGACTACAAGCGATGAGTGAAGGGGAATATTTCCAGGACCAGAGCCCACCACAGGTGTGAGAGAGTGTGTGGTGGACCCTTTGCATCGGCTCTGGTCCTGGAAAACTTGGCAGCACCAGATGATTAGGATAACCATGGTTTCTTCCGCCTCCTCTACTATTTTTTCCTAGGCTACCTGTGTCACACAGGACCTCGGCACAAAAGCGGAGAGACAGAGCACTATTATTATTATTATTATTATTATTATTATTATTATTATTATTATTATTATTATTATTATTATTATTATTATTATTATTATTATTATTATTATTATTATTATTATTATTATTATTATTGTTATTATTATTATTATTATCATCATCATCATCATTATCATTATTAGGCAATGCTTACTATGTTAGTTAATTGATCTAAAGCACAGTTTATATGCGATGAATGGTTCTTAATCAAGCTTGTCACAGATGAGATTTTACTGCACCGATATTTCCGATGCTTACTGCAGGCTAAAGAAATGGCTACATCATATTATATGGCGTCAAGGTTTTTAAATAATTAAATAAGAAATGAAACTCTTGACTTTATTTACATTGCTTGTAAAGTAACCCGATTAAATCTGTCTGTGTGCTACAAAGGAAGGCTGTTTCCTGTACATTCAAACTGAAATTGGAAAATCTGTATGAGAGAAAACATAAAATTAAAGAAAAGAAACTGCAGCAAAATAAGGTTCTTGACATGAACATATGACAACATAAATGTGTCGTGTCTGACATGGGTATAAATCACAAATGCTAGTCATGTACATAAACATGTAATTGACTGCTGATGACAGAAAATGGCCTGTTGCATATCTGATCTATCACAAATATGTACACGTCTGCTATTGTTGTTCCGAAATTGTATTATTTTAACTTCACTGATTGGGCCACACAGTGTTCGTCTTTTCTGGCTTTAGTTTGTCTGAGAACCTGGCTCTGGACAAAATTGATGATGGACAAACCTTTGATATGAAGTCGGAATGGCGCATCTATGCATGATAGTTTGGAAGACGGATATTCAACATTTAAATTTTTCAAGTCCCCCTAATATGTGCACATGTAAATCTAAATTCTGCGATTTGTTATATGCATGAGGTAAACGTTAGAAAATATACCTTATTTGTTTGATTGTCAAAATGCGAGATATAAATCATATAAAGTAAACTGTAACTGACGTATACAGGACATCCTGATCAGTCAGTCTTTAATGTAAGCTCCCTATGTTTCTGTTTATGTCATCAAACTTTCTTTCTGTCTGATTTGATTAAAACACTGGTGGTCTGTTCACTTGATGTGGAGTTAATCATGGTAGTGAAGGTCTCATGTAATATGACTTACATGAAACTGCGAGGTGATTTCCACGCTACTAAGACTGTACAGGTAACCACACGAATGTTGAGGTATAGAAGCTTGGTGCGAATCTTTACTTTCTGGGAACTGGCGAATCTTGCGTCAATCAAAATTTTGCACACGTATATGGTATGAATCCCCTCCTCATTATTTGATGTGTTAAGATTCAATTGATAATCCATGCTACCTATCGGTCATTAACTTGAAGTGGATTTGGGTAAAGTTTGGTCTTGTAGCAGAGCTGCATGCTCTAGGCTTTTGCCCGTGGAACCCAATGAGAAGTACCCGCATTTAATTTTTTATATCATTATGGATTTGTAGCTGCCGATTTGGAGAAATAAAAGGAGAATTGACATGGAAACGGCTGGACTTCAAATTTTACTTGCAGTTTACGAGCTAATTCCCCCCATGCATCTACGAGATTTTTCCTTGTGGTTTATTGGATGCACCTACAATGGTTTAAATTTAGAATGGTACTAGTATGTAGAATAGTCTTGAAATTATCCAATATTTAAACTTTTGAAGTGCTGCTAATTATCATAAATTACAACTCTACAACTTGTATTTGTGGTTCATTGGATGCGCTTACAGCCCAAAACTTTAAATGGACGTTGGGATGGCACCTCTACCTGCAAGAGTTTGGGATATTCAACATTTAAACTTCTGAAGTGCCCTTGATTAGCATAAATTACAATTCTACAACTTGTTTATGGTTCATTGGATGCACGTACAGCACTAACCTATGAATTAAAGTTGGAATGGCACCTCTACATGTCGTAGTTTAGAGGATATTTAACACTTAAACTTTTCACATGGCCCCAATTTACATAATTTTCAAAGGTGTCACCATTCTTTATAAAAAGATCGAACTTTGGACTCGGATGTTGAAATTTCGTATGCAATATACCACCCACCCTCCCACCTTTTTAGGGTTACAGTAATGCTAACTCTGTGTGAAAAGATGACATTCCGTGGGGAGCTTGAAAATGGTCCAGGGAGCTAGCTAAAACCTAAAAAATACAACATAGTCTCCAGCAGGCAGTGTAAGTATCCCGCAAAAATTCGGATGAGAAAGATGGGGCATCCTTTCAATGTATATATATATATATATATATATATATATATATATATATATATATATATATATATATATATATATATATTTATATATATATATATATATATATATATATGCAGGTATAACCATGTTCACTTTTGAATGACCTTGTTTATGCAGGTCTGTGTACTATACTACATGTAGTTATAAAATGAAATGAAATGGAATGAACTTTATTGACTGCGCTTCAATACATTAGTAAGCAATCTGTCAAATACAAGACATACATAACATAAATGCACAGACTAAGCACTTACAACACAATACAACACCATACAACAAAAGCAAAGAAAAAAGGAGGGGGCAGCAGAAGGAATGCAGATGCGGAAACGTAGCGTATAAAGTGTTGTGTATGGTAGTCTATAATGTTTTATCCCTTATAATGTTTTATCCCTTATTATAATGTTTTATCCCTTATTATAATGTTTTATCCCTTGTAATGTTTTATCGCTTGTAATGTTTTATTCCTTATAACAATGCAATCTGTTATGAAAGTTTCAAAGACTTTAATTAATTCTGGATCTTTGAAGTTCAATGTGGTAGAGCCATTTGAAAAGTCTAAGCGTTGAGTTATGAAAAGATGCAGATTGACAAACTAGACCGATGCAATAACCATTTTACACAAAGAACAAAAGATAAATACCCCGAAGTAGTCATATGTTTATCAATTAACTACATTTGTGCTATCAAGCTCAACAGATAAAATACATATCAAGCAACCATATCTTACGAAATTCTGCAATACTCAGTGTTATGGATGTGATGTTTGTTTTGATTTGTAGAGGTCACTGTACTCATTAAGTGTGTGTTTTAAAGCTGCAAGAATAAAATTTATGTGAACATTTCAGCCATGTACATAATTTTACCAAATGCATTTTGCAGTTTCTGCAACGAGTGGTTTTAAAGCTATTTAGCTGTAAATTGCAATGAAAAGTAATGGGAATACACAACTCTAGCTCTGAATGACTGAAATGCCCTCTACAGGAGAGCAGTAGAAGCTTAGTTCTGTTATTGCTCTCTCGTATTGTACCACATTGGAACTAAACTGCATCCCCGTGGGATTTGGATCAGCATCGTGCCTTTGACTACTACATTGGAACTAAACCGTACCTCTGTGGGATTTGTACCAGACTATTTGGCACCTGCCATAGGACTTGGAAATGTGGGACAGCACCTGTGGATAATCTCTCACCTGGGATTAGGATTTACCTACAGACTGTTTACTGTTGAATACCAACCTAGCTCAGTGTATAATTTCATTTACCTACTTTGTACTGATTTTTGATTGTTAATGTATTGTTATTGTTAAAGCTATATGATCTTTGTCATTCTTTGTTGAGTTTTCCTGCGATCTAGAATTCAGAAGGTGGGCATCGTAACCCTCAGCAACCCAAATTCGATTGTAAATGATTTTGTGCCTTCCGGGAAAAACAAACTTCCTTGTGGACAGGGTCAAAATAGCACGCTGTCACATGCCGGATAGCTTATCGTTACCTCCCCCAGTGTTCCGTCCTTGATATATAAGTACATAACACCGAACAGGAAGAGAGAATGGCATTGTTGTTGTCTGAGTGGCTATATATATATATATATATATATATATATATATATATATATATATATATATATATATATATATACACTGAAGACCCTTTAATTTATTTGGGCTGATACAGCCTATGTCAAAATTTTACAGAGGAACGTGTGCAATATAGACAATAGTAATTCCATATATATAATTCCATATATATACAGGTTGGACAGGGACAGGTTAGCTTATGGAGAGTAAAGAGTTCGAACTGCGGAATAGGATATTGACTACTAGGAAGTGGTTCTGGGCAAAAAGACACAAATACAACATATATATATATATATATATATATATATATATATATATATATATATATATATATATATATATATATATATATATATATATATATACATATGTGATCGCACACACTTCAACATACTGTAAATTCACTTAATTTTGCTGTATTTCTATATTCGCTTATTATGTTGATGACACGAAACCGTGACAATAAAAACACAATGATATAATATTTAAACATAAAATCATCAGGAATTTGTTCAAAATAGTAAATGAAAACTCCACTGAAAATGTCTTAAATGCAATAACCGTGAAAATTATGCCCGCAAAAAAACTACATTCACAGTGGACAGTTAGCAAATATACATCGTGTGTATACACAAGACAAATGTGGGTATGTAATGTATGTATGCATGTATGCATGTATTTAAATGCACTCCAATAGATATGTGAGTGCCATGAATTTAAACATACGTTTAAATACATGTTACTCATCATCTTTTTACACTGGTCCGAATGGCTTAATTCATAGGCACAGTTAATAATAAAATATAAGTACTTTTGAATTTGGGGAACACAAGAGCTGGCGTATAGCAACATACGTTCGGATCGATTCAGAACCACTTATATATATATATATATATATATATATATATATATATATATATATATATATATATATATATATATATATATATATATATATATATATATACATATATATATATATGCATAATTATGTATTCACATACATACATACATACATACATACATGCATACATACATACATATCAACCAAATCTAGTAGTTTCAGTTTTAGCTCACCTACTCCTCTTGGCAGCTCCACCCCAGACAAGGCCTCCAGGACAGAACTTTTCCCGGAACTCTGGTCTCCTATGACCACGGCTACGGGAAGCGAGAAGTTCGAGTCCAGACCGAGAGCTCGTAGTCGATCAATCAGATCGATACACGGTCTGACCTGCGCGTCAAAATCTGTTGCAAGTGACTGGCATGCCATTTTGTGTATTGTACACGGGCAGTATGTCTGAGAATAAAAATTATTAATGCAAAATGACATTCATGTGCATTGCTCTTTGTAGCCATAGATATCATAAGAATAGACAGATGATAGCAATAACTCTTAGCCAGCTACTTTGGGTATTCAATTGGTTCAGAAGACTTTCATGGCTCTTTAATTCCTTAATTTTGAAAAGGAATATGAATACAAATTCTAATTTTTTTTTTACAGTTAACGATCATTTATATTTTTGGGTTGTCAACAGAAAAAAAAACGGCAATGATTAACAGGTTTTAGGATAAATATCGCTGATTCACTAAGTAATTTTCACGAGATCATTACTCAAAATCAATCGTCGCCTCGTCCAGACTCCATGTTGACACTTAACTGTCATGACATTACTTTCTCGTTCTTCTGTAAAACACTGAGCCTCCATTACCGTGAAGCGAAAATGGAAAACCACCGAACGTCAAAATAAAAGTACAATAACTTTCCTTTGATTGCATACCTTTTTGCCTGCGAAGCAGACTCTAACGTTCTTGTTGCTGTGTCTTACATTACATAAACAAAAACATTAGGGTCTGTTTAGCAGGCAACATACCCTATGAAAGACAAGAGAACTCTGTGTGTGTGTCCATATAACTCCACCGACATAAATTGTAGAGAAGCTAAGCACAACAAAGAAACAGTTTTCTGTGTGGACGCTTTCGACGATGCGCAAGACCATTCAAATACCTTACGTAACACAATCGGAAGAGAAAATGTTGACAGTATACGAAAATTACGCCCCAGGCCTGGCCGATTAACACATAAATTAAGCACTGCAAGTTAAACGACTTCGGTCGAAAGAGGGACGATTTGTTCTGTGCAAATCATGTACCATATTTTTAGATCAGAATTTTTGTACATAAGTGAAGATCGGAAAAAATAAATACTTCTAGTTTTCTTCGCTACAGGGGGTGATATATAATGCTACAAAACAAGGAGAGAAAATATGTACGTGCATAAAGTTTTGTTTTATTATAATAAGTCATAACTGTTCACAGATACTTTGGGCATATGTACGGAACATTTCTTGCTTCATGAACTTTGAACAAGTATGTGTAGTAGTTGCAAGTTGTCGTTTTTAATAGCCTACTGGTAAGCAACATAATATTTTAATCAAATTTAGAACATGCACCTGTTATAAAGGACATCCATTAGCAACTCAGTTGTGTACATTCTTTCATCTTTGATCAAACGATATATTATGGTTTGCAAAGATAAATGAAAAAAGTCCTGTTTCTGGAACAGCCACTGGCGTATACATAACGACTTGTCCCAATTTCTCTTCATGGGATTAAAGGTTCTGAAGACCTAGGCAAACTTACCATATGAAATCTTTATTGGCCATAAACCAATGCTACATCGGTATGGTACAAAGTAATACATAAATAGAGATAAACTACCATACTACAAAGACTATCTTTAGAAATGCAGGATTATACTTATATATATATATATATATATATATATATATATATATATATATATATATATATATATATATATATATATATATATATATGAAGGATGTGTCGAACACTGCCAGACTACACATCGTTTCATCCACATCACAGCCACATATGGCGCAACCAAACCAGCTGGTAGTAACAAATCCCTAGGTCCGTGCAGCAAATGGTTGGTTAATGTAATTAACGACATGTGTTGGTCCTTGATGATTGGAGCTTTGTTGTCTCAAGTTCAGTTAAAAAATGCATCTCTGGAGGCCCAGTTAAAAGATTTACACGTTTTACGTTATAAGACAAAAGCATATATATACGATTTACAAGTTGTACTGGATGATCTTGAACATAATGGGAGACATATGAGCTCCAATCAGAATGAACCCGAAGATACAGCCAAACTTTTCCTTCATTTGTGTAATGAGTAAATGGGTCTGCAACTGCAGTTATCGGATCTGCAACGTTCTCTTCGACAAGGTCCCATTGAGTCCGGTAAGCGGGGGATAATAGTTCGCTTTGTTAGGTATAGAGGGCGGGCCCAGGTCTTGAAGGCAAACTCAAAGGGACAAATATAGATATATGTGAATGAGGATCTTACCAATCGCCGCAATAGGCTTGCTTACTTGGCCAGACAACGGAACAAGGCCTAAGGCCTGTGAAATCAACCACATGAGGATTGAACACTTACAACAACAATCTCACAATTTGGTCGCAAATTACAAGAAGTCCAAAGTGACTAATGCAGTAGTAGAAAAAAAGTGGGCTTTTGGGATCATTTTGTGTGGTCTCTGGTCAGATTCATCAGGTGGGCTCCCAAAGGAGGAGAATTATAGAAAGGAGCTGTTGCACATTAAAAGTGGTCACAAAAGACAAGTGGTCTCTCAAAGGAGGTGCGTCTCAAAGCAGGGACTATTGTACAGCTTAAAACCGATTAAATGAGCGGAGGTAGACCTTTGAACTCAGGATCAAAGGTCACCTCAGCTAAAAATGGTCTTTACCAAACATTTTGTCTGACTGAATTCAGTTTCAAAACTAAAAACTTTCACCTATGCAGAGTTGATTGAACAGTGGTGCTTGTTTTCAATGTGTTATATGTTTTATTTCAAATGTTTTAATTCTTTAGTATTATCACAGATATACCTAAAATGTGGCACTTGCATTATATCAGCACACCATTACTGTCACAGTTGGTATTCATATGAATACATATATTTTGTATATATTTACCCCAATACATTAACTTTATGTATTTCACAAAATATCATTTACACACAAACTGTGTAGCAGGTTGGGAAGAATGATGTATCCAAGTGAACTGTAAAAGTTGCATGCTTAGATAATGCTGATGCAAAAGTGTAGAACTGTAGTTCTTGGCAACATTTTATGTACGAACAGATAAATTTGTTCAAACTAAATATGTAACTAATTATAAAATACAATATACGTGATATGTTGTAGTGTCCATGTGACTTGATGTTTACAATGAGCCAAGTAAATAAGCATAAACAACTATCTGTAGCATAAGCCAGTGACTATTCCAATGTATGAAAAATAAATTTAACTATTTGTAGCATAAACCAGCAACTAATTAAATGTATCAAAAATATCCATCTATAGGAGATTTCTGTAAAAACTGTTCAGTCACTTGCACTTCTGCTGCTTAAATAAATACTTTGCCTGGGTAACTGTGATGCTTTGAAGCACACATAAATTATCACATTTGAAAGTGATACAAATAAAGCACATATGATGAGTTGCAGGCAAAGTAAATTGTTGTTTGTTTTTATTATCAATAATTTTGAATTTTCTTTGCTTGGTACCAAGATTACATTGTATTGATTGTTACATGGTAAGTAAATGTCTGAAAATATGTACCATTGTACATTTATCAAAGGTTTATTACGTTCAAGTGGTGATAAATGTAAGTATTGATGACACTAAATGGTCTATTATTTCATGTGCATGTCTTAAGCAACAGTCCATTTTCTTCTGCAGATGCAAAAAATAGCAGCCAAACTATCACAGGTCACAATGGTTTGGAGTGCATATTTTGTTTGCATTGCAGTGTTCAAGCGCGAAAAAAAATGTTAAACTATAGTGTATTGTAAAGTACAGTTGTCATAGATTGAATGTATATATAAATTAAGAAAGTTGAACACATCCCAAAAGAAATATTAACCAAAAACAAGGAACTGATCTTTTTGGTTTTGGACAATGATTTCTAGGTTCGTTTTCCTGCATTTTTTCATATTAGGTAATAAGAACATAAACTAAATTACGCAACAAAAAGACCCTCAGATTTTTTATATGTACAGTCCAGTATTCATACACTTACACAGGTCTTTTCAAGCACTTTCCAGAACCAAATTTCTCAAATTCAACGAGTTGTGGCAGGTATTTCGACATGTAATTTCAGCATCACGGAGACATGGCCTTTGAAAATTTCAAGCAATCGATACATACATTTACATGTTGCATGAAATATCTCAGTATGACATACATAATATCGAAAAATATATTTGATGTATGGTTTTGCAGGGGTCACATTAAGAATTGTTTCAGTGTGGGTCCGTTGGACCCATCTTTCTTCTTTTTCAGGAAAAATAGTGAGTCCATGGACCGAATCGAAGTCCAGTCTGAAATTGTGCAAACTAGACTTCATTTGGTGTGATTGATGGATTGATTTTATTTGGTATGATCAACATACAGTGACACGTGAGTTTACCAAAAATGATAAATAAATAAAACATGCAGGTAACTTAAGCCTAGAAACAAACATGACATATGGTCTATATGCTAATGCAGGCAAAACATAATTATAATTAAGATTTAATAAAAAGTTACCAATGTGCCTATGTAAAAGAGTTTAATGACTAAAAGTTTGTTGATTGTCCCAAGGATTGATTCAGTCTATCCAGGGACCTACTAATAAGACTAAGTCTACACGTCCCTGGTCTACCAAAATAGGGTTTGTGAAGTAGTCTTAACCCCTTAGCACACTGCCACTATGCCAGTATCTGATTTGGCACACCGTGTGCCATCAGGCAGTTTTATTAGTCTCTTGCACAACGAGCGGCATGCATATTGACCACGGATGGGGTCTGTTATTTTTGCGATTCATTCCATGTGATGAAATGGTCAGAAATTACATGATTTGTGTTTCTGTGCACTTTCTATTTCAATTTACCTGAGGAGGTGTCAAGAGTCTGATCTTAAGTGCGGTCACTTCTTTTACTAAGCAACACGGTACAGGCCGTGCAACACAACACAAGCGAGTGTACACAGCTGTCAGACACAGGCATTGTTTTCCGCTATTTGTACCTATATTTTTTCGCCATGCGATCATAAATTTAATTCCTTTCTTGTTCTGTCACACAGATTTGTTCCATTCAAACAATTTAATAAAATCAAAACAACAAACTTTTGTTAAAAATCACCAACAACGACGTGACAAATAGGAGACAGCAATCAACAACACATGATCACATCGTGTTAAAGCAAATCTACGCTTCGTCCACGTGTGACCGTGCGGTGACTAACCTGCTTATTTTCCTTGCCTTCCGTAAGAAATTTTCACTCGTGCCTTGATGTGTATCTAGATTTGTTCAATGGAAGTCTCTTTGGTGAAAATATGATGTGAAAATTTAGCATTTTGGTCCAATAATCTTCGCTTTAATACGACTTTTTCCTCCGCAACAATGCGGACATGAGACGGGCACATGTATGGGCAACAACGAGTTTGATTGGACAGTGAGCGGCACGTGATCAAATCCACCCAATGAGGAACCTGGAAATGCTCTCAGCGCATTTAAAATGATGTGAAATGACGCAAATTTCGGCAGGGTTACCCCAGGAGTATTTTTTCCTTCGCAAATAAGAGAGCTTGTTACATTCGACGACGAACATCAGAGGATTCCACCAGTATAATGCATAATCATGGTCATGGTGGACGATGCAAAACACCTGGACCGCAAAGGTGCAAAGTTACTTAGTTTGGGGGTAATATTTGCAGTTGTATCATTCAAAATGCATTGCTTTTTTTGTGCGTGGGTCCACAGAGACGCAAAATGACAATGTTTTTATTGAATTTTCAGGTGTCTTTTCTTCAATTTTTTTGCGTCTATGGCGCAGGAGGCACGCTTAATGTGACCCCTGCTCTACTGTCACTAAGTCAAAATATTGCAGTAACATCTTGATTTATTATTTCCCGAAATGCATGCCCTCCATGACTTTGACAAAGTGGGTCAAGATCAGACATGTGATGTAATAGGAGACTTCCAATTTTTTCTAGACATTTTGAATTCAATGTGTTTTCAACATATTTTGGTCTATATCTTCAATAATACTGTAGGTGGCACCACTAAGTTTCACAAAATATATTTGAAATACATTCTTATTTTTTTACATTTTGACACATATTACATAATACTGTATTTGATGTCATCAATATCGAACTTGGCTTTGATTTTTATGTCCTGAAAGTTATATGGAGTTAACTTGAAAACTGTAGACCCTATGGCACGCACTGACAAACATGAGTGATCATATACGCTCACCGACCTGAGTTGGTTAGCACAGCTAAAAGAAGGGAACATTATCCTTTGTTTTCTGTGCAGCGCAGGTGTATCAAAAAAGGTTGTCAATATTAGCAAGCAATCAGAGTTTGGTGATGTTGGCCTCTGGAGAAAGGCCATTTTGCTACACCTATACTGGTGTGCAGCATCTACATCTGCTAATGTAGAAGGACAAGCAGAAGTAATCCAAGCAAATTGGGAGGCCACATTATACCACATGCAGAATAACCACTCTGGATTTGAAAATCCACTATACACAGATTGCTCTCCTCTACCCTTTTAAGGTACGTACAGACTGAAGCTGTGGCTGAAAGCATTTGAGATAAGTATACCGTAATGACATGTATCCAAGTATATTTAACCTGAAAAGAATGAAGCAGCATGTATTTCAAACAAGATGGATACATGAACAGCCAATGCTCAGCTGACCTACTCATTCATCACACTTGTGGCTCTCTGAACTTGGGATACAATCAAGATACCCATGTCCTGAGTAAGTCTGACCTTTATGAAAGAACATAAGCATGTGCAGCATCAAGGTCCCAGTTCAAGTAGTTCTCAAGTTATAGTGAAGGGTAAAATTCATGTATGTTGCACCGTGATCCCAGAAGTGGGGATCACTCATGTACTGTCTTAGTGTGACCTTCACAGAGAAAAACATTAACATGTGCAACATTAAGGTCTTAACTCAGAACAGATATCAAGTTATCAAGTGAACAGTACATTTTATGTCAGTTGTCCTGTGACCTTGGGAATGAGGTTAATGTCTGAAAATCACTGGAGCATGACCACTTGCACATAATACGTAGACACTTATAAAAGGTTTATCCACAAATCTGGCCAAAATTATTTAAGTTATAACCATTACAAGAAATTCCAATGTTAAGCTTTCCTATGAAAACTTTAAAAAATATTTTTTTTTTTTTTAAATCGTAAAAAAAATAAAAATCTTTACAGGAAAACAGTTATACTTACAGTTACCTTTAGGAATTTCAAATGATCCCTCCCCCCCTCTCTCTCTCTCTCTCTGTCTCTCTCTCTCTCTGTCTCTCTCTCTCTCTCTCTCTTTCTCTTCATAAAACCGAATTCTTTCTCTGATAAATGTAGTAGAATTTTACAATAATTAGGACTGTTTTACAATTTGACCTTTTGAACTTTATAGAACCACGAGTTAGATGTACATTATGCTTGGCTGACTTACAGATGACTTACAATGGCATACTACATTTTTGGAATTCTAAATTATTACCCTTATAATTGACTTATTAGATGATTTGTGGGATTATATGCTTCCTTGAACATTTAAATGCCCTTTCAAAAATACTTCTGGAAACCAACTTGAAATGTGACTGCTATCCTTACAAATTTTGACTATTGTAATGCATTTTTGACTACGTTTTAATGATTTGAGGCCTAATGTCACTTACTTCTGGCTGATGTTTAACATTTGAACCAATGTGCTTACTATATTTGGAAATTCAAACACTTTTCCTTTTGAAATACTCTTAGTTTATCTCCTTTAAAACAACATCATGTCTTTAACTACATGCCTAAAACACATCGAATTATATAATCATGTTGTTTAGATTCTTATTGATGGTCATTTTAGGCCTAGAGGGCTTTTCTGATGGATTGATGTTGGTGTTGGTGTTGCTTTGTGGACTTGTATGGATGATGATCATTGTTGAGATTGTGGTTGCAAGTAGTACCTTTTTAAGTACTGAATTTTATTGACATTTTCAACAAGTTAAGAGCCTCCACTTACAAATTCTCTGATGTGCTGCAAATTTTGGTCCCTTTTCATAAATTGTATGGTCCTGTATATGCATGAATGATGCAAATGTTCAAGCCAATTTACTGAAATAGGCCTATAATTTCAAACAAAACTTTTTGCATTCTGTCATGTGAAAACTAGATAAAGTTTTTTCCCCCTATGGACCTTTGCACTTACGTTTTGGTCTCTTTTGGGTAAATACGAACTATAAATTTATATTTTTCAGGTATACATACCAAGGAACATTGCCTTTGGTTGGAATTGACTTGGATTTGTTTTGTTAGGACTACGGTTTGGATATGGTATTGACACTGTCTAATTTGGAGCGTGACCATTTGAACACACTTTGTAGAGACTAACGTAAGGTACATTGCCACTAAGTTGTAAGCCTATCTGACTGACGGTTGCGGAGAGGAAGTCCAAAATGTGAATCAGCATTAGAATGCCCATTGACTTAAATAGTAATAAATAGGAAAGGTGCATTTACCACCAAGTACACGAATTGAAAAAAAAATCGATAAAAGTCAGGAATCCACAGCAGTGACAACTATTGAAAAACTTTGTTTGACCCTTCCACAAGGAACATATATAACAAGTTTCAACTTTATCTGGGCGACAGTTCTGGAGAAAAAGTCAATAGTAACAAATGCACACAAAAATCATTTAAAAATCGCCGCGCCACCTGGTGAACAAATTAAGAAGTCGGACCCCCTAAAAGTGTTCCAGTGTGATTTCAAAGCAATTGGGGGAACGGTTTCAGAGAAGAAGATTTTTTAAGATTTGTCTAGGAAAATAACCCCAAAAAATCATAAAAAATTCAAAAATCAATGGAGCATGACTATTTGAAAGAAAATCTGCTAGAGACCTACCCAAGGTACATTGCCATCAACTTTGAAGTCTCTCTGACAGATGGTTTCAGAGAAGATGTCAAAATGGGAATTATCATTAAAATGCCCACTGACTTACATAGTAATCAATTGGAAAGGCGAATTTACTGATAAGAAACGGAATTGAAAAAATGTTAAAAAATTGGGAATTCGTAAAATTGTTTCCTGGCATAAAGATTTATTTGACCCTTTCGCAAGAAACATAACCACCAAGGTTCACCTTAATCTAAGTGATCGTTCTGGAAAAGAAGTGGAAAATAGCAAGATCACACAAAAAATCATAAAAAAATAGAAAAATTTTCAGTGCCACATGAGTATAATTTAAAAACTAAGAGTCCTTAGAAGTGTTCTTGTGTAATATTAGAGCATTTGGGTGAGCGGTTTCGGAATAGAAGACTTTTGAGATTTTCCCAAAAAAGAACATAAAAATTCATAAAAAATCCAAAGATCAGTGGAGCGTGACCATTTGAAAAAACTTGATAGAGACCCACCCAAGGTACACCCCTACCAAGATTGAAATAAACTTGGGTGACAGTTTTTGAGAAGTTGAAAATGTGAATTGTGGACACGCACACACACACAGGCCAAATAATCTATTGTTGACATGACTACACATGTAGCCACACTGCCCACAGTGAACATAATGAGGAATTGTTTGGCCACATGAATTCTGGTGGTTAAACAGAGCTCTCTGGACTTAAATGAGCAGCAAGTGATTAAACATTTCCGTACAGAGTATCATGTTTACGTAAAGGTTCTGTATAACATAAGGTAGATTTTACTATCAATTCTGGTGGCTAAACAAATCTTCAGAGAGCACTGTGGTAATTAACTTGAACTTTTGTCTTAAAATGCATACTACAGTAGCCCAAACTATTCAAAACCTATTGCATTTGACAAAAAGATTTGGGTATTGAATACTGCATTAAATGTATTTTAAGCCTCTTTGGTGAAATTCGGATTCAAATACCATAGGTGGCAACACCCCTCAGCAATAGTATATATCATGCTCTTTTGTTGGTAGGATGTACATGTAAAACATATATATTTGCAAATAAGCAAGGGCTCATCACAAAGACATTCACATTTTTAACTTTAATACATTGGCCAATTCCTAAAGGTAAGTTATTACAAGTACCTGAGCAAAGCACCTGAACTTTGAAAACCAGACATAATAGAGCTACGCTTGCCAAATTCATAGGGAAGGAAGACCATCTCTGAGTATATATTATGTTCAGAACGAGCGGGACTTGAACCTGCAACCTTTGGCACCAGTTGCCTAGCTGAAATGGGAACCGCACATATCCACTCGACCAAATGCCCATTCTTAAAAAAAAAAAATTGGTTCAATGAAGGTAGTTATGTACGAAGGCCATATCAACACAGTAATGCAGTATATTTATTGAGTCGGCATTTATTTCCAGAATTGGGAACTTAAATCCACCAGCATTAAGGATCTAAAAGAGCTGTGCTCCTGAAAGAGGCTCTGCTGTACCCAAACTATTGAAGGACATCGTCAAGCTGTCAGCAGTGTACATACTTCCAGCCTTGAAGCAAAACACAGCCTGGATATACAATTTAAGCCTAAGAATGTTGCATTCTCTTACTGGGGAATGTATGTGAGGTTAGATCACAAGGCACAATTCTTCTATGTTTACATGTATAAGCACTTATACATATGTTTCTCTGGGAGTGAAAGTTAAATACCAAATCCCGTGCCAATCACAAGATTGCCCAGTTTGTTATGAAAATTTATGTACACTTCTTGGTATCAAAAATAATACATCAACTCACGCACGAGCCGTCAGTGTTGCCACCATTTAGGAGCAAAATGCTGACAAGATGTGAACAAATGCTCCGAAATACTTCCACTTAAATTGACTCTAAAAGCCAAATCTATTTTGGTTCAGCATTAACATGTTTCAAGGTGCATTAACTCTAGGAGCTAACTGCTGTGTAGCCACTGAAGTCAACTTTCAGCCCTACATATCATAAACAAACATTAGTTACAAGGACTAAATCAGCCTTTGAAAGTGTACTGAATGAATGAAATGAATACAAATATGCACCATTTGTATGGGTTGAAATCACTGGTCAGTCGCTGATAAGCCATGGAAACGGTAGAACAAGGGAGGCTCATTATTACCAAAAGGTTACTCTTGCTGATTGTCAAATACATTTGATAGCACCATCCACAGGCTGTTCATGCTGTCATGCCACTTGTTGTGCATTGCTGTTTTTCTGCATCACAGTCAATGGTACAATTTACTACAAGTAAATAAAATAGGGATTGCTCTGAAGTATCCTCCCTGTCTCACGACAAGACTGTAACCCTTTGCTGCTATTAATTTTAGATTGATCATATTTGCCATGCATTTCATCAAGAATGAAGACAGAATGCAGGCGAACACAAAGATTGGAAACCATGCTACACCCTGTGCTTCCCAAAATGCAAACAAAGGGGGAGCTACAGTACGCATGGAAAAAACAGCATATGGTAAACCATATGTATCCATGCGGCTTTCTCATTTACAAACTTTCATACTGGTAACTTGTATTGTGATAACAAATGGCTATGTGGTTAACCCAGTAAAGATGCTTCAGATTACATTTGTTGATAAGAGCTACATGTAGTACCTCAATTTATCTGCACATGTAGGAAAAATATCTCACTTCTTACTAGGTTACTAAAAGGAAAATAAGCATCTTATAAAACTTGCTTATCTCAGTGCACTTTTATTATGCATTACGCATGTACTTGTATAGTTACCCCCCCCCCAAGATTGGAAAAATGCCGCACTACATTTTCATAAAACGTTTTTCATTAACAATGAAAATAAATACTTGACAGCCAGTACCCATCGTCGAAAACTGTACCTCAATGACATCGAAAAAAGGCCAAGATTGCTGAATGTTGACATGTTCGGAACCCTCCACGAGTTGCTTCCACAGTATAACTTTCATGATCATTGCTTTTTTTTTCTCAAAAGCTACTGCATCCAGAAGGAGAATGCATAAAGCAACACATGAAGGAGCTGACACACAAACATGACCACAAGAATCAATTATACTCTGTTGGCCGTTCAGGCCACAGGGTAAAAGTTATGACAGCAGGCCACATCTTTACTTCAGGCCAGTTTTGCCACTTTAAGAGGGAAAGGTTTAATCGTGATCTACAAATTTGGCTTGATTTCTTTTGATAGAATATGCACTGCACATTATTGGGTATCTGTTCCAAGATTATCCTGAATTCCCATCCAACCTAAAGGCATACATGGAGTGGTTCAGACAACACACTCCGCTGACATCTGCGAACGTCCCGATATGGATACCTCTGTCAAGGAGTTTGTGTCCCGTTACTGTTCTAGCCAGGTGGTCAAGTGAATTGACACAAAGTTTATAACTCTACAAAGTACTTTGCTGGTTTAGTATCATGCCAGTTCATCCAGATCCACGGGGGCCTCATGATACCCCTCGAACACTGAAGGTGGTAAATGTTCACGGACTATATTAACCACACATGATGGCAAGGGGACTTCTTACCAAGAAATCCCTAACATCACCAAAAGAACTGCCTATACTTTATGTATCTGTGGCCTCTGCAAAAAAGTGTTGACCATTTGAATAAATACATGTATAGTGATCATGAAAGCTTCTACACCAAAACCATTTGTGCCAGTACTTGACATTAACATTAACTGATTTAGGGGTTTAGTATTTGTAAAATATTTCACTAGAAAGACTGGGCAAGTGTTGATAAGAACAGATACACTGTGTACCAAATGTGCCTGACTCCTTTGGTCCTACACTGGATTCATCCAAGGTTAATGAATACCAGGGTAATAACTGACTACAGGTTCAGCATAACTATGTCTTACGCTCATACGTGCAGAGAGTTGATATCCTTCAACTCCACTACTGTCCGGTTTATTGTATTACATTTCTTACAAATAATGTGTGCACTCTTTATGCTGAATGTAAAAAGTTTTTGCAATGTCAATCCTGAAGTGTCTTGCTGGTGTGCATTCTCTGTGCTGAATGCAAGATGTTTTTGCAATGTCAAGCCTAATAATAATAATAATAATAATAATAATAATAATAATAATAATAATAATAATAATCATTATTGTTAATAATAATAATAATAATAATAATAATAATAATAATAATAATTATCATCATCATAAGAGCATTCCTTTAAAATTTTCGAAAAATTTTCAGTAAATTAAATAATGCAGGTGGGTAATTAACATGTCCTCTCACTCTGCTAGGACAACCTGTACATTCTGTTACAGCTTCTAAAAAATACCTCCCGATAATTCTGGGATCGTTGTTTGTGTTGTAGATGGTGAGCCAGATTATTTCCCGAGAGTATCCGTCTATGCACCCACTAATGCAAAGTCCGTGTGGCTTTAATTTGTCGTAACCATCAATGTGCCAAATATAGTTGGGGCCACTTGCATAGTATGCTCGTCGCTCCAAACGCCTGCGTCTTCTTGTGGCTACACCTTCTGGGTCAAGTTGTCCAAGTAACAATCTCACATCTTCCCTCCGCACACGCAGACCGCTTGATTGACATTTTGAAAACATCATACAATAACCATGCAATTGTCCAGAACCCAGTAGTTGATCTTGAAGAAAAAGGGGGACATCCCCCAGGTTGCTGCATCTTCTTCGAGATATATTCATCTGGACCAGAACCCTCTTTAAGTGGCGTTCACTAATAATAATGTGATATTGCTGGGCCAATATGTATGTTATATCCCTATAGCACATCCCGAGATCAAAATACATTTTGATATAAAACATACGAGTAGCCTGATCAGCCAGATCTGAAGAATTTTGACCCAATATGACTGCACATACAAAATGAAAGGTGCTAAAACGGAAGAAAGCAAATGATTGGCTTATTCTCACTTTGTTTGCAAGCAACTGATTGGAGGATATCTCGTGATCACAAGGTAATAAGTCGTGATCACGAGATAATAAGTCGTGATCACGAGATAACAAGTCGGGATTACGAGATTATATCTCGTGATCACGAAATAATATCTCGTGATCGCGAGATAATAAGTCGTGATAATATCTCGTGATCCCAACTTAAAAAAAAAATACACATGTCCCTTTAGGGGCTCCGTAGAATGTAGACTAGCTCTTAGCTCTATGAAAAATGGGGAAAGCCCAGATACAGATGGGCTCTCTGCAGAATTTCACAAGTATTTTTGGACAGAAATCAAGAACCTGGTAATTGATGTACTGAATCACGCCTTTCATAAAGGTAACCAATCCACAGATCAACGCAGATGTATTTTATCCCTAATTCCTACAAAAGATTAACAACGTGCATTGCTGAAAAATTGGCGCCCAATCTCATTATTTAATACAGACTATTAAATTCATTCCCAAACAGTTGCAAAGAGATTGCAGAGTTTTTTGCCCAAATAAATACATAATGACTAGTGTGGTTATGTAAAGAATAGATTCATTGGTGAGAATATAAGAGTGACTGATGACATTTGGAAAATAACTGGGATGCACAATATATTCCCGGCCCGCTTATGTTGATCAATTTACAAAAAGCATTTGATACGATAGAGTAGCCCTACATAAAATAAAGTATAAGAGGTTATTAATTTTGGACCTGACTTCAAGAGGAGGATAACGATCTTCTTCAAGGACGCCTCTTGTTGCATCATAAACAATGGCTACGCCTCTGGATTCTTAAGTTTATCAAGAGGAGTAAGGTAAGGGTGTCCAGTTTCTCCCTTTCTGTTTATTTGGCTGTGGAACTTCTTGCCATATTCACAAGAGGTAACCCCGACATCAAGGGAATTACTTTGGGTGGTAAGGAGATTAAAATCTCTCAGCTGGCCGATGGCACAACTTGTTTTTTGGCAGACCTGGAATCTGCGAAGCAATTTTTGGAGGTCCCTAAAGATTTTGAAACATGCTCTGGCTGGAAATGCAATGACGACAAAATCACTGCCAGATGGATAGGTGCAAACATATTTTCTCCAGATGGCGACTTACCTGTTCTTTGGTGCCGGGACCACTTTAATTCGCGAGGTATAACCTTTCATGAGGATAAAAAGCGCATGCTAAAATTAAATTCCGATTCTAAATTGACATCATTTAAAGAAATTTTGAAACTTTGGAGAGTTAAAAATTTATCTTTAATTGTAAAAAATGTGGTGTCAAAATCTCTGGCAATTTCAAAACAACCATGTACTCACTCATTCATGTTGATAGTCCCTCATTAAGGAAGTATAAGCTTGCATTGGTAATTTTGTTTGAAATGATGGAATACCGAAAGTAAAGGCCAGCGTCATGTATAGAGGTATTCCTAATGGTGGCTTGAAGCATTTCAAATCCCAAATTGGCGCACTGAATTATAACTGGGTCAAACGGTTGTTTGATTCCAGAAATTCAGAGTCGAAAACTACTTTTCAAGAATTCGTTCCAAATATGAAAATGCAAGACCTGTTCTTTAGTAGGTATTTGCTTAACTTTAAACCTGGCTGGACTTTCTCTCTTTTACCATGATTTAGTCAATACATGGAAAGATGCTCAATTAAATTTTATCCCAACTGCAGCGGCAGACATCATGAACGAACGTTTATGGCATAACAATTTGATTACAATTGATAGAAAACCTATATTATTTTAAAGATAGGTACCAGAAAGGGGTTAAACTCATAACAGACATTGTCAATAACAGCAGTGATTTCTTATCTGAAGAAGACTTAAGGAACAAGTATGGTATTGTCACACATTTTTTAGAGTATTATTCTTTACGATCTGCCATTCCTGGACATTGGAAACAACAAATTCGTATCGATACTATAAAAATTCCCAAAGAATTTCCAGTCATACATATAAATCATTCATCTGATAGTATTTTACATCTTTCTTGTAAACAGTTCTACTGGTTCCTAATTGATTCTAATTTTAATGATATATTGCTGTACCAAACAAGATAGTTGGATATATTTGATGTAGTTGAATCAAACTGGGACAACACGTTTAAGGTCTGCTATACATGCACTCTGGAGACTAGGTTACAAGCTTTTCAATTTTCTTTACTTTCCCGATTTATACCACATAAATTTAGACTGAAAAATGGGTTTAGTGGAGTCTGAAGCCTGTGATTATGGCCCAGTGAAAGATTCCATTGCTCATAGATTCACAAAATGTAATAAGATTCAAATATTCTGGAGAAGTTTTCCGGATTGGTGGAATGATATTCATATTAATGCAACCATTGTATTATCCTCTTTTGACATCATCTTTGGTTTTTATACCTTAAAGAAATTATATGCATTGGATAATTGCATTCTACAAGCCAAGTATTTCATTCATACTCAGGCATGTAAGAAAGAAACTATACGGTTTACAAATTTTCTATCGTATCTGAAACATAAGGTTAGAGTTGAAAGACATGTACTACTAAATCAGTGCAAGCAAGAATTATTTAATCAACACTGGGGTTGCATGGCACCCTTTTTGTTGGAATAAACTCTGAATAGTTGTATGTATTTATTGAGACAGTTTAAGTCAATGTCAATGTCTGTATATATATGAAGAACACAATAAAGAAAAAATTATATCAGTTAATAAGAGTTTATTTAGCAATACATTTTCAGAATACAATTTTGTCGACACATGGAGGCTCATAACAATAGTAAAATAATGTGTAGATGAATATAAAACATGTCATAAAATTATATAAAAATTATCAAGAGTTAACAAAGTGATTTTGCAGTTAGCAACACATCCACGTCAACGTCATTGAGAACGACCAATCCTGCCTTGTCAGTTCACATTCTGTGTGCAGTGTTAATCAACTCTTTTTGTTGGTTCATCCACAGATACAAGCCATTGTATCTGTTTTGTACATGTACATATGTGCTGCTTGTGTTGACCTCATGGGGGAACTTTTTTGTCACTTAAGTCAACCCCATTTGTCAACTCGAACAGCACGCCACTGTAGTTGTAAAAAATTCTCAATGGAAGGAAGTTACCATGGTGGTTAATTATGTTTGTCACGGATATCCATTTCGACAGAGCCAGTTTCAACATGCACAAGTTATACAAGTTTATAAAAGTTTATTTAGCAATACATTTTCAGAATACAATTTTGTCGACACATGGAGGCTCATAACAATAGTAAAATAATGTGTAGATGAATATAAAACATGTCATAAAATTATATAAAAATTATCAAGAGTTAACAAAGTGATTTTGCAGTAAGCAACACATCCACGTCAACGTCATTGAGAACGACCAATCCTGCCTTGTCAGTTCACATTCTGTGTGCAGTGTTAATCAACTCTTTTTGTTGGTTCATCCACAGATACAAGCCATTGTATCTGTTTTGTACATGTACATATGTGCTGCTTGTGTTGACCTCATGGGGGAACTTTTTTGTCACTTAAGTCAACCCCATTTGTCAACTCGAACAGCACGCCACTGTAGTTGTAAAAAATTCTCAATGGAAGGAAGTTACCATGGTGGTTAATTATGTTTGTCATGAATATCCATTTCGACAGGGCCAGTTTCAACATGCACAAGTTATACAAGTTTATAAAAGTTTATTTAGCAATCCATTTTCCGAATACAATTTTGTCGACACATGGAGGCCCATAACAATAGCAATATAAAACCAGAAATACATATAAAATTATGCAAAATTATCAACGATATGAGTAGACTCGTAGTGATAATAATAATAATAATAATAATAATAATAATAATAATAATAATAAACTTTTATAAACTGGTATAATTTTTCACTGGTTTAAAACATATATAATAATAATAATAATAATAATGATGATGATGATGATGATGATGATGATGATGATGATGATAATAATAATAATAATAATAATAGCAGTGAATACTATTATAATTAGTTAAATTGCACTTTTGGTGCAGGCGCGAGACCTTTTTTTTATTAGAACAAGGTCTTGTTCCAAAGTTGGACGTGCTCGACATAATTAAAAATGTGATTCAACACACTTTTTTTAAACTCTATAAAGATTGAGTATGACGAACATGCTGGGAGAGAGAATTCAAGATTTTGGTACCAGTAATATTTAAAGATTTAGAATGTGAATGAAGTGCTATACTGTGTACAGACTCCAAGATCTACAGATAGAATACATGTCCTTCAAGTCATACAATATAGCAATATAAACGTACCTTCAATCCAAAGTATGTAAAATATGAACAATATTGTCAATACTATGTCGATTCCAAGTAGAGTCGGTGGTGAATACGGCCCTCCCCATTGTGTTGGGTGGTTTTGATCTCTGGTACCGCTGACGTCACCGATGCCAAGGGATCAGCGGATATTTCCAAGGGCACAAGAAGAATGTGATTTTGTTTTTTGTAACTCTAGTGTTTTGCCGCCCTATTGACTGTGGATACTTTGTTTCACACTTAAGCATGCTCAAGGTTACTTATTTTGTTATTTCGAAAGCCATTTTATATTACCAATTGATACCAAATATGTTAACCAATTTACAAAGCCTGGTGTCATAACCCTTGTTTGCGTCATCGATCTCAAACCCCCTTGTCGAGACCAGCTGTTAAGTTAGAGAAGACATGCTAGTTTCATTTTTATGTGGGCATTATTGATTGTGATTATCAAGTCAGACAAAGCTTGAATGTTTGAGGTTACTAAAT
Organism: Hermodice carunculata; assembly: GCA_964020975.1. Taxonomy (NCBI): domain Eukaryota; kingdom Metazoa; phylum Annelida; class Polychaeta; order Eunicida; family Amphinomidae; genus Hermodice; species Hermodice carunculata. The sequence continues at coordinate 73,588,571 of OZ026613.1, read as the reverse complement.
CAGCAGTGCATCTGCCAGTAACACAAAATAAGAAGGTTAGCGTGAAGGATAAAAGTACCTTTAATATATATTCGAAGTTGGGACACATGTTGTTGGTAATGTTGCACACATTTATGGAATGTTGTATTATGTTTGTGATGTTTGATTTGATTCTGTACTAATCAAATGATGTTGCCGAAAATCCTGGTCCACAAAATAATGCTTTGAACATTATTCACTTAAACATAAATAGTCTTTTAGCCAAAAACAAACTAGATGAACTCTAGTCCATCTGTTTACATAATAGTGTGGATATAATTTGCCTAAACGAGACGAAGCTCTGTCAGTCAATATCAATGACGAATTGGAGGTTTTCAGTCGCCTCTCCAATGTGATCGTACTAGATTTGGTGGTGGAGTGGCAGTATATTTTTCTGAATCACTAATTTGTAAACGTAGGGAGGACGCGCTTGCATTAAAGTTTTTGTCGGAGAGATTAGCATTAACAAACATAAAATACTTATCGCTACCTTCTACAAACCCCCCTGAATAAAAGTCAAATGAAAGCCGAGCTTTTCTCGAGTCATTATCTGACACTAAATGATTGTGGACGCACCAAAGGCAATTGTTATCACTGGGGATTTCATTATGGCGGGAATGAACTGGAGCCTAACGAAATCTTAGTTCTCCCTTTTGTCCCCTGATCCTGATGATCGCGTGCATCACTGAATTCATAGTTACGTTGGTCTGCTGTTAGCAAGTTGGACACGCTATGGATACGCTAGCCTGACCACAGCGGAGGCTTAAATGTGAAAATGTGGAACGTAACCCCACACATCCATGGATATAATCCAAGATTCGACAATTTGCGCTTATCAGCGCTACACCCTGGTACCTTTCAATTGTACACAGGCATATTGCAGGCACAGTACAGCTTTCACTTTATCAAATTCACTCTTTCAAACTTCCCCACTTTTTTCACATCCGTACACTTTAATATAGCTGTCGATGACCCACTGATAGTGGTGTTCCACTTCCCACGAAACATCGTTTGATCTCGTCCCGCGATCCTGGTGGTCAAGATTGGAAAACTAAATTTTGTTAGATTTGGTATTGGGCAGACGGAAACGGAAAGTCAGTTCTTGATTGGGGGTTCTTAAACACTATCCATACACTTAACTTACATAAATTAGTTTCTGAAACCACCAAGGCTCAGTCACTGCTGGATCTCGTTTTCGTGTCAAAGTATTCGGTCTATAGTAACATTACAAATTTGTTGCCAATTTTCATTTGTGACCATAAATGTATTTTCATATCTTCAAATATTCAAGTTAGTAGAAACAAAGCATATAAAAAGGTCATCCTGAACTACTCCAAAGTCGATTTGGGATGCTATGTTTTTTATGAAGACGTTAATAATATTTGTAAAAGCTTTACCACGTTTCTAAACGATGTAGCGGCCGACGATAAGCTGTTCATGAGAAATGTTCTCAGACATCATATAAGAAGAAGAGACCAGGCCGCCAGCAGGGCTAAAAAGTCGGGCGAGGAGGCACACTGGAATTATTACCACTGATTGAGGAATGATGTTTTGGCCATGGTTAGAAAAACCAAACAAGATAATTTTTGTAAGGTATATGATATTCTATCTTTTTTCATTTTTTTTTATTCTCAAGCAAGGTACAAACAATGATCAGTGTAATACTAACGACAAATTAAAGATGCAATCTATAATTTTACATGAGGTTATAATACATATAAAATTTTCATATTTACATAGTACATAAATAAATCAAGATATCTCCATGTTTAAACTGAATGTTACAAAGCTGTCACTTTACTATTTTACTGCACAAATTGTGAATAAGTATATTTTGTGTACAAAATGATAATACTAAACACCTTTTAACTCTTAAAATACTTTCCATTTTTTATTATGTTTCTTCAATGTATTAACCTCCAATGCCACATTGTACTCTATGAATTTAATTTCATTCACTTTAAAAAATCTCTAAATTTGGTCACTTTTTATCATGGCATAAAAACCGATAATATTTAGCTATGAGAAAGATAAATGCCCCAAAATTAATACTCACTGTTTCTACTCCAACCAAAATTCCAGCTTTTTAAAACTTAATGTCACATTTGAATTGTTCTTTTAACCATTTTAATACACATTGCCAAAATTGTTGAACAATAGTAAACTTTTTAAATAATATGTTAGAGTTTCCTCCTCTTCATTACACACTGTTTAAACATAATGATGGCCAATCAATAAATATTTATTCATATGCAAAGAAAACATTTTGGTCACACAATAAATATTCAAAAAGTGACGTAAAATCTTACACTGTTGAAACTTTGATGGATGCTATAAAATTTCTTTTGGATAATACTTAAACTTTAGAGTAGTTAACTACCCTTTCCCGGACAGTAATATTTCCGAAACTGTTGGATATAATACGTTTTGTCACAGATTTTGAGGCTTGGTCATATTCGTTCTAATTTTAGTATTTTGCATCTAGAACCAAATCTATTTACAATGAGCTTAAGTCAAGAGGATTCAAAGATGTAGTTTTTATCAAATATTTCTACAAAGTTTGCTGTAAATATCCAGAGATGGTTAGAAAGTTTGGCGTCAACACTTTTTACAGCTTTTTATTTTTTGCCTGTTTTGCTACTTAATTATATCTTTTGGCATCATTCTGTTTTAATGTTCACCTTTCAGACATTTTAGGCTAGCTCGTTTTTTGTTAGGGTAAACACCCAGGGGCTATCGGTGGCAAGCAAAAATTGTTTTCATAAAATGTTTTGAACATAAATGCTAATGACTTTCATTCTTTCTGACATGCCTAAATGCACATTTGTCAATATTAAAGAAATACTCAAAATTGACAGTATTTTCTCAAATGACACAAACCTGACACATTACGTTGAGACATTGACTCACGGTTGGCAGTGAAATAGAGCTTAATTGTTTTGAGTTTCAAAAGGAGGAGTAGGTGTCATGACGGAGTTTGTTTTACATTTCTGGTGCAGGATGTCCATTTTTGCAGCCCTTGTTAGGATTTCCCTTGGTTTATACAGGTGGTCTAGCTGCAACTGTTTATTTTACATTTACTAGGACTGAATATAATGGCCCAGTTTATTTCTACTTCAGTAGTACACTGGCAGGTGTTTTAACTAGGAGAAGCTTTCCAGCTAGAAAGGGCACTTATTGGTTCAGGGGTAAGTCAAATTGTTCTTATCTGAACCTGTACTATACAAATTTAGTAATTACGTTTTGCTTGACTGGTATTCTTCTTTTATAATGAAGCTCTGCATTTATGAACAAAACTTCCCATATTTATCTGGTTCATCATTTGCCACGTTCATATTGATTCATTATAATGTGGGTCGTCTTTGTTGAAAATTTAGCTTAGACAAAGAACCGCTAAGCAGAGAGACATGTACGGGTATAGGCTCCAAAACATGTTCTGGGTAGTTACCTGCTGAATATCATTTAATTTATTTGGGCTAATACAGCCTATGTCAAAATTCTAAAGAAGAACGTGTGCAATATGGACAATAGTACTTCCATATGTATATAGGTGAGATAGTGACAGGTAAGCTTATGGAGAGTAAACAATTCTGACTGTGGAATAGGGTGATGACTGCTAGGAAGTGGTTCTGGACAAAAAGACGCAAACACAAGAATGAACATATTGTACTATGTTTAATACCACATGTAAACAGTTTACAATTAGTAAATAGAATCCTGTGTAGAAATCTATACTCAAAAGCTCTCATTGGTGCTGAAATTGTACACTCATAAATTTGTGAAAAAAAAGTTTCCCAAAAATTATCATCAATTGAAAAATACGATAAAAATTCATGTCAAAAATCAGGGTGATGTTATAGCAGGTGTGGCTTGTACACTGACACGGAAGGGCACTTCCACAGATCGACAATTTATGAAATACACCTCTACTATAATTTCGAAGTCGGAGCAAAGGCCCACAGCACTTCGTAACCAATAGAGTATTAGCAAGTGAAAAATACGATAAAAATTTATTTCGACCTGTATGGGATTCGAACCCACTACCTTAGGCACACTCGCCTAGCCAAATGTAAAGTCGAACACGCTGATCTCTAGGCCATTGGGGCAACCCAAAAAAGAATGACCGAAGACCTAGGGTGATGTTATAGCAGGTGTGGCTTGTACACTGACACGGTAGGGCACTTTCACAGATAAATATGGGAAGTTTTGTTTGTAAATGCAGAGTTTCATTATAAAAGAAGAATACCTGTCAAACAAAACATAATTACTAAAATTGTATAGTACAATGATATTACCAGTATCTTCGCACCACTTATTCAAAGCCTTTTAAGGAGGAATATCAGATGAACAGTGTGTCTCCTCTAAAAAAATATAAAGTCTGCTACACTCTTCTGTAGAAGATGGAAAACCTCTCTTCTTTTTTTTGTAATTACGCAACCCTCTAACATTCTGTGATCTAATTACAATATTATCATTTATACTTTGATTTATATAACATTACATGTACTGTTAACAGGCCCTTACAATGCATTGTTTACCACTGGAAACACCGAGTACCTTGTTGCATTTTTTTGCTAACACCACATCAAAAGGCAACAGAAAACACAAAATTCTAATAATATCATTGCCCATCTGTATCCATGTGCACCTCATATCAAAAGGTACCACATCATCACAACCAAGTATATGCACATGTACACTGGGCCCAAAGTAAATACCGTAAACATGACAGAGGGAAAAAAAGAAAGAAGAAAAAGGAAATGAGAGATGTTAAAGTACCAAGTCACCCCCTGGATTAACACAATTATCCATATTAATTTGTCCATCCCTCCTATACAAAATTTTATTCTTAATGCCGTCAATCTTATAAAAAGTGCAAAATATTCCTTAAATCTCAAACTCACACCTATATGTACAATAATCCCTGGGAGTGTGAATATCAACATGTATTACCAAATATATATAGACTTTGATGCTCCTCAACACTGACCATAAAATTGACAATCATCATGTCCCACATCCCCAAAGTATATTATATAAGCATAAACGATGCATAATGTATAACATAATAGAAAGGAAAAAAAGCTGGCTGCCCAAACCATAGCCCTAACTATAAATTTACCCCCAGAGGAGGGAGGGAGGAGCTGAACATGAAGAAACCACAGCCCTCACCCTCATTAAAAAGGTTGTGGTCTTTGAACTAAGCAGAAGCATAAGGCACACCCGGCACCCTCCCACTGACCCGGTGCACCCCGAGTCGAAGCTATATCCCCAATTCAGCGCCACACAGCTGGTGTCTCACTGGTATCATCATATACTAATCGTACAACTTAGCTCCATATCAAAAGTGTCACATACAATAGAACTGAAGCCTGTACAAAAAATGAAGAAACACCCAATCTCTACTACCCACACAGCAGGTGTCTCGAACCTCTCCCCGGGTGCTGTGAAACCCAAAATCACATTTCTTCTTAGAAATATAACAAAAAATTCCTTTACAGCCCAACTGCCTGCATATTTGTCCAGTTAAATTTAGCACCATAAAAAGTCAAATCTATGGGCAGCTCTTGTCCCACTGGTATCATCATATATTAATCGTACAACTTAGCTCCATGTAAAAAAGTGTCACATACAATAGAATTGAAGCTTGTAAAGCTGAAGTAACACCCAATCTGGGCTACCTATCACAAAAAAGAGCAAGGAAAAAACAAAGAGTTGCAATAGACAAAATAGGTTAGTAATACATTTTTTTTCTTGACACATTTTACCTAGAATTTGACACACCTTAATCGTGTTAATATATACGCAAAATTATCTTATAAGGGTTATGCAATAGATTTAAAGCCACTCATGAGCATATGTACCAAAGTGATATCCTTAATATGGATCACCTCATAGTGCTAAAACTTAAATCGTATTCGGTTTTAGCATGCATACCTTTACAGTAAATTACAAAATATATAACCTGGTGTAACTGATACACTTGTAATATATTTACTTACGACTCGTTTACAATCTTCCATGATGGCATCCAGTAAGTACCAAACAGGTACAGCCAGCTCACCTTTACGTCTCATTAATCAGAACACTAATATATTATACAAGTAGTTCCGTAATTCAAAGCTGCCTGTACATATCTAGCAACACTAAAATATATAGCTAGCTTTATTATGAATCAAACTTGAAAATCCTAACATCATGTGCTAAAACTAAAATACTGGCATGTCCAAATTCACATATCACCCACATCTGATGAATGTCTTTTGAAAAAAAAAATGAAGACATAATAGTAAGATAACTATAGATAAAAACAATCTGTATCCCATTACACTTTAGTAACACGTAGCCATATAGAATATCACACACTAGGGCAGATTTATCACTCCTATACAGGATTTGTCTCAATAAAAGGATTGCTGCCTTGAGCATGATAAAGTATTGATATCAAAAGTACACACATAAGTTTTCCATAGAAAACTTGACTAGCCGTAGATTGGCACACCATAAACTCTTCAGAAACACCATTTGACTTCGCTCCTTGCATCCAAATAAATTTTAAAAAACAAGAGGGCTGTCTGAACAGCCAATGCTCAGCTGACCTAGAGATTCATTAAATTCGATGTTCTGTGAACGTGGGATAGGAGAAAATAGGTAGACACTTGTCTAAGGTACATGCCTACCACATTTAACACAAATCTAACCAACATTATTGAAGTTATGACCATTGCAGGGAATTCCCATGTTAAACTTTCATGTTAAAACTTCTTTAAAGATCCCCCTCCCCCCAAAAAGGGAAAAAAATCATAAAAATCCAAAAAACACTTGAGCATGACAATTGAAATAAATTTGGGAGAGACCCACCCAAGGTACACTGCCACTAATTTTGAAGTTAATCTGATAGACAGTTTCTTCAGAGAAGTCCAAAATATGAATTAGCACTAGAGTGCCTATTCACTTACACAGTACTCAGATTAAAAGGTCCATTTACCGATAAGTACTCAAATTGAAAAAAAAAAAAAGGTTATAAAAATTCAGAAACCCACATCATTGCCACCGTGAGAACAACTTTCTTCCGTGTTTTCACAAGAAATATATTCAAAAGCACATCTCCACCAAGGTTGAAGTGAATCTAGGTGACGGTTTTTTTAAAGAAATAAAAAAAGTGAATTGTAGATGGACCGCAGATGGACAACTGACGAAAACCCCCCACAAGAGCTCAGCTGACGGACAAGTAAGCTGAGGTAAAAAAGGAGGGGGAAGGGGCTGGAGCACACTATTGGAAAATCTCAATCATGTATATTTTCAAATAAGTTGTTACCTGTCTTTAGAAGCCATTAATCCAAACCTGAATCTGAGTATTCACATCTTGGATGTAACAAGGTGATTAGTAAAGTTGAAGAAGGAAAAAGGAAATAGGTATCATTATATCTTGTCCATGAAGAACTGGCAACATATAAACCACAACGGAATACATAACTAGAGTGAGTTCCACTTTGGCCGCACACGAACCATCCTTTCTCTAAAGGACATCCTCCATCTTTTGTCCATACTTACGTCCATCAAACACTAGTAGCATTTAAGTCATGAAAGAAATACATAGTTATAATGCATTCCACATTATCCTTGCCAAAGTCATTATTTCACTTAAGAACATGCTCCACCCTCTGCCCATATCAAATTTCGTAGACTTTACAGCCTGCATCTTTAATGTATACCTTCCAGTCCCATGTCCAAGCATTTATGACTTTAATATGGGTTTTAACCCTATTGTATAGTTGATGCATCATCCTGGTCAGGTCGTTTGTGATTGTGACACCACTACTTTTCAGGTTTCTCCACTGTCTCATCACCAGAAACTTGTGTGAGCATCTTACAAACTTCCCTGACAAGGGCCTAGGCGTATTAGACCTTCTCCCCTATCTATGTGCGACATCTTTGTCCTCCGGTTTTAAGGACACTTAAAGGTATCCTTGAAAAAGTCAATGACCTGCTGAACACAGTCTTCACTATGCTATTCCTTCATGCTAAAAATCTGAATATTGGATTTGCGCGAGTATTGCTCATTGGCCACTGCCATAGCTTTCATCTCCAATATTGCCGCATTCAATTCATCCTTAGATACCATATCTGTAACAACTGCCACAGAAGCTGCATCTTTTTCTCTACACTTCTCTTCCTCCTGGTCAAGCCTAACACTGGAGTCCTCTAGAGACTGCACACTATAGTCAATACTTTGCAGACTCTCATGTATGGTCTTCCTTATTTCTTGGAATAGATCTGCCTTCAGGGTAAAAATATTTGGTCCATCTTTTTTTATTCTTCAAAACAGGATATGGTGCTATCAACGTAAGTTTGCTGTAAGTTGTGTTCAGCGTCACTAAGGTCACTTTCTTGGCTGCCTTCACTTCCATCGTCAGACAAAGACAACATTTTCTTTGTCCTTTTAAAGTCAACCAGAGAAGATTCAATGCTGGAAGTACTACTTTTCTGTCTCTGCCTCTTTTCAGCTTGCATTAGGTTTATAACTTCATGCAAGGGTATACTTCATGGAATTTAGGCCAGTATCCAAACTGCACAGCTCACATACATGTATGCATAGTGTTCCCTGTTGTGAAAGTAAACACTCATGTGTGACTAACATCAGACACTGGCTGGTTCACTGTACAAACTGGCACACGAGAGTGAATTCTGTACTTTTCAATATCATATGGTTACAAACCTGTGATTTCTTGTCAAAGTAGTTCAGGTGCCTTTAAACAACTAGCAGTGCCAAAAGTTTATTCCCACACTTGCCTCTTTCTTTGAGATAAAGATCACCAGCCTGTAACCCAGCAGAACCACATGTAAAGAAGTTACCAGTGGCGCCACCAATTAAAAAAAATGGCGAGGAAGCACAGTGGAATCATTACCACCAGTTAAAGAATGATGTTGTGGCTATGGTTAGAAAAGCCAAACAAGATTTTTTTAGTAAGGTGTACGATATACTGACAAACAAAACAAAAACAAAAAAGAAGAAAAGGCGGCAAACTTAAAAAAAACAACGTATGTGGTTGGAACAGTGGCAAGCCTGTTGCCTACATTATTAATAATGGTGCTATCCTTTTAAATCCAACTGAGAAAGCAAAACCTCTCACCGACTACTTTGCTTCACAGTGTGTACCTGATAATTCTTCTTTTGAATCGCCTGATCTAAGGCTAAAATCTATGGGGTGGCAAGTGTAACATCAATTTTGTGTTTATTTCAATCCATTTCGTAGACAAAATCCGTAAACTCGAACAATTTCGTCCACTGAATTGTTAAGTATATCAATTCTGTCCACAGAATCTTTAAGTTTATCAATTACGTCCACGAAATCCATACTAATATCAATTACGTCCACGAAATCGAGTACGTTTATCAACTAACTCCACAAAATCAAATAAAACTACCAATTTTGTCCACAAAATCGTTTAAGCCTACCAATTTTGTCGACAAAATCCTGTAAGTCTGCCATTTTTTTCCACGAAATTGAACAAAAGGATTCTGTAGAAAAGACATATCGATTCTGACAACAAAATTGTCAATCAATATATCAGTTTTGTCCACAAAATTCTGAGATATAATTCACAAAATTGAACAAGTTTTCAAGAAACTGTAAGCTTTATACGATTCTGTGAACGACATTGGAAAAGAAAATCAGGAAATCCAATGAGTTTCACTCAATTCATTAAAGCCTGTTCCTTCATTTCTGTGCGCATAGTTTTAAATTTTGTCCACAAAATGGTATATGGTTTTCACTTTTGTGTGCGGTTTTCACTTCTGTTTGCACGTTTGTTATTTCGTCCACGAATCTTGAAACCTTTCAATTTTGTCGAAATTATTATCACGCTATTCAAATCATCCTATAGATTTTGTGCCTCCCTTTTTCAATATTTAAATTATGTGCACTGATTCTTATTTGGGTTAAGTTTCTTTCATTCTTCATTATTATTCTTCAACACCAGTGAGTAATTTTCCATTTCAAACTTTGATTTAAATTTTGAATATGTTCTGATTTTTTTTATCTGGAAAAGATTGTCCAGAAAAGTCAGTGTGCCATTGAATAAGATATTTCTCCTGTAATAATTTTTGCATTATATTTGCCGAAAAATCTCCAAATTCATCGCAGCCATTGTTCCATATGTCTTAGCATTTGATTAATATTATTGTGTTCTTCACACTGTTTAGCCAGTTAGATTTAGTCATTGACAGAATTTCGGACATACATTTATAGGCATCATACAACAATTTGTCATGGTTAGAGTTGATAATTCGGTACCAGTTTTTACATATAGTCTTCAGTATTTTCAGAGAATATGGAAGAGCTCCGAGCTCTCAGAACTACAATATTGCATGCTTTAGAGTTCGCTCCTAGAGTATATATTTGTAAAAACTTACATATAACTTTTCGAATTCAGTCTTGAAATAACCTGATATTTTGGCTTGGCTGATGCAATTTGTAGGACATAGAACATATGCACCCCATATTTCGCACCCAAAAAGAAATAAAGGGGCAAACAGTTTGTCAAATAAATCCAAATAGAAACAAGTGTCATTTTTTTTCGACAGACAAGGTATGTTTTTAGCGTCGAAGAGCCTTTTTAGCTTTTCCACATAAATGTCTTATGGCTCCAGCAAATTTTGCATTAGATGTCATATTAATGCCGAGGTAGGTATATGTTTTAGTTATTTCTAGTTCCTCATTACATTCCAAGAAGCGTCTCCGATAATTTGTACTACACCTATTAAATATAACTACTTTGGACTTTTCTACATTGATATTCAAATTTCATTTTCTATAATGCCCGTGTAATTTATCCAAACAACATTGAAAGCCATGTTCACTTTCCGAAATAAGCATTAGGTGTAATCCCTTAAGATGTCTGCCTGTCCGCCATCCTTGGCCATCATAAGAAAAAAATTAAAATGACATAACCCTGTATACACCAAAAATTTATTGTCTCCATTTTACTCTACGACTTATTAAATACAAAGAAACCTGCAGACAAGTTTTCACATTATAGAAAGCGTAGCACACCACGCATAGAGTTTACATTCATAATTTCACACAAAGTCATTTACCTTGCTAATATAGTTTTAAAGAATTGGGATATTGAAAATGACCTTAATAGGATCGTATATATAACATTAGGCCTTTAGCGTTACAATTTACAGATTTTTTTCAATGCAAAAACTTCTTGTGTCGTATTTAAATGTTCACAACATTCCACAAGTTACGTTCAACACTATTCCAACAAATAAAATTTGTCCAGTGGCAATTTCTATAGGTCTATGTGGTTTTAAGCCTATCCTTCACAGATTAATGTTTATAACAATATCGGGAGGTCGCAGTACGTTAGTACGGAAAATAAAATGCCCCAGTATGCAAGCACTAAAATTAAAACCCGAACCACTCCCCTCAAATTGGATCAAAGAAAGATTGGGGGAGAGGTTAAAAAAAAAAATGAAAGATAAAATATAGACTTATATATTTAGACTAAAACGAACATATATATATATTTATACATATATACATATATATCTATCTATATATGTATATATATATATATATATATATATATATATATATATATATATATATATATATATATATATATATATATATATATGTATATATATATATATAGGCAGGTGTAAAGGCTACTTTAAACAACTTGAAGTGATCAATGCTGTGGTGAACCTAACCTACAGATGACAACCTATAAAGAATTATAAGTAGTGAGCGCAGTTTGTTTCTGTCGTTTTCCCCTTCAGAAACTTCCAATGCTACAAAGCTTAATTGAAGAATAAATATGCAGAGTATTGAAGAAACAAAGCACACACACACACACACACACACACACACACAACCAAGAGAGAGAGTTTAAAAGCCAAGTGGTAGCTCTCAGAGAAACAAATAAATGGACTTTTCAGCAAATTTAGAAACTGCCACAGTGTAGCCTATATTTGGAATAAAAACTTGTTTGACAGTGTAGCCTATATTTGGAATAAAAACTTGTTTGATAGTGAAAGAGAATTCATGTTGATCGACCGAAACTTTTCCCCATTGGCAAGCAGGCCCCTGCCTGAGCACTGCAGTGATCAATGAATGTGAGTGCAATGGTGAGCGCAGTTACACGAACGTGTTACGGGACTCCACATTTAGCCCAAAGTTGACACTAGCTAGAATTTGCGGAACATTCAATATCTCGTTAAATAGGCACATTTAAGGCCTAAAATTGTGCTGGTTTATAAATCATACAGTTCTGGACAGTATGGAGGATATCAAGGGTCCGCAGATGGGGTCCATGTTTAAGCATAGGCTCTGCGGTCCGCATCCACCTGTGCGTTTTGGTATGTACAGTCATGACAATTCAGCAAGCTGTGGATTGACTGTGCGACAGGAGACTGTCAACGTTATTTTCAGACTGGCCAATATTGAATGAAATTCTGAACATTGGTTGTCCCTTTCGTCCATTTTTTTATATTTAGTCTATTATTTTTTTCTTTTAGGCCTATAATCCTTTTTGATTTTTTTAGCACACGAAATGGTCCAAATTAAAATATAGACTCATGTGCGAGATTTGGTAGTTGCTGATTGCGTCGTCATGGGTCTCTGATGGTACGAAATTCTAAGCTGTTACACTTGGCACTCTTGGGGTTCATAACGTCACATTTTACCAATTGCATGGATGAAATCGATAGTCTTTCAATTCCATGTCTTTTAGAATTGTGTGGACAAAACTGAGGTAGTTTTTGTGATTTTGTGTATGAAATTGAAAAACTTACGATTCTGTGGACAGAATTGTATGATCTCTAGACGTCGGGAATAAAACTATTATACTCTTACAATTGTGTGCACGAAATCCGGTAAGCTAATTATTTTGTGAAATGTTTTTAAAATTTCGAGCACTAAATTGGATAACATGGATATTATGTGACATGTTTTTCGATTTTGTGCCTAACATTGATCAAAAATGGATTTTGCAGACAAAATTGGAAAGCTTTTAAGATTTTGTGGACGAAATTGATATACTTAACAATTCTGTAGAACCTTATTTTCAATTTCATAGACGAAATTGATAAAAGCTTACACTTAATAAACAATAGCTTACACGAAATAAATAATATTATACGGTTTTGTGCACAAAATTGATAAAGTATTACAATTCTGTGCATAGAATTCAACAAGCTTGTTGCATTTTGTAAAATACTTTCAGTTTTGTAATTTTTACCTCCTGTTCCGGCCACAAAATCGTAAGAGTAGTTTAACTTCGTGGTGGGACTTCGATTTTGTAATTTGCTCTTACAATTTTGTGAATTATGTTGTGATTCCGTCCACGAAAGCGATAAGTATTACCATTTCGTGCACGAAATCGAAGATGTTACACTTGGCACCCCATAAAAATAGATCAGAATCTCGGTGATGTCATGATACATGGAGGGGAGGTTTACGACGCCTTGAACAAATTGAAAATATGCAAAATGGGTGGTCCGGATGGGCTGCCTAATGAAGTTCTGCATCTTTTTGCTTCGTATATTTATACCCCTCTCAGCAAATTATTCAATTTGTCTCCTGATACTTCCACTTTTCCCAAGTCCTAGCAACGAGGCCTATGTGACCGCTTTATTCAAGAAACATGATACTCACTGCACATGCAATTATAAACACGTATATCTGCTTTGTTCCATGTCTAAGGTATCCAAAATTTGTATTTTGAAAAGGTTGTACACTGTGTAATTATTTTATTACGAATGGACCACTCACTGACTGAAAACTTCTAGTCAAATCCAGGTATTCAATTGTTTAGGATGGGCGCGACTAGAAGATAGACGTAAATACTAGTTTCTTAGAGAAGATGATACTGATGATAATGGCTAATCAGGTGTCAGATTTTCTTACGTACCGATGTATCTGTATCATGTGTATGAGTAGCCTGTAGCAGGTTCTATATTTTGTTTATATGTGGGGTTTTTTCTCCAGTGTGGTGCATGAAAGTTAAATTTGCACAACACTCCAAAGGGTTGGCACGTCACAGGTGGCTGACATTTACGAGGCGGGGAATGAAGGCTGGAGCTGCTGGACACAATTATGGCTCCACAGTGGCAGTGTACGCTTGTCACAATGGTGCTTCTGCTGCACTAGGCAGTATGTATACTGCATCAATGCGCCGCTTGCCTGCTGAGCTGGCTAAGCTTGGTCTGCTCAAGGGTGCGGTTAGCTTGTCTGGTTCGTACTTTTCCTTTAGTCGCCACAAGTGCTGTGTATTTTTTGAAGTATTTATTAATGTCGAAGTAATATGTAAAAACTCCGTTTTAATTTATAAGTGGCTATATACACAAGCAGTCCTTCTCTGACAGCTTCCTTAAGGTTCTTGTTACATGGTGGTACATTTTATTTTGTACATTTAGCTGCAGCAGTATGGTATCCCTCACTGTTTTCATTATAATTGTCATATACAGAATACTGTAGTTGATTTCGTAATTTTGTAATATATAAAATATGTATGGTGATCTATTTCATTGACTAACTGTATCGTTGTTTCATGGGCTGGCACTGGCTGCAGATTGTCCAGTCAAGTGTCCAGCCAATGGCTTCGTTGGGGTACATGTAATACCCTGCCCAGTAAAGGTAGCTTTAAGTTTGTTACACCAGCTTTGATCACACATGTGGTGAGAGGGTTTGATATGTGGCCAATGCACCCTTCACTCCAAAAGGGCTTGCTTTTCTACGATGAGGCCTGTATTGGCGATACTCCGTTGGCGGTGACTGGCGAAACGTAAAAGAAAAGCAGTTTTATTGGGTGCCGCCCACCCTATAACATGGGCTAGTTTGGTTTAAACATATTTTAATATTTACATTCAGAGTTTTTGTTAGCATTGAAAGAGTAGGGACACATGTTGTTTTCATCAGTCGATGGTAACATCGTGTACTGCACGGCACATGCCAGTGCCTACTTGCCCCGTAATGATATTGTCACCTGGGGACTACTTTCACATTCCAATCTTGGCATTCCCAAGCGCCTCACAGTGGACATAATCCGAACTAAATACCATAAACACAAGCACGTGAAATGTAAATCACTTGATTTCATATATAAGAAAGAAAATAAATCGTCCAAATAGACAATAAAACTAAATAAATATGACGCAACAGTCTTTATTTACCAAAAATTGTGAGAGTCCCATGAGCCCCTCACATTGTGTTCCAGTTGAAAATATCGTCTGCTTTGACTCATCAAAGACATCGCAATTAGTTCAAAGGCAAAGCGCTTCTCTGATTACAAAGCAAGGAGATTACAGTCGGCACAATGGAGTATGGAACTTTTGAAATAGACACGGAAATCCTGGAATTTCCAGGTTTATTGGATGAATTATTTGATTCTGACATGGACAATTTACTGAGCACAATTGATATAAATCAGTTGGTTGAAGTGGCTTCATCCACCGCCGATAGCATAGCACTGCAGCAAATGGATGCACAACTTGCTGAAGCGGCACTGAATCTCCCGGCTACTTCCACAATTGATTCTGCTGAATGTGCCACTAGTGCCAGCGTTACTAGCACCAGTGATGACAGTGGCAGATTCAGAAAAGTAATTGATGAAGAATTAAAACAATATCGCGATGGTCACCAGTCCAAATCAACAAAAAGAAACACTGCATGGGGCCTAAAAATACTGCAAGGTAGGCCTTCCCAATTTCCTCAAATTCTTTGCTCGTATTCATCTTCCCCCTCCCCCAAGCCAATTAACTATGGCCATGGCCAAGCTATCTAATTGATATTTAATTTAAGGCTGATCTGATAATTTTTAACGATGCCCTGAATCAGCAGTGTAAAAATACTGCCATTAGGCCTATTTCAACCTTTTTAGTGTCAATTTGTATACACTGTGTAGAATAAAAATATGATTATGAATAGGCCCTACCATTATCAATCAACAAAATTTGAAACATTGTCATTGCCAAGCCACAGAACCCTAAAAAGCGTCAAAAATCCATGACCATGTCCGTTGAACAGGCCCAAGAATATCATAAAAACACTCTTAAAAACATCCGTGCAGCCATCAACCGGCATATCTCAGACATCGGCAGAGACATTGATATAGTTTGTGACAAACAATTTAAGTCTGCCAACAATGTTCTTGATGGCTTTCTTAAAGAACGCACAAAATCAGGCACATCTCGACCAACGGAGCACAAAAAAACTATTGATGATGATGATCTTGTAAAAATTGTTGCATATCTCCAAAATGCCCCAAAATGTCCAGTCATACTGCGCCAATGTGTGTGGTACAATTTGTCAATTCATTTTGTAACAAAAGGCCTTGAATTTCACCATCAATTGCGCAAAGATTCATTTGAATTTCACTCCGATCAAAACGGGGAGTATGTCACTTTGTCTCATGAGACGCAACAAAAAAACTTCCAAGGCGGCTTGAACAGCGAGGAGGCCCCGGCAGATAAAAGGATGTATGCTCAACCTGGTTCACCGTTGTGTCCCGTGGAAATGCTGAAACTGTTAATTAATAAAACTGATCCTTCTGCGATCAATCTTTTTAATCAAATCAAAGGAAATCCTTACCAGAAATCAAGTAACATTGACTGGGCCTCCCGCTCAGTGTGGTACTCGCCAAGTTCCCTTGCCAAACGGTCATTTTCCGGGTTTATGCCAGAAATTTGTACTCGGGCTGATGTGAAGACCAGATACACCGCTCATTGTCTTCGTGCCACGGCTATCCAATATTTAAACGATAGCGGTTTCCTAGACTGGCTGTCGTCTGGTTCGTCATATTTGTCCCAAAGGGGTTAATACACAGGGGTGTTTAACGGCGTTGTGCGGTGCAGTGAGTCGCCGAAGGAGACGAATGTTTAACTGCGACGTGGGACCAGTGAGTTGCCGAAGGCGACGAACCAGACTGGTTGGGTTAACAAAGTTCCACCCGCATCCTGCAGATGGCGCCGACCGGTGGAAATTTGCACCGGTCTGGTTCGTCGCCTTCGGAGACTCACTGATCCCATGTCGCGGTTAAACATTACCATTTCACTATACAATGACTTTCATCAATGAATATGGCACCAAGTCGTGTCTTGTAGATGGGGTTTGTGAAAATCTGCTTTCTGTGCTTGGCAGACAGGGAAGATTCAGGACTGCCAAACACGTAGCTGTAATTCCCCATCTTTAGGCCCTCCAAATCACATTCCTCATCTCTTACATGGGTTGCTTTCGTTCCCTTTTCTTCTAAAAATGCTACCTGTTCTTTAATGATGGCTACTAAAGGCGATACAATGATTACAATGTATGAGGGTGAGGGATCCTCGCTGAGACTGAGACTGAGAGTGAGATGACCGTGGTTTTAACACTGCAGCACGAATGTACCGCCATGTACGTCAGACTTGCCCGAACCTGTCGACAAAGATGCAAAAACATCCTGCCCTTTGCCTATGTACTCTAGTATCTCCAGTTGAACTTCTGATACCACAGGCCGACCAAGTTTTTAAGCTATAAAGTGTACACTGTCTTTAAGTGTGGCTGCTACTGCCATGTTGGCCATGCCGTCGATCTTGTTTAGATATTAAATGCAAATTTTGCATGTCAAATGGTGACCTGCTTTCTGATTGGCTGTTTATAGCCGGTGCAAATTTTCACCGGTCCGTGCCATCTGCAGGATGCGGGTGGAACTTTGTTAACCCAACCAGTCTGGTTCGTCGCCTTCGGCGGCTCACTGGTCCCATGTCGCGGTTAGACATTCGTCGCCTTCGGCGATCCACTGGACCCACGTCGCCATTAAACACCCCTGTGTATTAACTCTTTTGGGACAAATATAACGAACCAGACGACAGCCAGTCTAGCGGTTTCCAAGCGTGCCATATTATGTCCATGTCTGGCCACAGAAGTGAAGTGTCTCTCCGATCTTACAACAGATCTTGTTCAACATCACAAAAAAAGCATTCAGCACCGCGCTGTCAGGCCTAGCAAGTGGCAGGGACATTCAACAGCACGGTGCTGCCACTGACTCGGTTGACCGTGACACTTATGACCATACACTGGTTTCACCATGTTCACCATCCCGTCAACAACTCGTACCGGTCGTGACTTCCTGTTTGCCTAAGACTGTAACCTCTCCCTCTAACGTTAGTGCGTCCACTAAAACTTCATCTGTGTTTTCCGTTACCAAACAACATGACTAACGTTACAATGCATGATTCTTTGCCAATTCCACTTTCAATAACTGCACGTTCCACATGGCCACGCTAAATCCTCCATCCGGCATGTAAACTGGGTCAACTTTAATTCAAACTGTGGCCTCTTCACCGTCGTGTGGACACATAAGCTTCCGCCGAAGGACAATTTGCGTGTATCTTCCAGAGGGAATATGAATTATAATTATTGCTTGACACTTGACATTGTAATGTGTCATTACCTCCAAATACTTTATTTCTATGTTTTTTGCATGATTGTGGTAATAAAATTCAGCTGATATTTGGAACTATTTCTTTCTGGTTTGTCGCTGTTATTTTGCTACGTAACGAGCGGCTGGCCACACCCATAGCTCCTCCCACTGATTAAACAAAAGGTCCTTCGCAGTGGCTATCAAAACTTTTACGCACAAATATTCATGACAAATGTAATTCTAGTATTAATGTTAATAGAATATAAATATAAAAAATGAAGTATGTCTCTGTTGTTGTCATTGGCATGTAACAGCGCGGTTGTGGGTAGGCAAACAACAGAGACATACTTTTTTTTATATTGGACACTACAGCACATATCATAACAATGGTAATTCAAAACAATTGGGAAAGAGGACAAAGTCCTATGTAAATCCCTCTTGCTGGAACGGGCAAATGAACAGGATAATACCAGACACACAAATACACGCAAAAGACGACTGACACCCAGACGACACAGAGAGCTGGGCCAGATATTTACTACCAAAGTGATAAATGAGAGCAACGATAGATTCAAACTCAAAGTACTTACAACTAAAAATGCTGATAGAATTTGCAAAATCAGCCAATACCTATAGTGTTAAAACTATCCGTCTTGGAAATACATTCTTGCACCGCTAGAAAAATTTCGACATTTTGCTCAAGTGAAGCTTCACGAGAACCATATAATACTGTTTGTAAGGTAACTGGTGAATAACGATAAAATCGTGTCATACAAAGCTGATCGTGGGGCAGCATATGAGGAATAGATAAAGAAATAATGCCATTTATCTTCCCAAGGTGAGCCGCAAGAACATTAAGCAGAATCCTTTACGCCAATTTTATATAAATGCAAATCTAATAGGCTTGCATCTAGACGGGGAGGTGTATGTTGAACTCAAAGAAATATATTGCCAATGTTATAGAGTTTCCTGAAATTTTATTGGACGAGGGATTATTTTGGATTTATATATCTGCAATGAAGGAGAATTCCGAGTCTCGAGGGAAGCTTGTTCCAGAGCCTGGCTGTAGAAGAAAAAATTATGTACGCAAAAGCATGAAAGTGAGGATTATCAAACCTCTGATGGGTATCATGGGTTTGAGTATCTGGAGTAGACGCACTGTAAATGATGGAGCATACTGAATCAGGAGCGAGATTGTTTACAAGGTCACTTTGGATATTTTCATACTTTTAGCCAGAGTCAAGCAACCGGCTTTCTTGTATAACTACCTTAGCATTGCTTGTTCCATACCAGTAACAATATGAGCAGGATCTAGTTGAATACTTTCTAGTTTTTCATTATCATAAGCTGTACAGCCACTCCAAACTGGACTACCATATTCCAACATTGGGCGTATCAAAGAAATATAATTTTTTTTCGAAGTTTTTCTATCCAGACAGAATTTCAAATTCTTCATTATATTGATCAGTTTGCTTGATTTGTTGCAAATGTGTGATATATGATCGGACCATTTCAAATCTGAACGAGTTATTAGTCCAAAGTGCTTGTGATGGTTAAAGTCTTGCTTCACGTGACTCTGGAAGACAATAGGGGAGTGATCAGTTGGATTAGATTTTCGAGAAATAAGCATAGAGTCCGTTTTTAAAGCATGAAATGTTATCAGCCAGTCACTAAACCATTGATCAATATTAGAGAGATCCGAATTGATAGCTTCAGCTGCTGACGCTGGATTATCAATATTCAGATACAGAGAAGTGCCATAATCACTTGATAATACTCTATTGGTTTCGAAGTGCTGTGGGCCATTGCTCCGACTTCGAAATTATTTTATAGGTGTATTTCATAAATTGTCGATCTGTGGAAGTGCCCCACCGTGTCAATGTACAAGCCACACCTGCTATAACATCACCCTGGGTCCTTGGTCTGGGCAATGTACAAGCCACACCTGCTATAACATCACCCTGGGTCCTTGGTCTGGGCAAGTAGTTGAATAATCAGGTATGTGCGTAGGTTTGTTTATATGTAAGGTGAAGAAATTCACCTTACATATAAACAAACCAAAACAAGCGTAGTACAATAAATTACAAACACACCCTAACGTTTCTGCATATGAAAGTGTGGATTTCCAAATTACACACCATCTCTGTTCCATACTTTTTGGGGCTTGATGTATAATTTTTATTTAGTACGTTTAGTAATACTGACAAAGTTGATTCGGACAATAACTTATCAAATGTATCTGGAGAATTTGTACTACCCTGTGCATCCAAGCCAACTAAATCTAAATGGTTTTTCCGTCCAAAAGTACGTAAATTGCGTTGTCTCCTTATTAACTGTAATGGCATCAAAGGAGAGAATAGTAGACATAATTGCCATGCAGCAGTGGAACAACACGAGCCAGATGTCATCTTTGGCTGTGAATCAAAATTAAACAGTGACACTCCTACACATTCTGTCTTCCTGGACAATTATGAAGTTTATAGGAAGCACAGAAATTCAAGGGGAGGTGGAGTGTTTCTTACCATCAAAACTGACCTTATGGCTGGTGAGAGGGTGTTTCGTGTTGTTTTGTTTTGTTTTTGTTTTTGTTTAAGCTCTTTATTTTGTTCTCCATATATATCCAGACATTAATATTAACTCTCTCCATGAAATACATACAACCATTCACAATTTATTCTTGCAAAAAAGATAGCATGCAACGCCAGTGTTGAAATAATTATTGCTTGGGCTGATTAATACATAGACCCATATCTTTTACAGGGATGGCGAAGCAGGCCAAGCCTATATTAATCACTCTCCATGGCACAGATCGTGGCGTATACTTCCTACCTACATGTTTGGTGGAGGAAACCGAAGAACTCGGAGAAAACCACCGTGCACAGTCAGAGTGGTAGGAACTCTTTCCACATGCTTCCCCGACCGGGAATCAAACCCGGGCCGCAGAGGTGAAAGGCAAGCGTGTTGCAGCTCAGCCAACCATCTTTCAACTCTAAACTTATGTTTCAGATAGGATAGAAGAGTTGTAAACCGTATAGTTTCTTTTTTACATGCCTGAATATGAATGAAATACTTAGCTTGTAGAATGCAGTTATTCAATGCATATTTCTTTAAATTATAAAAACCACAAATGATGCCAAAAGAGAATAATGCAATAGTTGCATTAGTATGAATATCATTCCATCAATCCTGAAACCTTCTCCAAACTATTTTAACCTTATTGCACTGTGAATCTATAAACAATGGAATCCTTCGCTGGGAAATAATCACATTTTTTCAGACACTACTAGACCCATTTTTAGTCTAGTTTTATGAGGCACAAGCTGGTGAAGTGAAAAAAATGGAAAAGCTTGTAACCTAGTTTCCAGAGTGCATGTATAACGGACTCGAAACATGTTGTCCCAGTTTGATTCAACTATATTAAATATTTTTCGACCATTTTGTTTAGCACAGCGGTACATCCTTAAAATTAGAATCAATGTGGAACCACTGGAACTGTTTACAAGAAACATGTAAAATACTATCAGATAAACCATTATTATGTATGACTGGAACCTCTTCAGGAATTTTTACAGTGTCGATAAACACTTGTTTCCAATGTCCTGGTATGGCAGATCGTAAAACACAATACTCTAATATTTTAAAAATGCAGGTTTTCTCTCAATTGTAATAAAATTATTATGCCATAACATTTCGTTCATGATGTCTGCCACTGAAGTTGGGATAAAATTTAATTGAGCATCTTTCCATGTATTGATTAAATCACGGTAAAAGATGGGAACTCCAGTCAGGTTGAAAGTTAAGGACAGGTAAGACACCAAAAATAAATCCCACTTTAGTCAATCCTAGCTCAAACAGTATTTGCGTTAGGATAACATATCATATATC
Source organism: Hermodice carunculata (assembly GCA_964020975.1). Taxonomy (NCBI): domain Eukaryota; kingdom Metazoa; phylum Annelida; class Polychaeta; order Eunicida; family Amphinomidae; genus Hermodice; species Hermodice carunculata. The sequence continues at coordinate 73,566,254 of OZ026613.1, read as the reverse complement.
TGTGTAATCTTCATACTCCAAAGAATTTATATGGCCCGTATCAAAATCAAAAGCCATTAACCGGATTAAATTTCGCCCAGCCGTTTTCTTGGAATAACCATTCTTAGGTGGGGTTCTTGTCCTTTTATGCTTTCTGAGAAAACAAGCTTCAAAGGCCTTTGATGTTGATCATTTGCCTCTGAAACAATACCATTTACTCAAGATGAGCTGACATTTGAACAGAACGTAGAAAACATCGTCCCTTAACATTTGGGGAGGTTGTCAATCAATTTTTGGCCAATCACATGAATAAAAGAGCCTTTGAAGTACAGAAAGCATTATTCAGTGATCTGTCAAACGGCGACAGCAACAGTCTGGTTTCAAAGCATGACGTCATGGAAGCGGCCCTTTGGGCCCCGTGACCACAAGCCTGGCAACGAAAGTTGTGTTGCCTTGCTTCTGTGGGCGGCCTACGGCCGCTCGTGGTCTGTGCACGGATGGCGGATTTGGTCTTCCGCCCCCTTCCTCTTCATCCTGTTTTTAGGGATAGTATTCCATTGTATTTACTCCTATCTGTATACTTCATGTAGTTAGCTTGTTAGACTTGTCTGTACACTTTACTTAGTTAGCTTGTCATTATTTTGTAGTTATTTTGTCAATGAATTTCATTTCTCTTTCCAATCTGAATTTTGTAGCGCTATTTTGTGTGTTTTCGCTGTTGTTCACGTTTATGCTTATTTCGATGTGTTTATTTGTACTTTTATTTCCTCATCCCTGGGTTTCGATGAAATATTATCATGTACGTGGGTATTGTTGATTAAAGTGTCAGTTTCTTTCCCCGCCTGTCTTTGGTGTGCAGGACCACAGTGACTGGAGTAACCTATCATGGCACGGCCTTTGAAGGGACATCGTCAGACGATTGCCGCTCCTCTTGAACATTTAAAGTCTCCCTTTGTTAGAACACAAAACAAGTAAGATAACAATAAAGTAAACCACTAAGGCTATGATATGTTAGCATGTTTGCATCTTTTCCTTGCCCACAAACATACTTTCGGTATGTCGCCTTTTTTCGCATTGCCGCCCTGATAACACTCTCCTTCTGCCATGGGCCGTTGCTACCTGCAGCCACGTGACAGGCTGTTAAGTATGATTGACGGGTGACATTGTTCCGTTTGGCAGCTGAAAACCAAAGTAATGACACATGGACGTTCGGATGTCCACATGCTTGTGTGGTTTTTGACGTTTTTCTCATATTTCTACTGTAGTTAAAAGCTTGAAATTTTGACAACTAATAGAAAGGACATTCATCTTGTAAAAACCGTTAAAATATCAAAATCGGCCATGCAAAGGTTTTTGGTGTCTTACCAGTCCTTAAGAAATATCTACTAAAGAACAGGTCTTGCATTTTCATATTTGGAATGAATTCTTGAAAAGTAGTTTTCCACTCAGTTCCTGGAATCAAACAACCGTTTAATCACGTTACAATTCAGTGTACCAATTTTCGGATTTGAGATTGAATATTTTCAAACCACCATTGGAATATCTCTACACATGATTCCGGCCTTTACTTTCGGTATTCCATCATTTCAAACAAAATTACCAATGCAAGCTTGTACGTCGTTTATGAGGGATTCGTAAACATGATTGAGTGAGCATATGAAGAGTAGTTTCGAAATTGCCAGAGATTTTAATACTACATTTTGTACAATAAAAGATAAATTTCTAGCTCTCCTCACTCTCAAAATTTCTTTAAATGGTGTCAATTTAGAATCGGAATTTAATTTAAGCATGTGGTTTCACCCCATGAAAGTTTATACCTAACAAAAATAAAGTGGCCCCTGCAGCAAGGAACAGGTAAGTCGCCATCTGGAGAAAATGTGTTTGTACCTATCCATCTGGCAGTGGTTTTGTCATAATAGCTTTAGTCCAAATTAGCTAGTACTGTAAGCTACCGCTGCAACACAGCCATCGCACCGCCGCTTTCTACTTGGCAACTAGCCTTTCTCCGTTGCTGGGTAGGTCACTCGATCCTCGGCCGTCTCACACGGTTCTGCTATCGGCTAGTTGTGCGTTGTGTTTCTGCAATTGTCCAGTTGGTATACGGAAATTACGTGGGCATTGGGTGTTCTGGTGTCAGACCTTTACTCCCAACAAAATGTCTTGAACAAATTCTGTCAAATTTGCCTGGTGGTTCATAATCTTCTGGTCTTTTTACCCTATTCAACCACTCCTGTCGTTTTTATGTTTCTTTGGGGGAAAACTGTGGAAAGCTACCCCTTGCATCCAGCAGTATTTATCCAATTTACCCAGTTTTCTTGCGTCTGGATTACAGTCAGGAACTTTGCAATTGTAGACTGTCATTGTAGCTTGTAAATACTTCCGTGGTACGTTGGAGAATAACGATCAACTTTGCGATGTTATTTCCATGTTCTTTAACTATGGCGCAATATGGCTGCTATATTAAAACGACCTAACCTGCCGCAAGGTGCACCGGGAAGTGACCCCGGCGCTTAAGGGGCTACCGACGGTACGAGCTATTTTGGACCTTAGGTATTGCATATCAAGCCAGAGCATTTTTCAAAATCTTTAATGGCCTTCAAAAGTTTTCGTTTTCAGATTCCAGGTCTGACAAAATACAAGTTCTCTCATCGACCAACTGGCGATTTTAATCTCCTTACCACCCGAAGCGATTCCCTTGATGTCTGGGTTACCTCTGATGAATATAGCAAGACGTTCCACAGCCAAAAATAAACAGGAAGAAAACTAGACGCTCTAGCCTTACTCCTCTTGATACACTAAGGAATTCAGAGGTATGGCCATTATTTATGACGCAACAAGAGGCGTCATTAAACAAGATGAAAATCCACCTTTTGCAGTCAGGTCCAAAATTAAAAACCTCTGATACTTAATTAATGTAGGGCCATTCTATTGTATCAATTGCTTTTTGAAAATCGATCAAGATAAGTAGTCCGGGAATATTGTGCATCTCAGTTATTTTTAAAATGTCATCAACTACTCTTATATTCTCACCAATGAATCCATTCTTTACATAACCACACTGGTCATTATGTATTTATTTGGGTAAACAACTCTATATTCTCTTTGCAACTGTTTTGGAAAGAACTTTATAGTCTGTATTTGATAATAAGATAGGGCGCCAAATTTTCAGCAATGTACGTTGTTTATCTTTTTTTTTTAGGAATTACAGATATAATACCTCTGCATTGATCTGTGGCTAGTTTACCTTTGTAAAAGGCGTAATCCAGAGCATCAATTACCAGGTCCTTGATTTCTGTCCAAAAATACTTGTGAAATTCTGGAAAGAGCCCATCTGTACCTCGGCTGTTTCCATTTCCAACAGCTTTTGTTACCATGCCTTCACACTCAAATTTTTTCCTCTTCATTTTAATTTTGGTGTGCCCGCTTGATGCAAGAAAGAGCTGTCTTCCAGATCTGTTGTACCTATATGACTACTTGTATATAATTTGGCGTAAAGCGATTTTCCTCTTGTAAGGTTTGATTTGGTTTGTTAATTTCTAGGTTATTTACAGTTTGAAGTTTTAAGATGTGTTTATTCTTATAATTCCCTTTTTCAAGGCTGAAAAAATAATTAATGTTTTTTTCACAAAGATTTACCCAACGGGCTTTGGACTGAATCATTACACCTTCAGTTTGTTTATTATTTGTATTACGCATAAGTGTTTTAACTGCCTCGAATCTCTCTATTTCAATATTGGTTAAATTATTTATATTTTCCGATAGAGAATCAAATTCACTTTTTAAACAGTTTTCTTGCTGTCCTTCTTTTTTACGTTTTAATGTAGAATATTTGATAGTAAAACCCCGGATCTCACACTTGATTACATCCCATATAAGCCCATTATTTTCTAGTTCAGTATATTTACCTTTACAAGTTTGAATTAACTCTTCGATTCTTTCTGTATATGTCTCATCATGCCGTTAACTGAAGTTAAATTTCCAGAATCCTGGACCACGCTTTTCACAAAGATCACCTTCTAAATACAATGAAACGTAACTGTGATCAGTTGTAATAGAGGTGTTGATCTTGTCATCTTTCACGCGCTGAGACAAGAATGAGAAGATAAGGCAATAGTCCAGACAACGTTGAACTGGAGGTGTTCTTCATAGCCATGTAAACATAAATTTATCAGGGTTGCGTAGGCGCCGTATGTCAACAAGGTCTAGTTGATCTAAAAATACTTCATTGATACCCTGTGCATACTTTGATGGGGGTTCAAGAATGCCACCCCGTTTGTCAAGTTAACGAATCAACATGGTATTAAAGTCGCCACCCACAATAATATTCTCGCCAAAAAAATCCACCTTTATTAAAAAAAAAAGGAAAAAAATTCGCTATGTTTGCGATTCATGTCTTTTGTCGGGGCATATACACTGGCAAGGATATAACGGACATCATCAGTTAATACATCTAAATAATAAATCTGCCATCCTGATCAGAGAATGTATCATATATTCGTTTTTCCAGCACTGTTCAACTTCTGGACTGTCAGCTTTGCTTCTAACATTAAGAGAAAACAGTTGGAAACTAAATGCCATGTTCTACAAGAAGTATGTATACACTAGTGAAAGCGCCATGGTGCAAGATAATAAGAAAACACCCACGCCCAAGGCAATAAGAAAAAGAAAATAAATTCTTGTATAGCAAGACTCTTATACTTAAGCAACATTAATATATGTCACCATAAAATATGTGTTAACCATAGGACTCAGGTGCTCACATGCTGTATCTCCTAGCTGTCCGATAACTGTACATTTAAGAGCATTCTCAGAAACCAATACATGCATTTAACAGCAGTGTTGCTTTATTGACTGCAGCACTAGTTGACAGGCTGAAAAAGGAAGACCGTCTGCAAGTGCAAACTAAATACCAGAGCCCTTGAAGTACAGATTCAGGCATCATAACAAAACATTTATGCCAAGTACCATACAAGCATAGTGATACTACCCACAGTCCCCAACGATTACTATGTAAAGGTTTATGGGGATATTGAATAACGATAAAGCGATAAAACAAAACAAATACATACACGTAGTGAATAATATTGCTACGTATCTTGAAAGGTTGAGACTAGATAGAAGATAATCATTGACTGAGTATGTATGGAGAACATTAATACACATATATGCTCCATACAGAAACAAAATCAACCAGCAGAGTAAAAACATGAGTGCAATATATTTTGGTATGGTCAAGCTTGTATAACCCGTACCTGAGCCTAGTGAAAAACGCTGAAGATACCACTGCATTGCTGTTGTTTGACAAAACGAAGTAAAATAACTGAATTTTAACTCATTACAAAAGTTTCCCTGAGATAGTGCAGTAGTCCATAAAGATAAAATAGGAAAGAACAACGACAAAATTTGTCAATGAGGGTGATGCAGTGTGGGAAAGACTTGCCCACACCAGTTCAGACTATAGGGCAAACTGTACTCCCAGTTGCGACTGAAGCACAGGTCACATCACTGACTGTGCCACCTTCAGCGTGGAAACCGTGACATCGAGCCTGGGCAAGTATCTCCGCCCCCCCCCCCCCCCCAGTCATTGCTGTTCCCAGCATATACACCCCCTCCGACCTAATTAAGTCCCCTTTACCACAGATCAATTTAATTAAATTTACTAGCTGCTTTACTTTACATAAACCTTTATATTTCTGAAAAATTTATCATGCAAACATCATGCGGAAAATGGTAATCTTTACCAATGCAAGATCTCAATTAGACAGTGCCATTACTATATCCAAACCGTAGTCCTAACGAAACAAATCCAAGTCAATTCCGACCAAAGGCAATGTTCCTTGGTATGTATAGCTGAAACATATAAATTTATAGTTCGTATTTACCCAAAAGAGACCAAAATGTAAGTGCAAAGGTCCATAGGGGGAAAAAACCGTATCTAGTTTTCACATGACAGAATGAAAAAAGTTTTGCTTGAAATTATAGGCCTATTGCAGTAAATTGGCTTGAACAGTTGTATCATTCATGCACATACAGGACCATACAATTTATGAAAAGTGACCAAAATTTGCAGCACATCAGAGAATTTGTAAGCGGAGGTTCTTAACTTGTTGAAAATGTCAATAAAATTCAGTATTTAAAAAGGTACTACTTGCAACCACCAACCATCTCAACAATGATTATCATCTATATAAGTCCACAAAGCGAGACCAACATCAATCCATCAGAAAAGCCCTCTAGGCCTAAAATGACCATCAATAAGAATCTAAACAACATGATTATATAATTCGATGTGTTTTAGGCATGTAGTTAAAGACATGATGTTGTTTTAAACGAGATAAACTTAGAGTATTTCAAAAAGAAAAGTGTTTGAGTTTCCAAATATAGTAAGTACATTGGTTCAAATGTTAAACATCAGCCAGAAGCAAGTGACATTAGGCCTCAAATCATTATAACGTAGTCAAAAATGCATTACAATAGTCAAAATTTGTAAGGATAGCAGTCACATTTCACGTTGGTTTCCAGAAGTATTTTTGAAAGGACATTTAAATGTTCAAGAAAGCATATAATCCCACAAATCATCTAATAAGTCAATTATTAGGGTAATAATTTATAATTCCAAAAATGTAGTATGCCATTGTAAGTCATCTGTAAGTCAGCCAAGCATAATGTACATCTAACGCATGGTTCTATAAAGTTCAAAAGGTCAAATTGTAAAACAGTCCTAATTATTGTAAAACTCTACTACCTTCATCAGAGAAAGAATTCGGTTTTATGAAGAGAGAGAGAGAGAGAGGGAGGGATCATTTGAAATTCCTAAAGGTAACTATAAGTATAACTGCTTTTCTGTAACAGTTTTTAATTTTTTTATTTATAATCAGACGTAGTTCAACTTGTCAGTCAGTTGATTTAGATGCTAACTATTTATACAAGAGAGAGACAAAGAAAGAGTACACTAAACACTTTGAGCCAACCTGACATGACTTTCACAACAACAAACTATATTCATCAGATAATTATAAAACAACAACATCAGTTTCACTACACTTGGAACACTTACTGCATTGCAATATGTGCAGAAAATGCCTGAATGTTCAAATTGTTACCAAATATATAAGGGTTCCATGAAAAGTGAAGTGGATAACAGTTTTCAATGATAATGATGAGACCAAACCGAATACCAGTTTAACCTTGTCAGATCCAGGATCATTTACAAAATAGTAAGACATGCTAGTGTTCGTCGTCAGAAGGATCCATGACCAACAGTAATGAGATTTAAACGAATGAGAGTATCTTCTACCTGACTTGGAACAGGTAACCAACATATTGGCAGTGGGTTAAACCAGTTTTACGGGACCCCAATCCTCCCACTTGGGAAAACACTCACATTCATTTAAAGCAGGCCTAAAACAAATTTAGCCCTTAATGTTAATGTACAGTCATAAAAGGTAATTACCTGACCATAGTTCACAGACATCATCCAAACAATGACAGGACAATTAAGAATTTTAAGCAGACTACTATATTTACATTAGAATTGCGTAACATGTCAAAATTCGAATTTAAACACCGAAAAAAGTTTCCACGTGAACACAGGATAACTAAATTTGATACTTATATTATATTTATTAAGAAACATGGTTCAGCTCCTCCATGTTCCATTCACACTAGAAAAAACAGCACAATAGGCCTAAAATTCGTTACAAAAATATTACTCACATCAGCTGAGTAATTATTCCTTACATTTTGTCACTATATTCAGAAGGATGAGAAAACAGAAGGTCTGTATTGTTCAACATGATGCCTGAGAACTTAAATGGTCCTTATTTCATTTTATATTTGTTGTAATTATAATAAATTTTATGTTCCAGTATTGAAAGTTCGATCAAGGTCATGGTAAAACAATCTCAGCTACAACATTAAAGTACATAAACATATTTCTATGTGTTTTACTGACACTCAGAAAATACCTTATTAATATGTTTATATAAATCAACATGATATTTCTGTAGAACATATTGATATTTATCTTTAAAGTTAAGAAAAAACTTTTTTAATCTTATTTTGGAAAATCCCTGTTTAATAAGTCTTCCAAAAAGTGATTTATGTCTATCAGCAAAATCTTTAACGTCAGTACAGTTTCTTGCGAAAGCAGTTAGTCTTGAGACATAGACACCATAAGCAGGATTGATAGGAATATTACTACTTATATATGGATAATTTACTATATCAAAATTGAAATCATCTCTTTTATCATACACTTTTGATTTTGATATACCACCATCATTGAATAGGAGTAGATCTAAAAATGAGCATGTTGTGTTCGATTCAGTGGTTTCTTTTAGTTCCAGGTCACTAGGATAAATTGATGTAATGTAATCTTTTAAATGTTTGTTGTTGACACTTAGTAAATCATCTATATATCTGAAAGTTAAATTAAATGATCTAGCATGGTAATTTTATCTTTTGCCATTTTCATTAGAAAATTATACTCGTGATAAAATAAATAAAGATTAGCCAAAAGTGGCGCACAATTTGTACCCATGGGAATTCCTATGACCTGTCTGAAGACACTATCACCAAAACGAATGTAAATATTATCTATCAAATATTCAAACAGTTTTATAAACTCATCATAGTCAAATGCATGTTGACCATTCTTAGCAGAATCACCAAAGAAAGTGTGTTTATGACCAATTATAATTTTCTGAAATTTATTTTTCTGAAAAACTTTAAAAACCAATGTTTGAATGCTACGTTTCAAATCTGCATGAGGTTTTGTAGTATAGAGAGTAGAAAAATTCCAAGATGATATGTGTCTGTAAGATCTCAGATCTTCATAAATATGATCAGGTATGAACTGGCAAAAAAAGTGTCAGAAGAAAAGATCGACAGAACATAAATGAATCAAATCACAAGCTGCCTCTGACTGAATAGCTTCTCCAATCACCACCATTAGTGCCCATAATAAAATACATGAAATTTAACTTTAAAAAAAACAACAAGTATGTGTATTCAGCACTTATCAGACTAACCATGGCTTCTAAAGTACAATCTATCTGTGTAAATACCTGTATTGATAACCGATACGGTTACTCTGACAGGAAAGAAAGGTCTGTGTGAATACTTAAATTGATGACCAGCATGGTCTCTATGACATAAGAGAAATGTATATTAAAGTGGAGCTACTAACTTACCTTCAAGTGCCTTAGGTGTACAGTATTATAATAGGTGCTAGTTAGAACCTTAACCTTATAGCTGTTGATAGACTGGAATTTGACTCGGAAGCAGATATATGTTGGGCTTCCATCGAGTTTGCTAATAATGGTATCCTCCACCTGGTTAGCAATTACAGACCCCCAAGTTCCCGTAATATTTAGTTTTGGACCAATAACAAGATAGTTTGAGTAAGCTAGTTAATTGGTAAGAGTAGAAGGATGGCCAATGTCGTCTTAGCAGGTAATTGCAATTTTCCTGATATTAACTGGCAACCCATTATACAACAAACACAAAGACACAAGCCACTCATTACAACGTTTTCAACATACCAAACGAGTACGGACTAGTACAACTAACAAAAGAGGTCAATAGGCCTGTATCCAACAACGTACTAGATCTCGTAATGACCACAAACACTGAAAAAGTTAAAGACATAAAAGTGGTCCCTGGTATCAGCGACCATCTGGCTGTACTCTTTCAGGTTAATATGATACCTAAATCTCAAAGAATTCCCACGCTGGACTATCTTTAAGTACAATAAGGCAGATCATGATGCTATTACATATAAAGTTAATACTGCTTTTGAAGAATATATGAATAGAGACCCAGATACTGTAACAGTTTAAAATCGGAGATTTTTCTCAAATGCTGTAAACACATTTACGTCACTTATTCCACACAATCTGACAGAAGGTAAAATTAGCCATCCATATATCACTCCAAAAATTGTTAAGAGTATGAAAAAGAGGGATAAGCTTTATCTTAAAGCAAGGAAATTCATGTCTGCTGCTTCTTGGCACCGATACAAAACTGTAAGAAATCAGGTTAAAAGAGGAAAAGAAGAAGCCTATTGGTTCTATGTGAATATTATCATCAGAAATAGCCTCACACCCAATAATAGTAAAAAGTTGTAGTTGGTCCATTCAATGGTGTCGAATGCTTTTTCAACATCAATCAGAAATAACAGTCTAGATAGATTATGTTTATCGTAGTAATGTATAACATCTGTTATAAGTCTAATATTTTCGCCAATATATCTACCCCTAATGTAACCAGTTTGATCTTCATGAATCAAGTCAGGCAGAAATTTTGCAACCTTAAAGCTAACACTTTGGTTAAGATTTTGTAATCAATATTTAATAAAGATAGGGGTCGCCAGTTTTTCAACAAAGTACGAGATTTATCTTTCTTTGGAATTAGGGAAATGATTCCTCTGATTTGATCAATGGACAATTCATTATTAACTTCAAAGGCATACTGTAAACTGTTAAAAACTAAATATTTTATATCATCCCAAAAGAATTTATAAAACTCTGCTGTAAAACCATCAGAGCCAGGACTTTTCTCATTTTTAAAACGTTTCAATGCATTTGTACATTCATACATTGTTAGGGGACTGTCACAAATAATTTGGTCTGATTCTTTAAGTTTAGGCATGTCAGGATTTTCTAACAGCTGTTTATATGTATTTTCAAGTACTTACTGATCCCAGTCCAAGTTTTTGGAAGTGTATAAATTCTGATAAAATGCCTGCTCTTCATGTAAAATTTCTTTCGGATTAGTTACTTCCAGATTGTTTTTAAATAATTTTGCATGCAGCAGACGGAAGAATATTTAGTCAATGAAGATGAGAATTAAGAGGACAGCAATCCAAACGTAGTTGTGTATGTATAATATTGGGAAAACTTTTGCTATGCGAGTAGCGACATGGGACAGGATCAACGGACAGAAAAATACTTTTTAGTCTAGATTTGAATTGAGCAAGTGAAGTAGATTGCTTTATATCGTCCGGAAGGTCGTTCCAAAGTTTAATAGCAGAGGGAATGAAAGAATTACCAAAACAATTTGATGTAAACTTTATTTGTCTCAAACTCCGGCGGTTGCGAAGATGGAAGGTTGGATGAACGGCATCAAGTGGGACCACATCCGAAAGATAAGCAGGGGTCAGCCTGTTAACCATTTTGTAAAACAGAATCAGTTTGTAATATTGGCGCTTTCTGGCCAAAGTTGGCCAACCTAATTCGGTAAGAAGTAAATGTCGAGGAGTACGTTTAAGTGCACTCAAACAAATGCGTGCCGCTTCATACTGAACAGATTCAAGTGAATTTGTCAGGTCCATCGTGCAATTATCAAATAGGACGCATCCATATTCCAGAATAGGGCGTATCATGGCTTTGTATTGTCTGACTAAGGTGTTACGCGATAATCTATATTTAAGTCTAAAAAATAAAGTTAGGTGTTTCCTCGCTTTGTCAATGATTCTAGTTATGTGAGCATTCCATTTCAAATGATGAGAAAGGGTAATTCCCAGATGGGTATGATTTAAACCTTCCGGGATTAAAGATTCGCCAAGAAATAAAGGTGGATGATCAGGTTTGTTGTGTTTAGCTGAAAACAAGAGGGCTATATATATATATATATATATATATATGTAACGACTACATTTTCAGAAACAGTAGCACTAGATTGTGAATTATAAATGACTGGCAAGATTCATTTCTAGATATGTGACAGACCTGTAATGAACAATCAACATTATTTCAGAGAAGTTATTTCATGCAAATAAAGTAAGGGGACGGGTATATAGATTTCCATATGGCAGACCTAGCTCTGGTTTTTATCTACTACACATAATTACTGTATGTGGCATACACAGAACTTCGTCCGTGTCAGGCAATGCATCAGCCGTAGTCCACTCAAATCTATTTTTTCAAAAGCTTCAGTTGGTCTTGTAATGCTACAGTTAAAATAATATGGCCTGGGAAAATAAGGACCTTGCTGCACAATTTGAAAAAAAATACAACATAAACTACATTCATATTTATATTTACAAATTTAATTTACATGAAAACTATATGTACATGTTCTTATCACTTTGTCGGAAGCAAAGTCCATTGTATTCTGATCCAACTTGACATGAAAGCTTTTTTGTCCATGTTCTTATCGCTTTGTCATGAGAAAAGTTCACTGTATTCTAATCCAACTTGGTACAAACAGCCCTGCAGAACTCTGCCATCTCAACCCTGTACGCCGACTCGCGGAACTCCCCCTTGACCTGTAAAGGCAGCATAGCACGCGGAAATGCCAGGATCTGGGCCGGGTAGGTGCACTTACAGCCTTCGGGACCAACTTCCTTTTCCTGCAAAAACAAAACACGACAACATGACTAGTTAATTAAACTGCTCCCCCCCCCCCCCATTTTGTTTATTGAATGTAAAAATGCTAAGTTGCATTATTGAATTACTGCATTACATTTGTGAACAACCCATAAGAATATTACGACAAGCAGAGACATGATCTAGAAGCTCCCTGCTACAAGACAATTTTGGGTAACATTCTAAACTATCAACTTGGTGAAAAGATCGAAAGTGGTATAAGTGCTGCAGAAAATCATATACTTCGGACAACTGCTCCAGATAATCAGAAAATAATTCAAGTGTTGTTATCTGGGACTTACTCTCAAACTCCTAGCCCATGAGCAGTAGTGAATAAATCTCATCTTCCTCTGCGCCATGTTTCTCTTCAGCTGGAGAGCTGTAACGCCAAGTTTCAAACTCGTCACAAATCCATGGCCGTCATATCTACAAAAGAAAATTAATAAAAGTATCAGTCCAGGTAATAATACGGCCCAAACTGACTGTGTAACACTTAGTTACACATGTGTGTTTAAAAAAAAAATTCCCTTCACCATGGGACTCATGGTACTCTCCCGATACGAAGGGGGGAGGGTGTACGTGTTCAAAATGATAAGTAAACTGCTGGACATATTTTACCCGAATGTGATGGGGTTTTATGCAATTTTCGGAATATCATTTTCCTTGTATTTAGTTGGAAGTGAACTCCATGTATTTATTTGGAAGGGAACATTTGAAAGTTACTACTCAAACTCCAAGATTCACTCCTATCTGTGTTGATACATGCAAATACTGAAAATCAGAAATAGGTCCTACAGCATTGTCTAGCTCCGGCTACTTGTTGAATATTGAAATGTTGTATATTTGCTCCCATGTGCATCCATGGCAAAACTGGGAGAGAAAGTCGGCATGATCCACAACCTTTTGAAAATGTCCATATTCATTTTTTGCGAGAGCCAAACAATAGCTGTCAACTGAAAGTAGACTGTGATGAAATAAAAATCTTCTGCATATGAACTTACATACGTACGTTGACATGGTTGATGTATTAGTTTCAATGGGCAATTACCAGAACGGAAACATTTACGGTAATATGATAGAACAAGGCCTACAGAAATATTACTTTTCACTCTCTGTCATAATATCGACGATCCATGGTCATATCAATGCTACGCAAAGAACAAACAAATAAATAACAAACACTTATATGTACGTACCCCAGTTGCGTAATCTCGTCTGTAAGTGCCGTCTCTCCCACTGCAACTAACTCGGCTGCTTGACGTTTACGTAGCTGGGCTTTAGTTTTTTTTTTTCACTTTAGGCATTTTTCTGAATTTGCTTTTTGGATTTTACACCTTCTGTGCTCTTGACTGTACTGTCAATGTGTGAACATGAACGAAGACTGATTGTAAGTTAGTCAGCTAGATCATATATGAATGCCACATTGGCACCACCAAAGCTGAGCAAGAGAACCAAAGAATTCACAATGTTTCATGTTCAGATAAAATGCCACAATAAATAGGAAACCCATGATGAAATTCAACATAATGAAGGACACCAGTATAATTGTTTAATTTCGCTGAATACGGTAATGGTTTCCGCGTGTTGCGTATCGGTATTCGATCGCAAACCAAGATCAAAGGACTCCGAAGTCAGCATCGTTTATGTTCCATTATGCCCCTTTAGATGTAGAACATCGCGTCTGTCTAACTCTTTCCTCCCAGATGCTATCAAACAGTGGAATAACCTGCCTTCCGACATCAGAGATTCACTTTCTCTACATATATTCAAATCGAAACTTAAAAATACTCTTTTAGCCACAGACACTGTTCCCGAGTTCTATCTCCATGGTGACAGATTTGCTAATATTTGCCACACGTAATTACGCCTAGGATTCTCTAGACTAAACTCCGACCTTCACAAAATTAACATCCTTCCTGACCCATCCTGTGCCTGTTCTTATCCCACTGAAGACCCCAAGCATTTCCTACTCTTCTGTCCCTATTACATCGTTCCGAGAAACAGATTACTGAATACTGTTATTCCTTTGATTGCTCCGGGGGTTAGCCCGCATCTTATAATTCATATTGGTAGTGATAGGTTAATTGAAATATTTCTCCGTGGCAGTAACGAGCTTTCGAACTGCCTGAATATCCAGATCTGTGATGCTCTCCATCAGTACATTATTGATACCAGGCGCTTTAACGACTCAATGTTTCCGTTACTGTTACTGTAGTATTCATCGGTTGGACTATGCAAATTTATTTGTATCATACCTTTTTTCTTTAATGGGTAAATATTGAACTCAATTCATATTGGTTATATGTGCCCCTTCCCGTTGCCAGGTGTGTGGACGATCGCGGATTGCTGCGAAAACACCGTCGCAAATTACCATATCCAAACAAACAGAAACCAGTACGTGTACTAGACAGCTAAACTTCCAAAAGTTTAAACGCAATTTTTTCATATAAATATTTAATTTTTAAATCTGATTTTTGGTGACAATATACTTCAAGTATTGTGCTTTCAGGAAATGATAAAAACCCATTTTGCGATACGGGAAAGTTAGGCCTCTACGCTACAACGATGCCGACAGTATGCACATGGACTGGGTTTTCTGTATGGTCAGTTGGTACAATATTTGTTGAAATTGTAGGCATGAATTTAAATTTGAATGCCCCTCGCATACACTGACCCATGAAGCAGAACAGACGTAGCAGAGCAGATTGTCCCATTCATGATCAGAGTACATGAATGGATATTTACTTTCTGTAGTTTACCATATTTTGGTCCCTGTCGGAATTTATTATGTGGTATAGATACATTGTCTGTTTTTTCAGCTACCAAAATATTGTTGTACATGAATCTTGCAGGTGACATAGTTCTGGTCTGTTTGACTGGTACATATATAACCATGTCTTTGTCATGTGCAAAATCCGCCAGAAAAGTTTGTATAACCAAGCTTATGAAGTTGGGCCACAAAATATTTACTATATTGGTCGAGGGTGACAGATTGGCTGATATACCAGCATTCATACCTCAATTCAAAGTAGCGTTTGACGATTTTTCTAAATCGCCTGAATATGTCACAAATTTGGATAAAGAAAATATTGTGGATCATGAAGTATATTATGATCATGTTGAATCCACTTATCTCAAAGTTTTGGCCAGTGCTAAAGATGCAAAACAGCTGCGTCTTTCGGCTCACCTGGGCCTGGCTGCACCAATGAATAGTAAACTCTATGCTTTAGTTACTCCGGACGTAAATATTTATGCTGGTTGCTGCGATGGAGCACAGACGCCATATGGGTCGTAAAGTTGGTTGCAGTGTACTACCGTTTTATGCCTGCCAGATAGCAGGCACAAGTAAGGCGTAGGTAACGAGCTTGATAAGCCTACCTCTTTACCTCTTCGAGTTTGTAACTAAGTTGTCCATTTGTAGAAAATATCATTTAAAAAAATGGCATTAACAGTGTAGGAATATTCGACGAAGAACCAAAATAAGTAGCATAACGCAAGAATGAAGAGTTGCAGCTAATTATAAAAGAATAAGTAAAATTTTGATGGGCCATGTAATGAACTGGTATCCCTTCACAGGACATATATGATGGAAATAATGAAAGAACGAAAAATAAAGTTCAGTATTTGTCATATTTACGAACCGAGATTTATGACACAACATATATATTTTCTTTGATTTACATTTTAGAAACAATAGAGTCTATACTGTTGGAGTAGAATATTAAAGAAAAAATTTGACTGTTTTTGTTGTAATGAATGTTATGATAATTATAGTGTTATATGGGACTGTGCTCTCTTTTGGATCACCAAGGCAAGACTGGTGATTTCATTATGAACAATGCTAGGTTTTAATTTCATCTGTTTGGTTTTGAGAGTAAGAACAAATTGAATGAGGTTTCGTCCAAAGTTGTCACATTACCTGGGCGTACTTTTAAATGTTTTGCAAGAAAGCTCATTTCCGCCAACTATTGAGCATGACCTAGAACTGTGTCACGCATTCCGTTCAACCCGAGAACAATGTCCGTGTATACACCCTCCACTGGCTTGGGCCCTCCTCCCGTTAAGAGGTACTTTCTGTTGAAATCTTTTTCGCCCGTGCCAGCAAGTCACTCCATTTGTGTTTTACTTCATCCAGAGTCCCAGCTGTCCACCTGTTGCACTGACAGAAAGTAACGGGACTTTTTAACTTGCTTTGCAAAGTATGTTTATTGATGCTGTAAAACTCTTAACAGTTTCCTTATTCCAATATTTATAATTTTTTTCTTTCTCTTAACACCCGACATGATTGAACGAGTTCATGTAGCTACTAGTGTGTCAAATGTCACCTAAACAAAGTACAAACTTGCCGTGCGCGGGGCTGAGTTGTGCAATAACATGTATGCACAGCACTTGCCTGCGTGGCAGACTCTAATGTTTTTGTTTCTGCATTTTACTTGGTGGGGGGACCAACGCCACTTCAGAGGCAAGCACAACACATGCCCGGTAAGACTTTACAACTGAGGGGTGTCACTGTGTTTTGTGGGGCCACAAATAAACTATCAAGTGTTCATACATTCAATTCAACGTCGCACTGGTGCAACTGGACTAGCCGGTGAGGCCACGATGGATGTATGGACGCCAGTGTAAGTTACTTAGAACAGCGTACCTTACGACTCACCTGTGCAGCCGGGTAGAGTAATAATGTGATTGGGTAGCCTTTGCTACCAAAGTTAGAGTTTGAGGTTTTCTTTGGAGAACCTATAAAGTGCCATACTTTCATAAAGGCTTTCAAGGCTAGCGTTGAAAAGTGGAGACTTGCGTGACAGATATGTTTTCTTTTTTACAGAATGAGAAAAAATACTAATTGGCCCTGTCAACTGGATACATGCATTGCACCTTATGTATATGTTGTTATGCAAATCATATTATGTGTTTCTGTCAGGATATTCTCGCGAGATCTTCTTCTCCTTTTGTTTAACCCTTCCCGCGAAATTCGACTTGGTCTCTGTTCCTTTCATCTCCTGCACTTTGCACAGGACCTTTCCAGGCATCATGGCCATCATGGGAAGGATTCACGACAACGCCATGGGAGAGGCAGTCGTGGACGTGACAGGAGGTCCAAACGTTTTTTCCAGACACCTTGTTCACATGAGGAATAGTGACAGTGACAGTGCTTCCTGCGAGTCCGATAATTCCTTTAGTTATGCACTTTCTTCTAACGATACAAAGTCTGATTCATTATACAGCTATGATGACAGCAAATAACTTAGTCACGGCCTCAAAGGTAAGAACAAGTATTGTCATAATAAAAAATCTGACTGTAAGCAGAAAGCTGCTGATTACATCACGAAAAGGGAGGTATGGCCATAAGCACTGTTATCATTGCAACACTCCAGTAGAGATTTTTCACACGAAGAACTTAATATGCCTTTGTTTGTTGCGCGTTTTCTCGAATCTGTGTCATTGAATTACAAGAAAAAGAAAAAAAGATTTCAGCGATATTAAAAACAAACTTAAACACCTGAGTTCGTTGATGCACAATGCTGCTCATCTAGATAGGGAGACTGTTCTTGACATGAATGCCGCTATTGTAATCAAAATTGAAAGGGGTAACCACAAATGGGGGGCTTCCTTTTGGGATATCGAGTCTAGAGTTTGGAATACTCGTTCACATAAGAATGAGTCAAAACCAAGTAAGACAATTTCCAACAATTCTGGCAACAAATCTCCACCATGTTTTGCAAGGCCTTCCAATCCGGGAAATGTGCTAAATCAGCTCCTCATACCACAATCATTAGAGGGAAGAAACACAACGTTTCTCATAT
This sequence comes from Hermodice carunculata, assembly GCA_964020975.1. Taxonomy (NCBI): domain Eukaryota; kingdom Metazoa; phylum Annelida; class Polychaeta; order Eunicida; family Amphinomidae; genus Hermodice; species Hermodice carunculata. The sequence continues at coordinate 73,548,100 of OZ026613.1, read as the reverse complement.
CTATGTTTTGTGTTGGATCGTGGAGAAAGTTCAAAGGGAGCATCCCGAATAATCTGTGGATTGTAAGTGGCACGGTACATCTGTCGCAGAGGTCAAATTATACACCGTAAATGACTACATAGCAGCAACAGTGGTAGTACTCAGTTGCATTTTTCTCCTGTGGTTCATTGCCATAATTCTGAATCACCCGATTTAGATTGTAATGTATATGATTCCAGTACCTCAGTGTCAAAAACAGCAGCTGTTAATAATACCATGGATAAACTTAGTGATTTTAGTCTTGGTATTAGTGGTGCATCCCTTTTGCAAGAAACTTAGTCAATTACAGTTGTGTATTAGTACATTGAGTTCAGATACAGTTACACGTAGTTTTAAGCAGATTTCATGTCAGGTGCGGTCCCCTTCTCCAGCTCTGAGATTCATGCAGCTACAGATGTGTTTGATCACAACAGAAAAGAAACGTTTGATGATCATCTTATTTTTCAAACTCCAGAATCGGTAGTAGGTGCTCCCACCTTTAATATTGCCTTAACACCTGTTTACTCTGTATTTTCTCAGTATGATTCATATGCTCGAGTTCTTGATTCTTGTGATCATGCATTGGTACCGAGTCTAACAGGGGCCGTATCTGAATGGCCGCAGTCAAATTCTTTATCTGAAACTTATATACAGTTACATTACTGCATGGTTACATCGGGTGTGCACAACTTTTGTGGGTGCAGGTTACCTGTACCCACACATTTGATCATATGTACTTGGCCTCAAATGCTAACTGTACAGAATTATCATGACCTAGCCATTTGTGATTTCTTATGTTTTGGTTTCCCCATCGGGTACCATGTTTCATATTTACTACAATGAAACACGAAATCACAACATCCCTCATTTGTTCCCATTTCATGTTGACGAATTAATTAGGAAGGAACTTGAGCTAGGGGGATCCATCGATCCTTTTGCTAGCAATCCCCTTACATCTGAATTATTTGTGTCATCACTTAACACAGCACCCAAAAAGGGGGTTACCTTGCTTGACAAACCGGTTATTGTAGATCCCTCTTGGCCTATTGGGCACACTGTCAATGATAGTATTCATAAAGATTACACTAGGGGAGTTTGTTCACCTTACTTATCCATCTATCGATGAATTTTCCATGATAGCTGGCTTCTGCAGGGCCCGGGTGTCTTATGTTCAAACATGATTTGAGTCGGGGCTATAGACAGTGGCCAGTTTGCCCAGAGGACAAAGGCTTCCAAGGTTACTCTTGGAGGGGTAAATTCTTTTTCTTGATACCACTTTCCCTTTTGGCCTTAGATCGGCAGCAATCATTTGCCAAAGAGTCGCAAACGCCATCGCCTTTCTGTTTACGTGTAGATGGAAAGGTTTCGAATCGTGAATTATATTGATGATTTGGGCAGCGCTGATCAACCTTATCAAGCACAGGAAGCTTATACAGTCAGGACGCCTTTAACCGTCACTTGATAATTCAGCACCCTTGAAATTCGGGAGCAATAAGCTCTGAACGGATATCCCCCATTGATTTATTACATGATAATCCGGCACCCTTGAATTTCGTCACCGGCATGTTAATTGCAGAACAAAAGGGCTTTTTTAAATGTAATTTGCCTCTTTAATCCGTCACTTGATATTCAATGGAGCATATACCTTGCAATTACATACCTTGTTGCGCCGTACCGCAAAATCAACAATCACCTGATGTGTTCCAAACAAGTTCTGAGTTGATAAGATGTTTAATTGTTCCCGCCTTAAATGGTTAAATTTCATTGCAATGGCCAGAATCCAATGAGGGATTTTTGTAGTGACGACGTAGCAAAAGTTCGGCGAAGAGAAGAACAGTTACAAGATATGAAAAGTGAGCCCAGTAAACAAAAAAAAAAAATTTCGGATTTCTTTGTGTCAAAATCAGATATTAAAGGCAAAATATGTCCAAAAACGTGTGTGAGATATACATTAGGGTTGGGACATTGATGCCGGCTTGCTCCAGTAATTTTGAATGTAACATTATTTGTACATGTGGATATGAATCATTGAATAAAGTTTTTTTCCTATAATTTGCACATTTCATATTTACTCATTGTTAGTTGCAAATTTGGTCTCTTTATTATTATTCTCTATATATCCTGGTAATTATACTGTGATTTGTAAATCTGGCAACCTTGCTAATCCGGCAAAATGACCAAAAACAGATGGTGCCAGATAAACGCGGCCTGACTGTACCTACCTGGGTACATTACTCGATTCTTTAGGCATTGTTGGGGGTTCAAGAGTCTGTACAAAAAGCGATTCCATCTTCCACTGGTATTATTTTCCTGGGGATCCTTTGTAATTCTGTTACCATGACTATGTCAATTTCGTCTGACAAATTATGTGAAATAATGGAAACATTACTTTCATGGTCCGAGAAATCAGAAGCTTCCAAAAAGGAAGTCTAGCAGCTGATCAGCAAGCTACAATTTGCTGCCAAATGTGTTTGACTAGGTAGAGTTTTTATATCCTGTATGCAATGTCTTTTAAGATCCATTCATATGTTACTAGCGCACACACGGGTTCCTTAACTCGCATATTTTATCAAGGACACGATTTGGTGGTAGAAATTCATGCACCATTATAATGGAGTATCTATTATACCGAGCTGAATCTGGTCTCGTGCAGACGTGATCTTCTCCACAGATTCGTGTTTCATTGGATGTGGAGGGATATTGTACATCAAGAATATATATTTTCATTGTGAATTTTCCAACTTCATCATAGATGCACATTTAGACATCAATGGGCTGGAGCTCCTTATCATTGTCGTTGCAATCAAAATTGAGGGTCAACTTTTGAAAGGACTTCGTTGTCAAATTTACTGTGACAATTCTACATCCGTGACGGTTATTAATTCTGGTTGGTCAAAAAACGCATTTTTAAATGCTTGTTTAAGAGAGATCGCTTATCTGTTCCCTTGTAACAAATTGGAAATATGTTGTTTGCACGTTGCAGGTACTCAAAACAGACTGTCTGATAATTTATCTACATGGCACTTTAATGCCAAATACAGACTTGATTTCCTTAATAATGTGGATTATACTCATGTCAATGTGCCTGTACCGGAACATTTATTTCAATTTGTTGCTGACTGGTAACTGTTTCTCATATATGAACTATGAATTTGAATAAGGCTTGTCAGTATACATATGAGTAATTCAAATCACTTACCAGTTCACCATGGATGCTTTTTCGTTCCCTCACATTGCATTGATATATTTTCTATGTTTGAATCACTCAAGTTTCAAATCTGTTTTAACTTAATGGCATTCACCATTTGGTATAACCTGGGTTTTGATTCGCCATATATGCCCACTGTATGTGATATAGTATTGTAAATTGTACAGTCATGTTGCAATTGACTCTCTTCATTATACATTTTGTGTTTACAGGAGCTGAATGCGAATTGTTAAGAAGGCAGTATGAACAAACCCAGGGAGATGAATGTGCCCCGGGCACAAAGGCCTACTTATGTACCCAGTGGAGGTCATTTAGCATGTTTTGTTTCCATTCTTAATTGTATTACCTATGGGCCTCATTGGATACTATTTGTCTGTACCTACATTTTGAAACAGATCCTTCAAATCAATGCTTACTCTTAGAAATTATTTACATGGGGTTGAACTCCTCACTATTTCTCCAGGTTTGAATTTCCTGTTGTTCATAATTTTGAATTAAAATTATTACTCAGGGATTTTGACAGATCACACCCTCATTCTCCTAAGCAGACCTTGGCTATTTTCCCTGGCATACTCACTAATATTTATGAATTCATTAATACTTCAGACCCACTCCATATTGCATGTTGGTCATCTTTTCTTTTAGCTTTCTTCTTGAAGGCAAGGAAATCAAATCTGGCGCCATCCAGTTGGTTTAAAGTTGACCCAAGTAAACATTTACCAAGGAGAGATATATCTGTATCTGACACTTGTCTCATAGTCAACCTAACTTGGTCGAAAACAAGTCAATTTGGAAGGAGGATACCTAGCATCCCCATCGTCAGCATTCCATGTTCAATTTGGTGTCCTTTTACGGCTTACTCTCGCCTTCTACATCTAGCACCTGCTCAAGTCGATATGCCTGCCTGTACATATGGCACTCAGTCATCTGTTACCTCTTACAAATTTCTTCGTGTCTTACGTCAACTGTTAAACTTAGTAGGTTATGATGCTCATTTATTTTCCGGACATAGCTTCAGGCATGGTGGTGCATCTTTCGCTTTAAAGGCAGGTGTTCCCAGTGACTTAATAAAGCTGGTTGGCGATTGGAAATCGGATGCATATTCACGTTATTTACATATATGTCATTTGAATCAAAATATGCTGTTGGACTAAGAAAGAGGGATAAAATTATGAGAGATTTTCACTCTTAGAGTTATGAGATTCACCTTACATTATACTTGTATTCAGTGTGTGTCTGCATTCACATACTTGCCGTATCGAATATTTCAACCTCACAAGGAGGTACTCCACACAGAGTCTTTATAAGTAAAGTAATATATTTCTACATAGGTTTCTTGGTTACAATCATATTAGTTATTCAGAATCAAACCGTGTTTGCGTATACTGCTACTACATTTAATTTTTGTGACACTGCCATTTACGAATATGTTTATTGTAACTGTGTCCTTGAATTTTTTAATTGATTAACTGGTTATTAGTAGACCCGTACTGGATGGTGTGTCATGAATGTGCATTTTCATGCTCACTATGATTGTGTATATAGGACAATTGCATTGATCTTTATTATTGAGTACATTCTTTTTATTGCAGTAAACATGTTCCTTTATATCACAGTATGATCTCATATGGTATTTATCAGTTTATAAACTACTCAAAACTTATAACTCTCCACCTTTTTAACTGAAAATAAAGCACCCACCTTAAATAAAATGTTTAAAAAGACAATGTATTTGTAAATTGCAAGTACCCTAGCACATAATCCATGAGTATTCACTTGATTTCAGATTCGTGCTTGGCTACACATGCACTTATTCTAAAACAAAGCTGAAAAATGACTTTGCAAAGAAGTGTTTTGTAGTGCATTATGTGTGTGGCTTCCCTGTCCCCATTTAAGCTCTTCCTAACATTGTTTTCTTTCACCTTACAATGACACGAGTGGATGATTTGGACAAGAACAGGGACAGTTAGGAGTATAAATTGTAGCAGAGCTTGAGATCAGGTATGGGTTCTCCATCAGCTTGCAAACCTGCTGGACGAAACATGCCAAGACTCTCAACTGTAGACCGGGCTAGAGCTGTTGGCCAAATTGAGGCTGGAGAAAGCTGTCGTTCTGTGGCAAGGGCCCTTGGTGTAAACCGTCGCACCATAAATGACCTGTGGCAGAAATTCCAACGCACTAAGGATGTAGCCAACTTGCAAAGGCAGGCACGATCAAAAGTGACTACCAGGCGCCAAGACCAGTTTATCGTCACAACAGCTCTTAGGTCTCGAACAACTACGAGCATTGATATTTGAGACATGCTCCGTGCTGCTTATCCACATCAAAGAAGAATATCTGATCAAACCATAAGAAATAGGCTATATCGCCAAGGTCTCAGATCCAGATGCATGGTCCAGAAGCAGAGCCTCTTGCCTCGACACAGGGAAGCCAGGATGGATTGGTCAAGAAGTCACCTTCGCAAATCCAGAGCAGAGTGGGCTAATGTCTTGTTTACAGACGAATGTCGCTTCTGTGTCCACAATAAAGACGGGCGAGTGAGGGCTTAGAGAAGAACAGGAAAAAGACATGCTGAATGCTGCGTCAAGCCCACTGTCCCATTCGGAGGAGGCAGCATCATGGTGTGGGGAGGCATATCAGCAGACGGAAAGACAGAGCTGGTGTTAATTTATGGAAGCCTGAATTCCAGGAGGTACATTACTGACATCCTACAACCTCACGTTATCCAGTATGCTGGTGCCATCGGGGACGAGTTCGTGCTAATGCAAGACAACGCCAGACCACATGTGTCCCGTGATGTCCAGGGCTTCGTTGCTAATGAGGGTGTTGAGGTGATGGAGTGGCCAGCCTGTTCCCCGGATCTGAATCTGATAGAGCATGTCTGGAGTCAGCTGAAGCAGAAGGTATACCCTCAGATGAACGCTGCTTCAACTATTGATGATCTGCGCCATTTAGTTCAGCAGGAATGGGGCGATTTGCCTAGGGCTTACCTTCGTAAGCTTGTATACAGCATGAGGAGAAGGTGCCAGCAGTGCCATAGCAACCGAGGTGGTTACACAGAATATTGACTTTACCATGGTTCAACAAGCATACTGTGATGCGTTGATGATCAAATCATTGAGACATGTCTTCTGTGATAAACGAAAAACTTGATTACCCACTTCAGGTTTCATTGAATCTAATGTTGCAAACTTCAAATTTTACCTTTCACTCAAAACTAGTCATGTGCAGTGAAGCATGGACTCCTTAAGATGGTCATTTTTCTGTTAACGCTGTACCGAGAGTATGAAGATAAAATATATGATACTGAAATTCCAAAATATTTGTTCATTATTTTATTACATACAAGTACATAAGTGGAGAGTTATAAGTTTTGAGGAGTATATATATATATATATATTTATGTTCAGACACCAACGATGACTCAGGAATGGCTGGATATTGCAGACGATTTCGCATAGAAATGGAATTTCCCAAACTGTTTGGGTGCGCTTGATGGAAAACACTTGGTGATGAGGCAGCCTGCTTATAGTGGCAGTACCTATTTCAATACTTTAGTATTGTTTTGCTAGCGCTTGTAGATGCTGATTATAAGTTCATCTTTGTGGATGTGGGCTGCCAAGGGAGGATAAGTGACGGCGGGGTGTATGCAGCATCATCTGTGACAAAGGCAATGCAAGCAAACACTTTACATCTCCCATTAAGAACACCACTTCCAGGCACCACGGAACCAATGCCCTTCATGATTGTGGCGGATGATGCTTTTCCGCTAAAGGAAAATGTCATGAAACCCTTTCCACACCGGAGTTTGTCCAAAGAGCAACGCATTTTCAACTACAGGCTTTCTAGGGCTCGCAGGGTAGTTGAGAATGCGTTTGGCATTTTGGCCATCCGATTTCGGGTATTCCTGGCACCGATGCTGTTGCAACCAGAAGATGTGGAAAGGGTCGTACTTGCAAGTTGTGCTTTGCACAACTTTCTGCGATGCCATGCCTCTTCTAGGCGAGTGTACTTGCCCCCCGGATCTACATGTACGGATACGGAGGACACAGATATACCCAACATTATTCCAGACAATGGCGACAGGAAGGCAATCCCCAAGGGGTTATGGGGCTTCAAAATGTCGCGAGGAGAGCGACTGACACAGCGCAAAACGTTCGTCAAACCCTGTGTACTTTTTTTTACCACAACAGGAGCAGTCGAATGGCAAAATGATAAAATCTGAAACTTTGGGGGAAAAAAGTACCCGCTCCGGAGGGGAATTGTGGACCTTGAACTTCTTGTCGCAATGAATTTGTTGCAGAATTGCAGTCGCTGTAACAAATATTCTCTTTTCTTTTGTTGATCGGCGCTACTTCCACTTTTAGGGCCTTTTGTGTGGCGACTGTATGGTGTCCTGAGACTTCGGATTTTCTTATTTACATCATCTAATAAAATAAGTACATTCACCCATATTATGTGATACGGCAATGTGTAATACCAATATAAATGCAAATATACAGACGTAATGACACTGATCAACTCGTGCGTCCTAATGTAGTACTGGCAATTTACTCATGAGATTTTCGGATATTGAAGTTTTTTTTTTTTAATTTTTGTGTCACATTTATTTAAAGCTCCTATGCAAGAAAAACTATATCCTATTTTTATATGTGAAACTTTCGTTTCACACCGATGCACGCCTGTGCAAATTCCTTACACACACCTACATATACGTGTGTGTGTGTTTTAAAAAAACGTATGTGTAATACTGTAATTAACCAATCTGAAGCCAAGAAACGTATCCGTTATTGTACACATACCATATATATATATATATATATATATATATATATATATATATATATATATATATATATATATATATATATATACCATATATATATATATATATATATATATATATATATATATATATATATATATATATATATATATATATATATATATATATGGTATATGTATATATATATATATGTATATATATATATATGGTATGTGTGTGGGTGTGGGTGTCTGTATTGAATGGACATAATTGGACAGCTATGCCCAAATTGCCCTGTACATTATGAAAGTTCCACGCATTAATACAGGTCTTGCTGATTAAGTGTTGAATATCATTACTTTCTTACCTGATACTTTGACGATGGCAGCTATCTCTTTGATGAGCTTATCTCGAATATTCCTGTCTTTGTATTGGGGCATTGTAGTGCCCCATAGGGAGGGCGCTCTCCATATGCTTCAATTAAGTTGTCCATCTGTGCTGCAGTTAAGTTTGTATCCTCGCCAAGCACACTCTCTGCAGCAGTGGGATCTTCGTTGGCACGCAGCATAGAAAGGTTGCAATGGCATAAAGAAAGGTAACTAGAAAACAGGGCAGGGTTCTTTTTATTTCGATTGATTGGTTATGCAACGAAGTGGCTATTCCGTTCACAAGTACTTGCAAAGGGCTCGTGCTACGCAACAGGTCACGGCAAAATCCGACAGTGCTGGGTTGCATGTGACTTGTTGTAAAGGCCAGTTTTGCACGTGGCACAGTGGCTACACGAAGCAATTCATTGTATGCAACGCGTCGCATGTGACATATCACATCGTGTATAGCATACTTTACCTGGCAGGTGTTGTGCATACAATTTATTACACGATTGACCCTCGCGCACGACACGCTTTGTTAAAGTGACATTTGACACACTTGTAGCTACATGTACTCGTGTCATCATATCGGGTGTTAAGAGAAAGAAACATTTCACAGATAGTGAAATGAAGAAACTGTTACAGTTTTACAGCATCAGTAAAGACACTTTGCACAGCAAGTTAAAAAGTTTCGTTACTTTCCAAAAGAAAAAAAAAGTGGAATGACCTTTCTCGCGTAATATTTAAAAGTACGCCCACGTTATGTCACAACTTTGAAAGGAACCTCATTCAATTTGTTATTACTCTCAAAGCAAACAGATAAAAATTAAAACCTGACATTGTTCACAACAAAATCGCCTGTCTTGCCCTGGTGATCCATAAGAGAGCACAGACTCACACAACACTATAATTATCATAACATTAATTTATTGCTACAAATACAGTCAACTCTTTTCTTTATTATTCTTACTCCAACAGTATGGACTCTACGCTGTGTTATTAATCTCGGTTCGTAAATAAGACAAAAAGGGAACAAGTTTTTTTTCTTTCTTTCAATTTTTTTTTTTACATCAGATTTGGTCTGTGAGGGGAGCCGGCTCATTGCAGGCCCATCAAAATTTTATTTATACCTTCATAATTATTTGCAACTCTTCATTATTGTGTTATGCTATTTATTTTTGTTCTTCGTCGTATATTTCATACACTGTTAATGTCATTTTTTTCTTAATGATAATTTCTACAAAAAATGGTTGCAGTGAGCAGACAGCAACTCATTACAAACTCGAAGAGGTAAAGAGGGCCGTCATCAGGCTCGTTACTTATGCCCTAATTGCGCCTGCTACCTATTATTCATAAAACTGACGTTCACTGCGACCAACTTTATGACCCATATGGCGTCTACGCTCCATCGCAGAAACCAGCGTGAATATTTACGCCCGGAGTAACTGAGGAGTAGAGTTTAAGACTTACCGATGCAACCGGCCTCAGGTACATATATGTCGAATGGTTTCTTTCTTGCAGTATGTGCACGTGTTTAACTGGTAGATCATTCTGTTGACAGGACTTGTCGCCCGGGGAAAATGTTTTGAACATGATATTACCCTGTAACTGAATGGTGTAACTGATATTTGTCAAAGAATATCAATATCTGGTTCTCAAGTGCATAAATCACGCGTATTACCATATTTTACTGGTATGAATATATTCCATATGAATTCAAAATATAGATATGGGTAGAAGTCCCTGGTTAATTCTTATGATAAAATTTGTTGCTGCAAATATATGGTGGCTATACTCTTACTCGGTATTAAATTTGCACGCTTATAAAGTATAAGAGGCAAATTTACACACTTTTGATTTATATGAAGTTTTTATGCAGCTTAAACGCAAGGGTATTAATTGTACTCAGACCTGTGGTATAAATACGGAAAAGTTATATATTTACGTGGTCAAACATAAAAGTATAATATGAAGCAATTTCCAAAGTTAATGAAAATTTTATATCCCATTTGCTGTTAGTATCAGCTACTTGGGTATCAGGTACTTGGCTGACAGCTACTTGGCTAACAGCTACAGTTGTGTGACACAAAAGTGAAAAATTGCAGAGGCACGTGGGGTGTGTCCGTCAACTTTCATGGGTGTCCATAAAGTTGTGAGGTGATATGTACACGCAGTGTGTGTCCGTCAACGTGCAAAGTATCCATCTAGCTGCATTACCATGGAATAAATCATCATACCTATAGATGTTTGTGTGTGTGTGTGTGTGTGTGTGTGTGTGTGTGTGTGTGTGTGTGTGTGTGTGTGTTTTCGACCCCGAGCTACCAAGTCTATCCCTAATCATGCATGTGGGTTGTTTTTTTCGTTTGACCTTTTTCCTGTTTTTTCAACCTGCGCTCTGTAAGGAGCATGCTGTTTGAAAATGTATTTACACGAGAATTTGCATTAGCCTTTAGTTAGTTTCTAATCCTCTTTAAAGATATAAACCATATTAAACAAGATGATTGGAGCTTGACATGAGAAAAATAAAATTTTCATCGGCCGACATTAAAGGCACTGTATGCTTACCTTTCACACAGAGTACAGCTCCGCCTCGTCTGTTGCATATGCTGGTATCGTTCCTTTATAAATTGTGGATATTTAAAGTCATGAGCTATGGTGTCCTTTGGATACTTTTCTAGTTTTTAGATATTTGACATACACACATACATACGTGAGGAAAAGTAAAATGGAAACAACCATATAGTTGAAGTTAACATTTGTTAATGTGTTTGTCAAAACTCTTATTGTCCTTCGACCTGTTCTCTCTGGCGAACAGTACCTGCCCCCCCCCCCCCCCAACACGTTTTTTCTTGTGTGTTTTCTAACATGTTACTTTTCAGCTGTATATGCATGTTTATGTATATCTCTCTTTTTTCAGGTTTATATGTGTACAAGGGTGGACTCGTAATTCTCTGTGATCATGTTGTTGATTTTTGATGTAATCGTCGCTCTGTATATTTGTTTTGTCACTTTTGACAGTTGCTGCATTATTTATGTAACAGCGTAGTCAATAAACATTCATTTATGTTCTATTTTATTTACTTCTGATAAAAGATCAAGGCCAGTGTTTTGTCTGCTACAAATACATATACACGTATTTATTTACAAGTCTGTTGCTGTTGTTCATAATTTGCATATGTCAACTTCACTGATAGGGCCATACGCTGTGCAGGATTCTAGCTTTTGTTATGTCCGATAGCTTAGCTCTGGACAAAGTTAATTATGGACAAACCTGGGATGTGAAGTCGGAAAGGCACATCTATGCATAATAGTTTTAAAGATAGATATTTAACATCTTAATTTTCGAGCCCCCCTAATTAATTGGAATAAATTCAAATTTTACAACTTCGTGGCTCACTGAATACGCCTACAGCACAAACATGTGGATTGAAGTTGGAATGACACATTTGACAGTTACCACATCTCAAATCTCTGATTAACATAATCTAGAGTTATACAACTATCCCTTGTGGTTCATTCGAGACGCCTATAGCACAAACCCATGAATTGAAGCTGGAATGGCACAGCTATTCATAATAGCTTTAAAGATATTGAACATTTAAATATTTCATGTGCCCCTAACTAGCATACATTAAAATTTTACAACTTTTATTTGTCGTTGTTGGTGTGGAAAATCACTCGTGACCTGCGGTCACTCGTGTTTTTGCCCACCAACAACGATGCCTCGTAAGAGAAAAATAGTAACTCACTCTCAGCCATGTAAGATTCTCTATTTTCTGAAGAAAAAATTTCAAACAGGGAAGTTACCATTTTTCACAGGGGTTCAAATTGATACATAATATCAAATATACTCTCTTTTAATGCATGTAGGATTTTTAGATCAAAACGGTATAAACACATATACTTATATATATATATATATATATATATATATATATATATATATATATATATATATATATATATATATATATATATACAAACATATTTATTTTCTCGGGATTACCTAATAGTATACAGAGACAAATCTGGAGGCTCTCCAGTACATAGAAGGACGCACAGGAATATATAATAATAATAATAATAATAATAATAATAATAATAATAATAATAATAATAATAATAATAATAATAATAATAATAATAATAATAATAATAATAATAATAATAATAAATTTATTAAGCCTCCGTAATTGGAGAAATAAAATGTACATACAACATCATAAATTCAAGGCGACGTTTGTGCCCTATTTTGGCGCATCTGTAATATATCTTCTCCAGTGCGTGATCTTACTTTCTTTCATTTGTCAAATTATTTGGTCCGTGGATTGACAGTCAGAGGCACCCTGGTAGATCGCATTATTAAGTTCGGTTTGTGTCCGCTGGCCTTGCTTTTCGACGACACGTCCACTGGGCAGGGTGCTTCATGCAACGATGAGTTGTCCGGTGGGGGTGTCGTTGATTCTATTCGGTTCATGGTCCTGCATGAAGACTACAATAGTCCATGCGGCTAACGGAGACATCTCGTCTCTCGGCTGGCGAAAGCTTTTTGAATTGTAACTTTTGTGGTGTTTTTTGTGTGTATTTCAGTTGACTAGGAGCTTGTCTCTTACAAGTTTGTGTTATCATTTTGTTTATTTTAGCGTGCATCCATGGAGTGTTACTGTATACATGTATTTAGTTTCGTTATAAAATATATATTGATATCATTTTGTGACTTTGTAAAATTAAAATTACATGAAAAAGTCCATCGTGCATACTGTATCAAAACATTTGTTTGCATTAATCTGCAAATAAAAACTGGGGAACCAAAAGAATTAAAATCCGTAATAACATCATGTAAATATGCGCATGCAAAGTCAGTGCTCTGCTTTTTCTATAACCAAAATGTACATCCGACACATCGTCACTCCATTTACTTTGAATGAACAGAATTCACGGTGATTGGCTGATAACTGTTGGGGTCATTGGAATCAAGGTGACCCTTTTTAAGCTGCGGGGCTATTATGCCAAGCTTAATTACACTGGGTACGATTTTTAAAGTAAACATACATAGATGTATTTGAGCTAAGTGACGACATAAAATTTCAGAGTTTCCACACATATAAAGTTCTGCAGTGATCCCAGGACATCCGGAGGAACTGTTTGTATTTAGTGCTCATATCATTCAATTAACATCAGCGAGAGAAATATTGAAATGGTCTTTTAGCTCTCATCTTATCATCAACAAAAGTTTAAATGTGTGGGGTTTTTTTAATATTTTATTTTTCATTTGAACATATTTATACAGGGACACTCGTTCAGCTAAAGGCTGTTCTTCCACGTGGTCCTGTTACAAGATAAAATAATATACAAAATAATATACAGTAAGATACATACAATAAAAAAAATATATACATAACCGTATTCAGCACACACATAATACCAATATGAACAGATCAATTAAAAATAATATCGTTTGTAATTTACTTTGAACAAATCAACATTGCCACCTTGTTTTAAACAGTCAGGAAGGCTGTTCCACACTGTAGCACCATTGTAAACAAAAGATCTTTTAAAGATATCCTTACGAGGAAAAAGGAATAAAAACATTGAGTCCATTAGTCTGACGTGTTTGATCCATATTGATGTCCTTCATAAGGGTTATTTGGTCACAAGGGTAGTTGGGGGCTAAACCGTGCACACATTTATACATTAAAAGTCCAGAATGAAATCGCTACCGCTCTGCTATTGTTTGCAATTTTAATTTCCTGAATAGGTATTCCACTCGTAAATTTACATAATCATAGTTACCGGTGATTACTCTAGCGGCAGCATTTTGTAATCCCTGGGCCATTTTTAGTCCTTTCACACTGCAAGTTCCCAATACTGTGTCTGCATAGTCAATGCAGGGCAATATCGTCGTCTTATCAAATAATTCCAAAATTTTCTTCGGTAAAAACTTACTTAATCCTCTTAAAACAGCTAATTTTGACATAACTTTGACATGTAATTTTTGCAAATGTACGAACCAATTTACATTTTCGTCCAAATAAACACCCAAATATTTAGTATCACTGACTTGTATTTCTTCGCCGTCCATATAAAGTTTGAAAAGTTCCTTATTAATGGCATTGGGTGTGACAAGCATAGACTGCGATTTACCTGCATTGACTGATAGCTTATTCCTAGTGTACCATTAACTAACATCATCTAAATTATCCTGTAAAGATTCAGTTACTGCATGGAGACTTGTACCTGTGGAATAAATTGTGGTGTCGTCGGCAAACAAGTTGCACGAGCCTTTGTTTACATACTGAACAATGTCGTTAACATACAAAAGAAAGAGGGAAGGGCCGAGGATAGACCCCTGGGGGATCCCAATCGTTACACTTTGCCTATTTTATGATTTTAGTTACAAACTACAACCTGTCGCCTGTCTGATAAATATGAAGAAAACCAATTGAACTCATTGTCAATGATGCCATACTTTCCCGGTTTAAATTTTAAAATATCATGATTTATGGTATCAAAACATTTCTGAACATCTAAAAAACACACTGCCGTGATCAAGTCATCATTTTTATTTGTTAGCCAGTCATCGACTAGCTTGTGCAGGCAAGTTTGCGCTGAGTGGTCCTTCAAGTACGCAGATTGCTCTGGGCTTATGAAGTCATGCAGAACTAAGAAGTGGAGTAGTTGCTCCTGTATACCCTTTTCAATCAGTTTTCCAACGTTTCTGATTATCAGGAAAAAATTCACTAACATTAGATCCCATTATGTTCTTATAAAAATCACCTTATTGTTTAGCTGTTACAGTTGATGATACCATTCTATGATTATGCTTATTCAAACCGTTCTAAAATGCCTGCATGTTACGTTGTTTATACACTGAATTCAGCTTCCAATGACTCTCATTAATATGACTTTGAACACAGCGACGAGATTCCCTTCTGAACATATTTTTTGCACACTGCATACAGTCATAAAGAGAACCACATTTTAGGCTTACCCGCATTGGACCAAATGACCCACCCAAACCTCTTTTTATTACGATAGCAGGATAGGTCTGGACACCAGTATGGTTTGGGTCTATACATATTGAGACGGGTTACCTTTGCTTCTTTAGAAGCGGCGTGGATGCAATCATTAGTTAACCTCACATGTTCATTTAACATATCTTCTTGATCATTCTCTTTCAAAGAATAAATGGAAATGACTGGAATCGAAGACAATTTCTCTGCTACTTTAATCTTATAAAAATTCATTAGTCATCTTAAAATATTTTTATTTAAACATATTTCTTTATTCATGATTACCTATTAGTACATCGAAATGTACTGTACTAAGCTAGAGATTCTCCTGACACGAAGACACAAGAACAGTATATACAAGACACGGTCTAACTGGTTCCAACGTGTAACCATTAATGGGCAGTCTTCTCCTTTGATTCCTATTGAAGCAAGGGTCCCCCAAGGGTCCACCCTTGGGCTCCTGCTTTTGTTGGTTTTTATCAATGACATTACTGAAAATATTATTTGCGATATCGAACTCTTTGCAGATGACACAAGTTTTCTAGAGATAATATATGACCCCCTTATTTCTGCACAGCGCTTAAATACTGACCTCGAAAGAATTTCCATTTGGGGAAAACAGTGGAATGGATTATAACATTATTCAATCTGTAACTCTCCTTGTTTCCACTAAACGCGACAAGCTAAATCCTCCTCCTCTCTATCTTGGTGATTCTGTTATACCGGAAGGCACTACTTAGACCCATTTAGGCTTAACTGTGTCCCATAACTTGAAATGGGATGCTCAAATCACAAGAAATTATTGAAAACGCTTGTCCTTATTGTAAGGCAAACTCTCACGTAATACACTCTCCACAATGTATAAATCCATGATACGCCTATCGTGAAATATGGCTGTGTCATTTTTGATAAGTGATCTGATGCCCTCGCCAATTCGCTGGAATCAGTGCAGTTTGATGCAGCTCGCATGTGCATCGGTGCTAGGAAACACACTCCCCGCTACTTCCTATTAACCAAAATTGGCTGACCTATCTTGGTTAAACGGAGACAATACTTCAAACTGATTTTGTTTTTCAAAGTGATCAATAGATTAACCCCAGTTTATTTATCTGATCTGATACCTCATGCTGATACTGCTGCGCAGCATAACAATAATCGTAGAAATCGCCGATGCCTCTGTCATATCAAACTAACCACACAACGGTTTGGCAAGTCATTCATGCCATTTACCATTAAACTCTTGAATGATATACCTCTTAATTTGTTGCGTTCAATTTGTCGTATTTTGACACCGGGAGTTAAACCCTCCTCAATTGTTCAAATTGCTGGTGATATTCTTTTTACTTATATAGTATATGAAAACGAGAGTGTATGTGAACATCATAACAATGAAACAGTAGATGTTGTTCAAACGTACATATCGAAGACCAGGAGATTTATATTTTAAGCCTTCAATGCTTCCTGTATTACCCCCCCCCTTTTTTTTCTCTCCCTCTGCTTTATCCTACTGGTGACATAATGCTACACTTTATATATAGTGATAGTGCGGTGCATATATTGGGCCTATCCGTTGGTATGATGAAATCTTTTTGTACTTGTTCTTTCTGTTTCGTACAGTGAATATAATCGGAGTTTGTTTTGTCCTGTGTGTCTTGTATATACTGTTCTTGTCTCTCCATGTCAGGAGAGCCTCTAGTTTAGTCTATTTCGATGTACTATTAGGTGATCCTGAAAAAAAATGTTTAAATTTAATTCTGCACCTTCCCAGTAACACGACACTTAACCCACAGCATAACTGAATGTGTACTTTCAGGTACATTGACTTGTGATATTTCATAGGGTGAAGTTCATTTTGTACATACTGATTCATCCCCAGTTATCAGCACATATTCTCCTAAAGCAATTATTACTCGCTATGTCAAGCTATTTTGATGACTTGATCGAATTTCACATGTGTGTCCTTTTTGTTCACAAGTTTGTATATGCACTCTATGCACCAGGTTTATAAATGCCCCCCATCACACGTAACATACGATTTCAACCTGTGTATACGTCTGAATGAAAGATTTCCCATGTATAAGGATTTATTCCCATCTTTATGTTCTAGCAATAACTGAACTGCAAGTCTCGACATATTATATAACTTGAGCAATTTTTGTACATTCAATGATTCATTCTCTAGTTCTCTTAATGGGTATCTGGTCATGGTGACTCAATGTGGCTGATTCCGAACTAGCGCAACTCTCGTGTTAATAATGGAAATATAAAAGAATAAAAGCTCTGGCTGTGTGTGCCAACATTTTCAAGTGGGCTGTTTCTTTTCTGTATCAATATCACCACAGGTGTCGTTGTGAGGGTGATAGGCGGCACCCAACCTAATATATATTCAGGCACTAGCCAGTCACCAACCCATCTCTGTCAGCGAATCAGTTTGAATCCAGTTCTGTCCGAGGGTGTCAAAAAGGCACTGAGAAAGGGTTGAAAGAATATTCCGTGCTTTTGCGGTTGCAGGCACCAGGATGAACTTGGACAACATTAACACAAAAGGCAAAGTAAATTCGCTTCTACACACCCAGTGCCGTTTGCTTCCTTTGACAAGGAAGGTGGATCTGCAGTGGTGGTGCATATGACCACTAGATATTATAAAATAATTGGGCTGTCTATTTTTCAAATGAAAAAATATTTTCTCATCATTTCTCGGTCTACCACATACTTTGGACAACCAGTTGCTAAATAATGGAGAGTCTACCCAGTGATGCTAGTACAAGAAAATAGTTCAGAAAATATTGCCCATAATCATCAATTGCAACCTGCTGTTAAGTACAGCGAGATTCAAGAACTGGCATAACATTAACATTCATCATCCCATACCGATGTTAAGATATATAATTCACTCGTGACTTAACACAAGAAGCAAGTGATTTTAAACCAGTCTTCTCAACCAATGAAATATTTTTCATTGACTAGAGACCTTACTTTTTTCCTAAACATATAGGCCTAACCACTGAACAACCAAAATTTATCACTTGCAATGAAGATAAAAAGAGATACGGGAGGCCTGCCGTTTTTTAGTTCTCCTGACTTGTCACTCACCTGAGTTGGCAGCAAAAGAACAAAGTAGTACATAGGCCTATGTCATTTTCGTGATATTTATGAATCTGAAACATTAGAAGAATGTTCTACCTCCACTTAGCTATAAGTCGAAGAACACAGCCAATAGCACACCATAACTAATAAAGTATATATGAAATAGTTTACAAAGCATTACACATATAAGCCAACTTCATCTCAAAAATGAGAACAGAGTTCAAAACAGCAACTGGGTGAGATTCCAGAAATACCAAAATCAACATTCATCTTCCAATACCGATGTCATGAATCAAATTGCACTCCAACCTTCAAACAGACAGTGACCCATTAAAGGCAAGTGGTGGTTTTAAACTGGCCTTCTCAACCTTTGAAATATTTCCTCATTAACTACAAAATTTAGTTTTTTTCCCAAACATATAGGCCTTACCACCTAACAACTAAAGTTATCACTTGTGCCAAACATAAAAAGAGACATGGCAGGCCTGCCACCTTTTTCCTCTCGTGACTTCATAAGATATGCGTAGCCCTAACTAGCTGATTTAGACAACCACCTAAGAATCTGCACCTGCTGTTTCTGACTGGCTGTGGTACAACATGGTCACACGATCATATCTGAATGATGTTTAATTGCATAGTATCCAGAGATGATAGCCTCCAATAGTTTATTTGTTATAATAATATTGTTGATCATTTTCATTCATCAATAATAGACAACCTCTGTGTCCTATTGTAAACCTCCCAAGGAAGAGAGGTCAGTAAGTGTGAGATCCTTCATGGGCTCACTGACAGCATCCACTGCTCATACACACATCAAATGGAAGTTGCACAGGATTTGACGTTTTGCCTATCTTGAATCATTTACACTTTGTTTTATTTGCACTGTTTCTTCCAGTGCAAACCATTACACCTATCTGGGAGTCACAGAAAACATCCCTGTCATGGTGAGAATTGCACAGCATTCAACAGATTATTGCAATAGGCTATAGTGCCTCATTAGATTTGGTCTTGTTGCCACAGGTCATCGAGGAAGTTTGACTTATCTGTCACCACTTCAGATTAATTCACGTTCCCTCTGTTGTGGATAATACCAATCAAATTGGTTGGATATTAGAGCAGGGATAAAAATTGTACTGTGCAGCAAAGGTCATTGAAATTAAAGCCGAAGGAAACCTAACAATAAACTTAAATTGCTATGAATTCCCCTGAAAGGTAGAAATTATGATGTAAACATACTGCAAACCGGGGCAGTAGAACATATGTTACGGTCAATTGAAATACAGTGTCCTTACATTTTCCCTCAACAGTTTAGTCAGCCATCTTGGCCAAATATTAATCCCATATTTACTACTAATATTGCCATGTTTAAAATTGTTTTGTTCATTGTAGGTGGTCCTGGTCATTTACTGCTACAATTGTGGTATGTTATTAATTTAGATACAGTTTCCACAGGTTTATGTGTCAAAATTTTAAAACCAGCCTTGAGAGTTTACTATGTCATCATTTCTGCATTCTGTTTAGACTACCTGTCACTGAGGATTCATCCAGCAACAGTTAAACAAGAGTTGATATGCTTTGTCAGCGACTCCAGAAAGCCATCAGCTCTTTCAAGATTGATAGGGCCAATCTACATTGTTTTAGGAAGGGCAAGACTGTTTATATTATATGGAAGTGAACTTATCTCAGAGATCTAGGCGTTCTGTAGACTAATTGTTGCTAGACCTCTCATTGCCTTGCTGCTGAGGGTGTATTCTTCCAAGGTCCTTATAGGAGGTTGCATTCATGGAACTTACAGATCATCTGACATAGATGATATCCTGCCTTTCCCAATTCCACTGATCTCTAGGTTTTGGACACTGCCATGCTATTGAAAAATATTAGTACTGTTTTTCACAGATACAGGGGCGGCAGAAGTGTATGATTGCATATGTGAGCTTCTGGTTGCATGCTATCCAGCAGCAATGCTGCATGATCCATTGAGGAATACCTCATTCTGATTAAGTTGACTCACCACCTCTGACATTTTCTGTTGGAAAGAAAAGTTTTACTCCCAACAGACCACAGCAACTCAGTCTGACTGTCGCATTTCCATTCGCATGACGAGTAATTCCATAATAACTAAAAACATCAGCCAATCTGATTTCAAACTGCATGACATGACACTGGAATACAGATAAATGTCTCCAAATGTGGTTGATATGCCCCCACTTTGACAGTTGAGCATGACAGGATGTGTCAGACCTCCCCTGTAGGGGTGTAAGCACTGTGTGTGTAAGCATGACCGCTGGGCACATTTTGAGGATGATGTGGATGACACAGTGATTCTGGTATCTGTGCAGCTGAGACAAGATGAGGACGACCTTCTCTCACTGAGTGCCTGGGAATTATACCTTGAAATTGAACATAGTAACATTCAACTTAGAGAAGTATCAAATTTTACGAAACTACCAATAAATAGTAAAAAAATCACCAATTTCACCTACAAATTAATAAACTTTTAGCAATATATTCAAAATTTGGTTTAAAATTAAGGGGTGGGGCATTGTAATTTGATCTATCATTGTAAGGGCAGCATATGCAGGCAAGTGAATATAGGTTTGTATCATAGCCCATTGTGTATCGTATTCATATTGGACAGAAAAGAATTGATTGGGTGCAATTATATAATATTCCTCGAAATTTTAATTAATTATTTTATTTGTCATAAAACTGACTTTTCAGATTTAAAGGTTGTTTGCAAAAAAGTTGATGTTTTCCTTAATGTTGAGGTTTGGTAAAATTAATGCAAATCCTTTGTAGAAAACAAGTTGTGGCTTCAGTTTAACAACTTTTACATTTTTTTTATTAAAAGTCTATTAGGTTACAGACTCCAGTTGTGATTGGCTGGTTGTGCATCCCCATGGAGATAGTCCGTAATTGTAAAAATACTGTTTTCAGCATGCTGTAGCTTCTTTTTAAATAAAGGTAGCTAAGTCAGGTTTGCTGTATCACAGAGTTGGTTCATTGGTGGTCATATAAGTCCAATGTCTCCCAGGCCAGGTGGGAACTTTATGGTGGGGAAGGGCAATGATGTGACCCTGGCAAGTGCACAGTTCATACACCTTTATAAAGCTGACATCCATGTGTTGTTTGGTATTTCAATTATCACAAATTAACGAGCTGGGAATTATATGACAAAAATCCACCCATGTTTTTCTGACATTTTTATCTGTTAAATGCCGTTCGCGGAATTTTAAAATACCAAAATGCTGATTTTTTTAGACCGAAAATGCTAATATGAAAAATAGAAGGATTTATAACTGTTGTCAGTGGCCTGAACCCACTTGAAGGTACAGTTTGACCACTGTGCCTCTAGGCATCCAATTTAAGTCAGTATACTGTGTTCCTAGTTAGAGCCTCCTTATTCTGGTTCCACTTTCAGATGCCAATTAGCTCACCACAGAAACATGGTCTATCACAGCCCTCGGCAAGCTTCACGGAAACGTTCTTTCCCTTGGAGGCTACACCAAGTGCTCGCAGAGTTGCCTACCACCTCATAGCTACTAATTTATAAAATAAGGCCCTAGAATCAACCAGCACCATTTTGTGGCAGCCCCACTGCCTGTTGCCTGATTGCTGGATCAGTGAGATGTCTGCTGGTGAACGGAGCTGTGACCAGCTGTCTCCCTCTGAGGCAGTTCCTCACATGAACTGCTTGTTGATTCACATGGAGCCACGTAGTTCAATTGAAACATTCACGTACAGTCCATAGGGCACAGGCCCTAGGGCCTCTAGCAGCGACTATCAGCCCATCAAATACAGGATCAGAGAATCCTGGTGCTACCCTTGGGGACCGCTGCAGTCATTGGGTTTAATGGATAGACTTCAAACCAGATTGGGCTGTCGTAAAACTACAGCCATCCTTGGATAAGCACCTTCCCTAAGCCCCCCCCCCCCCTTTGCTGGCCCCAGCAACCTAAGCAGTGAATACACTGGTGTCACAGTCATTGCTTATTAAGACTGCAAAGTTTTCTGATACCTCCACCAGCTTCCTGGAGCAAGGTTGCCATGGACCATCTCTCCTTACCCTTAAAAATCAGAGTATTTCAACCTGAATGTCTTGTACATTAGTTTTTGAAATGATTCTCTTTCTGTTCAACTATCTTAAAATTATTCTTGTTTTTGGCTTCATCAGTTAAGGAGCAGATGAAACACTAAGTATACTTTGTTTAGATGGAATATATTTTTGATACTCACTACTTTAGTTTAAGATGATCCATCATACCTTCCATATCATAAATAAAAATGTGTGATAATGTAACATTGCTAACAGTATTTCTATAGGCTAATGATGCATTGGAAGATCTTGCCAGTTTCTTTCATTTTTGTTGACTGGTTTCACAATGATTCTTTTCAATGTTTAACTTAATGTTTGGATCATGCCTTTTGTGTGGGGGTAGCATCATGTTGTCTTGTGGTCAGTTGCGATCCTTGAAAATATTTTCTGAAAATGTTATCATTAACTCTTGATCTGTGAGCATGACATCTGAAATGTAATGAGTGTGTGTGCGTTTTAAAATTCAGAAACAATATGTATTGACACATAATATAGTACATAACATTTAACACATAAATTCCATGGAAAAACTGTTCAGAATTCAATAATGTTAGCACATATCATATTAGAAAAGGTCCCAGAAACAAGAAGCAAGCAACTTATGCCAACTATAACACCTCAGAATGTACAATTCTTATATTACCAGTTTTGAAAATAGTTTCGTTCCCCTTTATGTATATTACCAGCTCTCCCAGCTTACCAACACATTACTACAGGCCCTTGAGACTTCACACGAGGAAAAATATAACTTTTAACGTGCTCTAGACTGACTTGTCATGAGACCCCAAGCCTGTCTCTGGGACCACGCACGGAGATGACATTAAGTCAATCTCACCATCTACACTCATGTGACTTATTACATAGGTAATTATAATGCACAGGTACCAACAATTCACAAAGCCATTTTTACACTGGACTTAACCCTTGTCTCCAGCCAATGGGAGACCATAGACTGCAAAGGGCAATCAATTGTCAAGAAACACTCAGCATATGCCACTGAGATGCTAAATTGCTTGAGTCCCGAATTATATGAACCTTTCATATTTTTTTTACAGAGAAGACCTTTACGTGATAACATCCATTTTTCAGCGACATGTTATGCCTCGTTAGTGGTAAATAGTTCCATGCAACCATACTATAGGTAAGCCAGGCATCCAGGTTTCTTAGTTCATCTTTATGTCCTGGAACCAAGTCTGGCTCTTTTAGGATTTAGAACTTGACCTGGATTCTGAGATAAAAAGGGTTTATTGCTTAAAATTGGAGATATTCCAGATCACAGTGATGATTCTGAAACTTGCAAATTAGCCTTTAAAAAAAATATACAGTTTAGTCCTGGATTTATGGCAATTTTGAAGCGTTAAATTTACACAATGTTGCATAACTATCTGATACATCGCAGAAAGGCGATATTTCTTTAAAATGAACAAATCACAATATAGAGAACATACATGTCGTTTCACATCTTGTTCTGCTATCCTCAATCGCTTGCACTAGAAAGTCAGATAAAATATTAAAATCACTTTCTTCAGAAAATGTGTCTCACCTAGTCGTGGTACAATAAGGTGAGCCAGTTTTCCTGCGGGACCAAGTGAGGACAAGAAAGAGATGATAAGACAGAGTAAAGCATTTTCATGGGCCTGTTAGGTTTGGGGAAAAGTGGTAAGACAAGGTATTGTATTTATGTTTTTTGTCCCAAACCACTTCCCAGTAGTCATTACCCAATTCCGCAGTCTTAACTTTTTACTCTCCAAAAGCTAACCTGTCGCTATCTCACCCATATACATATAGAAGTACTATTGTTCATATTACGCACGTTCTTCTGTAGAATTTTAACAGGCTGTATTAGCCCACATAAATTAAAGGCTGTCGAGCAGGTGCGTACTCAGAACATGTTTGGGAGCGTGCACCCGTACATGTCTCTCTGAGTAGTGGCTTGTCGAAGCTAAATTCATTGCAAAAGACAACCCATATAATAATGAATAAATACGAACGTGGCAAATGATGAATAGCTAAATAAGTAAAATTTTGCTCTTAAAATGCAGAACTTCATTATGAATATAAAATGCCTGTGAAACAAAACATAATTACTAAATTTGTATAGTACAAGTTCAGATAAGAACAATTTGACTTTGTATGGCAAAAAACGCCTTACTCTTAATAAGGGTAAATACAAGCTGTACCAAGCCCAAAGTAAGACCAAGGAAGGCAGTCTTTGTTACTTAAAAACTAATGTTTATCACATCAGGAAGATCCTGTAGGATGTCTTTTCTGGTCAAACTATATGTATGTATGTATGTGTATATAAATATATATATATATATATATATATATATATATATATATATATATATATATATATATATATATATATATATGTTATATATATATATATATATATTCGTCAACCTACTACCACAGTTTTCAATGCAATGTTACATAGGAATATATATTAAAAGGTTTACATTTCCACTAGACATAACAAATGCGTGCGGACAAAGTACAGATTAAAATGTTGCAACATAAAGCCATTATGTTAACGTTCATGAACGTTGTATGAACATGGTGGCTTTCTAAAACATAAGTGTATTTGTTTAAATTTCCAGTAGAGGGCAAGTATGGTGAAAGCAGAGACCCAAGACCATAACGTGAATTGGGTGTGTGGTTTTTACATGTTAGATGCATGGACCAGTACATGTTTGTGTTTGGTCAGCAAAGAAAAAATCGAACAAGGATACAAAGACAGAAAGATGGGAAGAATTTCCGTGTTTGCACACAGACATGATAATGCGCAAACAATATATCGGCCATTGATTTTTAAGATCTTGTCTATAATCCCCATTGTGTATCCCTACTTTCCCTACATTCCCTACATTGGTCGTCGACTGCAAAATCTGTCTGACTTTGGTCAAATGAAATTCCCCACTGCACGCTTTGACGACTTCCTTATATCAGCTATCCCCGGCATCTATCATATGACTATATGGAAAAAAAACTGCCCCTAAATATGCAAAACTCAAAGACACTACCATATTTCAAGTTAAACTTGTTATATATATATATATATATATATATATATATATATATATATATATATATATATATATATATATATATATATATATATATATATATATATATATATGTATATATATATATATATATATATATATATATATATATATACGTCAATTGACAAAAGGCCTAACTGATTTGTACGAAGTCTTCTGTGTATCTCTATATATCGTTCACACAGCTTCCCTCAGGTAACTCTGACTTATACTTATCCTCGTAATTTAAATATGCTGTCCACATCGCCTAGAACCTGCTCGTGTTCCCTTGAAGATACGGAAGGCTTCGTTTTGACCTGACCTCAATTCCCTGACAACACAAAGAACACGCCCAGTCAACACAATCTTAAATTTGCTGCGGGCATCCGACATTGGTGGTCCATAGTGGAAACGACCTCTTGATAAATATTTTCTGAATGGCAATGGAGATTTGAGAGGCAGTAAAGATAAAATTATATTTGAGGTTGTACCTTTTGCTTGATATTTGGTAAATATAATTTAAATCTTCAGTCCTTCAGGTTTGTTTTCAGCTAACCGATGCTTGTCTCGACTTGATTTGTGTTCGCAGAATCTTGGTCTTCTTGCTCCAGTCCTGTGTGTCACTTCTATATCGCTTTCTGTTTCCTTTTGTACAGGTATACCTCTAACGTAGCACTTGTGCTATTACGTGATTCAGAATGAATAAGTTTGTCTGTGATAATAATCATCAGATCAGCCTGACTTAAATGTGCCATGTGGTCGCAAACGCAAGATTGTTACTATTTGACCATCACATGCTGTCATTAGAGTGTCTTTAATCTAGACAACTTTCATAATCACTTCCGTAGCGAATTTACTATGTGGATAATTATATGGCATGTGAAGATGACACTCCTCCTGATGTGACGACAGCCAGTCCGCTCTCTTTGAAAGTTCATAGTACTTACACTTCCGAAAATGCTCGCACATAACCATACATTTCAGGGGAAATGTATTGACAGTTTTGGAAATACTACACGGGTCCAAGTGCACCCCCCCCCCCTCACCTTCCCGCCTCTGCAAATCCATGCATGGGTCCAACGATATTTCCTTCATATAAACGCAAACCTTGTACCTTAAACTGATAAAGCAGCGGATGAAGTAACGCTGTCCCTTGAATGAAGACAGAATCAATAGCTTTTCTTGTCTTATATGACAACCAGTCCGCCCTCTTTGAAAGTTCATAATACTTACACTTTCGAAAATAGTCGCACAAAACCATTCATTTTGGGGAAATGTTGTATTGACAGTTTTGGAAATACCGCACGGGTCCAAGTCCCCCCCCCCCCCTTCCCGTTTCTGCAAATCCATGCAGGACTCGAACGATATTTCCTTCATATAAACGCTAACCTTGTATCTTAAACTGATAAAACAATAGGTTGTTTTAACACAGTTTCCTTGAATGAAGACAGAATCAATAGCTTTTCTTGTCTTATATGACAACCAGTCCGCCCTTTTTGAAAGTTCATAGTACTTACACATTCGAAAATGCTCGCACATAACCATGCACTTTCGGGAAATGTTGTATTTGACATTTTTGAAAAAAAAAAAACACACACAGTCCCAAGCGCTCCTCCCTCCACCCCCACCCCCGGTTACTTGTCAGTCGGTTGAGCATATGCAATGGGTCTTGGTGCATCATCAGTGGTCCGTGGGCTGGTTCCCGGCCGTCGAGAATTCACATTTTCGCCTTCTTCTTCAAACCGTTACCCAGATCCGCTTCAAACTTGGTCGGACCTTCTTTGGGTGGATTTCTATAAAACTTGTGCAAATGATCTTACTCTAATATTTTCATTCATGATTAATGTTTTATTTTCAATGGATTTTTGTGTTCATATTTTGCGAAAAACCTAAAATAGGCGTTGCGATTATTATCATCATCATCATCATCATCATCATCATTATTGGGGAGAGGACTTCTCTAAAAGCGCGTATCCTATTGTTCTGATATTTCATGAAATGTAGCTTGTGGTAGTGTCCAACATAATTATTTACTACGTGTAATACTCCAGATCCCTGATTTGTAACACATTTTTCAATGCGGTTCCTTGCCGATTAGTGCATACACTCCTATTGATCACTGTTTTAGTGAATGGGGATTGCAATGGCGAGTCACATTTTTTACTTCTCCTCCCAAACCGTTACCCAGATTCACTTAAAACTTTGTGGGTATGTACCTCAAATCGGTCTCTACCAATATGTCGACCGTCATAGTCACGCTCTAACGACTTTCATATTTTTAGCGTTTTTCTTCGTTCATTTTTCTGGACCGGGCCAATTGCTTTGAAATTTGCATAAGTGCCCCTCTGTGTATTTATAGACCTCCATTTCTTTAAGAGATGTTACTGTAATTTTTGTGTGTTTTAGAGATTTTCAATTTTTGCTACAAAAGTACCACTTAGAGTGTTCCGAAACTTGGTAGTAGGAATGTAGCTAGTTTTTGCAAATTTGCGTGCATTTACTTTTCTTGCCTTATCTCAAAAGGTAGGTTGGATCGTCTCCAAAATTTAGTAGGTATGTACGAACACTTGGTCTCCATCAATTTTTTTCACTGCATGATTACGTCGGGGTTTTTTTCAACAAATTATCTAAATTAGGAACAATTGGTAAGGGGATGTGTACATATTAGCATAGTTACTCTGCAATAGGGATAGCATCACATCTGACATATTTTAGGCTTACATGTTTTCTGTTAGGTAAACCCCCAGGGGCTACAGGTAGCAAGAAGCGGCCTACGACAGTTGCATGTTTGCCTAATTGTACTTAAAATCCTCTTAAGAAAAATTGTTTTGATAGCATGTTTTTGGCATAAATGCTTATGACTTCCATTTTTTCTGACATGCCTAAATGCACATTTACCCACTATTAAAAAATTACTCAAAATTGACAGTATTTTCTCAAGTGTCACAAACCTGACACCTTAAGTTGACACATTGACTCAGGGTTGGCAGTTAAATAGAGCTTAATTATTTGAGTAGTAGGTGTCATCATGGAGTTTGTTTTGCATCTCTGGTACAGGATGTACATTGTTGCAGTCCTTGTTAGGATTTTCCTTGGTTTATACAGGTGGTCTAGCTGCAACTGTTTATTTTACAATCACTGGGAATGAATATAATGCCCCAGCTTGTTTCCACTTCAGTTAAACATTGGCGGATGGTTTAACTGGGAAAAGCTGTCCAGCTAGAAAGGGTACATTTTGGTTCAGGGGTAAGTCAAATTGTTCTTATCTGAACCTGTACTATGAAAATTTGGTAATAATGGTTTGTTTGACAGGTATTCTTCTTTGATATGAAGCACTGCATTTACAAGCAAAACTTCACATATTTAGCTAATTCATCAATTGCCACGTTCATATTTATTCATTATTATGTGGGTTGTCTTCATGTACGGGTAAAAGGCTCCGAAACATGTTGAGTAGTTACCCGCTGAAGACCCTTTAATTTATTTGGGCTGATACAGCCTATGTCAAAATTTTACAGAGGAACGTGTGCAATATAGACAATAGTAATTCCATATATATACAGGTTAGACAGGGACAGGTTAGCTTATGGAGAGTAAAGAGTTGGAACTGCGGAATAGGATATTGACTACTAGGAAGTGGTTCTGGGCAAAAAGACACAAATACAATATTGGCCTGTATCTCGGTAATTTTGGATACCAGGCTCATGGTTACTATTCAACACTAATAAAATAATAAAAAAAGGGAATGTCGGATCATCGGCCATGGTTCCTATTAAACACTTATGTTAAGTACTTGTATGGTTTCTTTTGTTTTTGTTAATTTTGACTTGCAGTTTCATTTTACACCCCCGAGAACTATATCAACTGCAGTTTCAGAATATTTCTCAATGTCTCTCTTTCTCAATTCAATGAAGCAATGAGTTGACTCAGTTTCTCTGCATTTGCATAACTCAGTGGGAAAAATTAAATATCGAAATTCCCAATGAAGTCTAATCACACATTACTTGTGATTTCTATACGCTACACGAATAATGACGAAATGTCAAGAGAAAACACCAAATACCTGATGATGAATTGCTTTTAATAATGTTGTAAAGCGTATTATACAATGATGGTATCCCTGCTCAAGTAAGCTTTTTTCCTTCAGAATGATTTGCGTCGTTTAACAGTAACAAATTAAGTGTTTCTCTAAAAGACTTTCAAAAACAAGACATGGCACTTTGTCCGAATGGGCAGTCATTCTGATTCATTGTATGCAACAGGACTACAGCAGCACAACGGTCGTCCATGCTACAATGATTTCATGTTTTTATAAATTGTGCTACTTGACAATTTTGTGTGGTACCTAGATGTCTCACGGTCCTGACGGGGCGGATTCAGAAACATTATCTTGTGATTCCCCCGCAGTTTCCCGATATTTTATAGCGTATTTCTTCCGAAACTTGCTCCAGGACCTGGTTGCCCGGGTCCCACTGTACGATGCTTCCTCCCGCCACATCGATTTTTTTTTTGTGTGTGTTTTGTTTTGTTTTGTTTTTTTTTTTTTGTTTTTTTTTTTTTTTGTTTTTTTGTTTTTTTTTTTTTGTTTTTTTTTTTTGTAGCTCAAAAATGTCATATGTGTAAAGGCTGACACAAACACACACATAACTGACTGGAAGAAGACAGCAATAACTTGTCCTCGTTACCTCTGAGAAGCAATTAAAGCCAACTATTTCTAGCTATCGTCTTGAATTCAGCAGAATCGAACACACTAACTCAAAGTCCAATCCCTTCGTCAGGCTGGGGCAAGACAAAATTGAAGTTTTCTATTTCTTGCAACGCTTTACTCCAGCACTCTCTTTGTTGCACCAATTGTTGCTTTTTAAGAATGGTATCGCCACCAAAAAGATCTGTCATGTTGGGTTGAGCAGCCCTAAGAGGCAGCTCTGTTTCCAGAGCAGCGGGAAGTTTCTGCAGCAAGTGGTAGCATATTTTGGTTGGCACGGTGTCCGCCAGACGGCGCACAGCAACCTGAAATATTAGACGAGGCTTATTGGTGATGGCATCAAACATCAGTGTTAAAAAAAGAAGAGGAGGAGGAGGAGGAGGAGGAGGGAAGAAGAAGAAGAAGAAGAAGAAGAAGAAGAAGAAGAAGAAGAAGAAGAAGAAGAAGAAGAAGAAGAAGAAGAAGAAGAAGAAGAAGAAGAAGAAGAAGAAGAAGAAGAAGAAGAAGAAGAAGAAGAAGAAGAAGAAGAAGAAGAAGAAGAAGAAGAAGAAGCATTAAAATGTGGTATTTTGTTTTCATTTAAGTTTCAGTGTACGGTTTACCACGCAGTGGGCCTCGGGTCAAGTAAAATATTCCATCAACAACAAAAATGTGCTTCATTTTGTACACCTCTTGTTACAATATGATAATATCATTGGAGACCTACTTCTGATCACAATTACAAAGAAATCAAGAGATGTGTCAGTGCGTATAAATGTAGCTAGAGACGCAAAACTAAAACTAATATCAGGGGTTTTGTTTTTCAGTTCGTTTCACTGCATCTTGCGCTGGTCAGTTTTTCTTACCTCCAGGTACGTCTTGATCGTGCCATGCAGTGTTTCTGTCTGAAAACTTTTATCCACCCGCTCCAAACGAAACCAGTTCTTCTTGTCTGAAAATGTCCCTAACTTGCGAACCTTCTGTTGTGGCGTATCTGGAATGCCAGTTAAAAATCCATAAGATTTTTATTGAAAGGCCTGTTTTATCACTGACAAATGGAATGATCATCAAGAGATACTGCTTTGTTATCGTGGCAATGATACCTTCTATGCGGCTACAGACCACTCTAAGCATAGTAGGAGACAATGGGTCCCTTGCAAACTGGTAAGTCCTTTCCATAATTCTCAGGTAAAATACGGCATGCAAAGTTATTATGATCAAGTGTCATAAAATACAGGGCAAAACCGCAACCTGCGTATCAACCAAGAGGTTAACCACACGAGACCTAAAACCGATGTATTAGTTTGTATTGCTTCCCATTAAAAATTAATAGGGCATGTCTGATGTGGCACGCCTTTTTCTTTTTACTTTCTTTCTTTCTTTCTTTCTTTTTTAGATAGAGAGAGATGAGAATGACACGCCATTAGTCATCAGCTCTCGTCATTGCCTGGGTGCGGGTGGTTGAAATCAGTGCCGAAAGGGTTAAGAAGCAGTTTCAGATGCAAAGCTCTGGTCGCAGTGCTCTACCTTCCGTCCAAATTAACCATCGTCCTGGACCGCTTTATATTGCATTCACTGATGTCGGCGAACGTCCGACGAGAGCACATCAGAAACATATAGTGATCTAGGGGGGTGGGGTGGGGGTGTGCCATAGAAGCAGTGTTCGACCTCCCCGCCCATCGCTCGCAATTTTCAAGACTGTGGTTTCTATATTGATAATTATATCAGCGCCTGCGCATGTCAAGTCGCGAGAGTATTATTTATCGTGATTATGTGTCTTTATTATGTATCTTCAGCATATGTGTCTTTATTCCATGCGCTTTCGTCTCTTATGTATGCATGATTTGTAAGTACAACGGTTTCAAATGACCCGAGTCATATCCAAATCTCACAATAACTATACATGAATGGAGAGGAGTCACTATAAGCATGATGCTTGTTCTCTAATCCCGTTTCAACTAGGACGAAGTAATATCAAATGAAGAACAGTCTACAGACTTTCACTAGTCCAAATTATTTGAACAGAATGGCCCATTGGAATATAAATTACACAGCGCATTTGAACATGCACTTGTCGTCATTTTGACGGTTCTTTTGCTGATCAGGCATAAATGCTGGTTCATGTTAACCTGTACAGGCCATGAATAACGAGACCAAAGTTTGGAGCAATGCTTACCTGACATACCAGTTTATTGTGCAATATTTTGAGGAAAAGAACGAGTCTAAAAACACTGCGCCGACTAGATAATTCACCATTTTACACATCAATATTCAATACAAATTGTCACCTAATCCGACACGTGGTTGCGAATCCATCATTAAATTTGGGGTTATGAAGAAACGAAAATATAGAATGCAACCAGCATTCAGAGAAGTACGACAAACTTGTAGGTTGATGACTGAGTGTCGGAAAATACCAAAGCAAACTCGGAAAGAATATTTACTTTAAAGCAAATCTGTCTGTGTGCCTTAAAAGGATATTGTTGCTTGGTGCATTCAAATTCAATGTTGGAAAAGCAACATGACAGAAAACATGAAATTTCAGGCAAAAACATGTGGCAAAATAAAGTTCTTCGCATTTAAAAAAAAACCCTGCTGGCAAAAAGGAAACGCCAGACAGAAAGAAAACATTCTGGATAAAACAGAATGTCAAGTGTCGGAAAACAAACACGATTTGGTCACGTTTTGAGAAACTCTAGCTAGTTTTCTAGAGTACAATTTTGATTGCAACTTTAATTTATGAATCAATGTTGACACTACAGCATGGCCTCATGACAAAATGGTCGCCATATGGTGGCATGAAAGTGTCACGTCTGACATGAGTGTTAACAACAAATCCTATGCATATTTGTACATTCTATTGACTTCTGGTGACAGATCATGGCCTGTTGTATGCCTAGTATATCACAATCTGTACAAGTCTGTCATTGTTTCTTCTAATTTGCATTATTTCCATTTCTGGTAGGGCCGCACAGACACAGTTTCTAGCTTTTGTGGCAAATTAGTGCTTGGCTCTGGGCAAAATTGGTGATGGACAAACCTAGGATGTGAAGTTGGAAAGGCACATCAATGCGTAATGAATAAATTTAAAGATAGATGTGCAACATTTAAATTTTTCAATTCCCGCTTAGGGGTATAAAATTCTACTATTGTTTATGCTTCCAGTGCGTACAGCACAAACCTCTCAATTGAAGTTTGGATGACAACTCTACCTGCAATACGTTTGAATATATTTGGCATTCTCAAGTGCCCCTAAATAACATAAATTTAAATTCTACAACTTTTGTTTGTGGTTTATTGGCTGTGCCTACAGCACAAACCTAAATATTAAAGTCGGAATGGCATCTCTGTCTATAACCGTTTTGAAGATATTCAACACAGTAACTTTTGAAGTGCCCATAATTAGCATAAATTAAAATCCGACATCTTTTTTTGTGGTTCATTGGATGCCCCAACTGCAAAAATCTATATATTGGTTTCAATGTATTTATTGAAAAAACAATTGTGAAAAAAGAATGAGCCCTATATGAATTGCTATTGTACATGAAAAAGGGAGGAGAAGTAGACGCAGGACATGAGGACAAAGACACAAAGGAAAGATTACAATCTACAAAGACAGAGTGGCAACGCTACACAAGTTTAAGAATTGATAACAACACACGGCACCACAGACAGATTAAAGTCGAAGCACACCTTCACTGAATCTAACAAACACAGTCTATATCATCACCTGCGTGACTGCTCCTAATCTGCCTGTTGCTTTAATGTAGATTTCTACAGCATAGAATATCTTTTCATTTTGTTGGATGGTGCACGTTTCAGAGCCACGAAGTAATGTTGCTACTCAGAACGACGCGTTGGGAGCAATTTTGTTGTACAACCTATTGCGTTCCGTTCAGAAAAGAAAGCATTCACAAAAATAGGGGAAAACATCCTCATTTCCGCTGCCACAGCCCCACTTAGCAGATGCTACAAGGTCCATCTTTACAAACAGATCAGAATTGAGATTGCTGCATCCCACGCACAAGCACGTATATGATACAGGAAACCCTCTCTCGCCTCAATGAAATAATTTATTGACACTTTTAGTTCCCCGGTTTAACTTGTTCTTCAGGATTTCGAATGTTGTACGGTAATTTATTCCACAGTCGCAATGTAGATGGAAAAAATTAAAAAAGTCAAATAAATGCGGTTGCTATCGGAAAAGTAACATGTTCGTTCTACATCTAATATTATATCTGTTTCTGGCGTCAACAGAATCAAGAAGAAGGTAGCTTAAAAACTGTGGAGCTTCCCCATCAATGATTTTGAAGAAGAGAATCAATTTGCTTTTTTCTCGACGTGCTGATAATTTTTCAAATCCAGTTGCTTCATATTATGATAAGTCCCTGAGTTGGCTCCTGTAATAATTCTGCTTGCAGCTAGTTGGACATTTTCCAATTGCTAAGACTCCTGTAAATTACAGCTGTACCAGACCACAGATCCATATTCCAGGAGTTGTCTGATGAAAGAAAGATACAGAATTTGAAAAGATTTCTTATTAAGCCGAAAATGCAAATAATTCAGGATATTTACCATTTACATACCTTTAGTAGCTACTTCCTGGATATGATGATTAGACCATGTTAGACCGGCATGAATTGTCAGGCCTAAATCTTTATGATCGGGTTCCTTAGGCAATTGTTCACTCACGAATAATAAATCAGGATACTGTTAAGAGTTTCGCACAGATTACCATACTGCTGGATTTTGCAGGGTTTACAGACACGAGCTACTGCAATATATTGAAGCTGGAACAGCACGTCTACCTATAATAATTTTGAAGATTTTTGACATTTAAACTTTTTGATGTGCCCCTAATTAGCATAAATGAAAATCTTACAACTTTCGTTCGTGGTTCATTGGGGGCGTCTACAGCACAAACCTTTACATTTAAAATTCAATGGCACCTGTATCTATAATAGTTTTGAAGATATTTAACATTTAAACTTTTGAAGTGCCCGTATTTAGCATAAATTTAAATTCTACTTTCGCTCGTTATTCATTGGATACGTCTACAGCACAAACCTATATATTGAAGTTGTAATCGCACTTCTAACAAACCAGTTTTGAAGATATTCAATATTTAAACTTTTCAAGTGCACTTATTAGCATAAGTTTAAAATTCTACAACTTTCGTTTGTGGTTTATTGCATGCACCTACAGCACAACCTATAAATTGAAGTTGGAATGGAACATGTACGTATAACAGTTTTGAAGATAATCAAGATTTAAATTTGCAAATAGCCATAATTTGCACAATAATTTTTAAAGCTGGCACTCCTCTTTATAAAAAGACCAGACTTTATGTATGGAGGTATAATCATGCCAAATTTGGAGTTTCTACGCATAATACTCTTCACATAAAATGTTGGATAAATCTGCTGGGAAAGAAAGAAAGAAAGAAAGAAAGAAAGAAAGAAAGAAAGAAAGAAAGAAAGAAAGAAAGAAAGAAAGAAAGACGGAAGGAAGGAAGGAAAGACAGGGGAAGGAAAGACAGAAAAAGAAAGAAAGAAAGAAAGAAAGAAAGAAAGAAAGAAAGAAAGAAAGAAAGAAAGAAAGAAAGAAAGAAAGAAAGAAAGAAAGAAAGAAAGAAAGAAAGAAAGAAGTATTGGCACACGGACATAATTAACCCCTGGGTTGCGGATTAAGCATTCTGACCCCAACTTTGTTTCTGTCATACCAACCGGGTAAATCAGAAAAGAAGATTAGCTTCAAAGGAAATAAGTCTGTGTTCCTTCAAAAGTTGTAAATATGACTAGATAAAACTTTCAAAGGTGAAAATAACATTGACCTTTAGAGGTTACATGTAAAGGGGAAAAAATGTGCAGTGTTGCAATTCCTACACTTTGAGCCCGACATGACCGAAATTGGATGAAAACTGACTGAGTTATGGCTAAAAGAAATTTTCAAAGGGCAAAATGACATTGACCCTTGAACTTAATAGGTCACATGTAGATTACAACAATATGCAATGTTCCAATACCTGCAATTTGAGTCTAACATGATTAAAATTGGATAAAAATTAACCGAGTTATGCCTAAAAGAAAGAAAATTTCCACGGGCAAAATGACCTAACCTTTGACCTTTAGAAGTCACATATAAATTACCAAACGGTGTAGTGGTACTAACCTATGAATTGAATTTGGACAGTTTACCTGTACCAATAATAGTTTGTGGATATTCAAGATTTATATTTTCAAATTGCCCTACTTTACATAATTTTCAAAACTATTGAACGTCTTTACAAAAACTCAACACTTCGTGTATCGAAGTATAATCATGGCAAGTTTGAAGTTTCTACCTGTAATAGTTTCAAATGAAATGTCAGACAAATTTGTCGGTAAAAAAGGAAGGATAGAGAGAAAGAGAGAGAGAGAGAGAGAGAGAGAGAGAGAGAGAGAGAGAGAGAGAGAGAGAGAGAGAGAGAGAGAGAGAATATGTTTGTGTTGGCACACAGCCATAATGAGAATCATGAATAATGTTATATTCGATAGCTAGAGCCACAACAATCTGTATACACAATACAGTGGTTGCCCTGGCATTTTTGTACTATTAAAATGTCCACAATACACTGGGTTGCCGGGCAACTTGGTACTATCAAAAGTGTTCACACACTGGTTGCCTCACACTTCGTATTAAGAAAAGTGCCCGCAATACACTGGGTGCCCTGACATTTAGTACTAGGAAGAGTGTCCATAGTACACAGTATTCGCGCATGTACAACACAGAAGCGTCATTAAAATGAAAATGACTGAGAACTAGAAAAGAAGATTTGCTTCAAAGCAAATCTATGTATGCCTTCAAAAGTTGCAAATAAATGCTAAAATTTTTCCTTTAGAACTTCACATTTCATTAACCTTACGGCTGTATGAAAATTTCAGTCTAAATGACCTTAACTATTCACGTTAAAAGGTCACATGTAAATAATAAAAATGTTGCAATATGTACTATTTGAGCCCAACATGACCAAAATTGGATGTATAGTGACCAAGATATGGTAAGACAAAAATTAAGGGCCAAACTGTCCTTGATCTTTGACCTTCAGAGGTCACAAGTAAATTACAAACAAGTGCAGTGTTGCAATATCTACGATGTGAGCCCAACACGACTGAAATTGGTTGTAAAGTGACCAAGTTATGGTAAGGAGTAAATTCAAAGGCCCAAAGGCCCAAAGGCCTTGAATTTTGACCTTTACAAGTCACATGTAAATAACAAAAACTGTGCAGTGTTACAATATCTATAACTGAGCCCAACATGATCAAATCGGACAAAAATTGATCAGTTATGGCTGGAAGAAAATTTCAAAGGTCCAAATGACGTTGACCTGTGACCTTTCGAGGTTACTAGTAAATTACAAAAATATAAAGTATTGCAATACCTACAATTTGAATCCAACATGGTAAAAAATTGGATGCAAATTGACCAAGTGATGGCTATATGAAAATTAAAAAGCCCAAATGACCTTAACGTTGGACCTCAAACGAAATGTCGGACAAATTTGCATGGAAAGAAAGAAAGAAAGAAAGAAAGAAAGAAAGAAAGAAAGAAAGAAAGAAAGAAAGAAAGAAAGAAAGAAAGAAAGAAAGAATATGTCTGTGTTGGCATACAGACATAAATATTCAATTCTGTGCCATACTTTCCGTATTATAGAGGTATCCACACTAATGAGGTGTCCATAAAACCGGTTTTCTTACGTTATGAATCTCTTGCTGGAAAGTTGATTCACAAAAACCCTCCAAACCGTTTCATATACCCACAAATGAATTAAAATTTTGTGGATGTTGTTGATGATGCCAATAAAATACATACGTAATGATGTAAACTGATCCACATGTTCTAGGGCACATGCCTTAGTCATGCCGACTGCGCATTAACTTGATTAGCCGGCTTTACGAAAAGAAGGCACACACAACGCACACAGCCAATTTGCTCGTTTGCCGGTATAAAATGCTAAGCTTGTCATTATTGTGAACGTTCACACGCTCAGTTGTCATGTACTGTGTGTGACTAATTGTTCGTAAAGCAAGTGAATCAACACAATGACACGGAAAACAATATTTCCTGTTTCAATGTAAGGTTCATACCTCTTTTGTCAGTCTTTTGCGAGACACACTCAGGCTCAGCCTTTTGCGAAACAGCAGATTCTTCGCGAAGCGCTGTCGTTTTTAATGCTGTTAACCACTGGTCATCTATAACTTGAAAGAAATCCAGTCCGTAACTGTCCTCATGTTTCATTTAAGTGTCCAGCTGAATCACAGTTTCCGTTAACCTTCAACCATGGACCTACTATCAGATAGTTGGTCCAGGCTTCAACACTCACCTTGGCCAATTTTATGATCATTTTTAGTTTGCAAGTAAATCATGCCCTCAGCATTTCCGTATAGCATACACGATAAATTTCCCCAAAACATGTCTCTGCAATCCAATAAAATACCCCGTATACAAGATCTTAATGGCCAGGTACCAATATCTCTAGTTTCCAGCTTTGCCACCTGGTAGCAACAACTACTTCCGGGTGGTTCAGTCTTGTGCATACAGGTGGGAGCCTATGTTAGGTGAATGGAAGAATGGGCACTACTCACTCTTGCATTCTAATTGTTTGACATAAAGCTTTTCAATCAGCAACAGTTGTTGTGACACTCCAATGAAAAGTTTTCTGAAAATGGTAAGTTGTTATTTTATTAATTGGTTTAATATTTTTGGTGCAAAAATTGTTGGACTGTCAGCCACTTTATCAATGGGCTCTGGCTCTGCCAGAGAGACAGCATGTCCCTTGGTCAGGTCAGACTGCACATAGTATGAATTTCAAATGGCAAATAAATGTTAGAATATTCTGAATTAAGCATAAAACAAGTTCAATCATAACAAAGAAAATGATGGCCAGACACCTTGTAAAAAAATTAAAAGCTGCAATTTGTATTGATAATGTTATTAATAATATTTATGACTTATGTAGCAGCACTGCCATATCAGCAAAGCTATAGGTTCCGTCAAACCTCAACACCATGTGATTGTTGACTCAACTCCTGTAGCTAACTTATAGGCATCATAATGTAAAAGCCTAAATTTAGAATCAAAATTTAAAGTAAAGGTTCTAGAGATAAGTTCATAAATTCCACAAATTCAGCGCTGTGGCCGTAGTGGGCAACTCTACAACTGTGAGCTGCAATGTCTGAAACACTTCTTCACAGGTACAATCCCCATTGTGTTTTGCTTTGTCATTGTTTGAATGGTTTCTCATGTTAGTGTTTCTAGGCACTGAACCACGATGTCAAACTTTTTTCAGTTACATAATGAAATACAAGTTACTTTGGAAATCTGTTTGTGCTTTGAATTAATAATCAGTTGAAACACATTTCCTCGTTATGACAATGTGATTCTTTCACTGAATATGTGGCTGGGGGTTTTGTTGGATCGGTCCCTGTTCTTATTTATATAGTTAATATTGCCCAACTTCACCCAAAATTTGAAAATATTCAAATAGCTGCTATAAGGCTATTAAATGTCTTTGTATAACTTCGCTTGTGGACAAGTCTTCACGTACTTACAGACAAATACTTGTACAATTGACATTGAATTTCTAGTAATTTAAATGTCACAAAATTTGATGTCCTGTTTTCTTCAGAACATAAAACAGGTAGCTTACAGTGCTATCTAACTGGAAATTTCTGTAGCAAAAATGAAAATTTCTTGGCGCACTTTCTCAACAAGATGCAAGGAAAACACCAATTTTGGAAACATTTTGTGCCATTTTTCAACAACTGTGTAGCAATATTTTACACAATGGTCCAGTTAGAAAGCCCTGAGTTTGTTTTGTATGTAACAAAGCAAGCATGAAGAATAGTCTCCATGCGTTAACAAAGCTAAATACAGGTGTAAATGTTCAAGACATATGCAGACCGACCTGAATTATTTGCTTTTCAAAATAATCATGACCCTAACAAATCAGCTTTGTTAAAGAACAATGGTCATATGGCTGTAAGACTTTGTCATGAAAAGGAAACACTGATCTCTGGCTTGTATGGTCAAACTATAGGAATGATTAGAACAATGCCACATGGTAACCTCAAACCAAGTTTCATACATGGTAGGCAGTATTCTCAGGTTTATTACATCATCAATAATTTATGCTTGTATCTATGGGGTATGTCTCTTAGTCGGAACACGGAGATTTCTAGCTTCTAATTGCTCTGCATACAAGAAGTAGACTATACGCTTAACTCCCCGGAAGTGCTGATCTCACTATCTCCATCTAGTAGTGGCAAAGGTGGAAACTATGATACTGGTACCTGGCTATTAGTACTGTAACTACGTCACGCCTTTCATGAAACCAACATACATTTTTCTTATTTTAATTTTCGTACGTTATTTATTTTCATTTTCTTTTATTTATTTATTTAATAATTTTTTTATTTTTTCATATTCGTTAATTTTTAGGGGGAAAGCATCAAGTCGCAACCAAGCGAACATATGTGGATGCTGCACAAACATAACAAGATTCGACTCTTGTAATTAAAGCTTCATGCCCTGCCACATTGCATGCTACATGCACCTCAATTAGTAAATGAACGAAGAGAGCATTTTATGTGTATATGTGTTTGCGTGTATCCACGCAAGAAGTCACGGGCATGTCACCTCTGATGGCTCAGGGTGCAGTTTTGCAGGACATAAATGCTGTAATGACCAGACTATGGAGCCAACGATCCCTGGCCTGTTTATATATATATATATATATATATATATATATATATATATATATATATATATATATATATATATATATATATATATATATATATATATATATATATATATATATATATATAATATATATATATATATATATATATATATATATATATATATATATATATATATATATATATATATATATATATATATATATATATATATATATATATATATATATATATATATATATATATATATATATATATATATATATATATATATATATATATTTGGTATACCACGGTAATTATGCAGAGCTGCACATGGCCACATACACATTTATATGTGTATATATATTTACAGATTTTTATTTATTTCTTTTCATTCTCTCTCCCTCCTTCACCTTTTCATCAATTGTGGCGCTCTCCTTCGGTGGTAAACACCTCTGTCGTTTGGGCTACTTCATTGTGCCCCACAATGGTACTTTACTTATGTGAGTTTGCCTGCACGACATGTAAGGCTTTTGGTGCCTGGTGACGGCTCCAGTGGGATGTCTGATACGGCAGTATGCAGGCAAGTTCATAGGCCAGGGGATGAGTATAAATAAAAGTAAAAAAATGTTACATCTGCAGCCTCTATGTTGTTTCCCTATAAATACACTACCTATTGGGTAAGTTGTAGTCATTGGGGAACACAAGGCTCGCCCGAGCCTGTACGGGTACGTGTTGTTTCGCGGCTCGTGGTTTCCTGCTCAGAATCATATCGTCCCTACCATAAACAAACGCGAAAGATCGTTTGTATTTATCCCATAATAATTCTCTGCAATATCCCGTCTAAGTAAACAACAAACGATAGTTACCAAGTACTGAAAAACCCGCCAGTACTTTCGGACCTGTGTCCACTGTCGGGGAAACCTTCTCCACTAAGCTACATCTTTGACTCAGCGGAACGCTTGGCACGTTCGCCCAGCTTCTGCGACTTAATTCAAAGCCTGGGGGCGACTTCAGTGTCGGATACGATATGCGTATTCTGGGGCTCAGAACTGGTACGCTCAAGACATTATATTTACATTTTCAGGTAATGCTCACTCTGGAAAAGTCCCATTATATTTTGCACATTACATGAATTCGACGAATTAACCATCCCGCAACACATATCACACATATATTTTGGATACTGCCTCTTTATAATATCCAATTGAGGCTCACCCTAAAATTTGGCTGCCATTTTGAAAATTGTGGATTCCGCACCCAATGGTTTGTAAATGAGGATAGTAATGGGAAGATGGGGGGGTTGTTATAATATATAAAACCAAAAGTACCTATTTTGCCTATATTTCAGAGCATCAAC
The DNA here is from genome assembly GCA_964020975.1 of Hermodice carunculata. Classification (NCBI taxonomy): domain Eukaryota; kingdom Metazoa; phylum Annelida; class Polychaeta; order Eunicida; family Amphinomidae; genus Hermodice; species Hermodice carunculata. Next base: position 73,505,730 of record OZ026613.1, on the reverse strand, counting down.
AGCAATGTTATATATGCTGTGGCCACTTTGATATCCAAATCAAAATGTATTTTTGTAAGACTGTTATGCCATGCAATGTGCCACGTTCAAAATGGTGCTCACGAATGACTAGAAGGATGTCGTGTCGTGTTTGGATTTGCAACGAGCGATGATAACTGCTTCAGATACAACCAAGCGGGCAGATTAAACTTAAGACAGTAAGTCGTGCTTTAAAAGTACTTTAAGGATCGTTTGTCCCGGGTAACTCGGAGAGCGAACACCTGGAACCTAGCGAAATATTGCAATAATGATCACCGAAAAACCGTGGTTATGCAGCTGCGCTGTTTTTCAGGCCCAAGTTAACCCTCCAAACAAGTCGAACAATAAAATGCTGTGTTTGATTTGACATTACTGCAAAATAACGGCACGCAACGGCCACTTTCTGGAGAAAATCTTTCAGCCAGGGTCGATCACTTTTTATCAGAGAAGGGTGGCTTGAATTTTTTTTTTTTTTTTCAGATTGCGTTTTATGAATTTTGTTTATGGTCGGGCCTTTTCAGTAGGGTCGGTCAGGTTACCACACATGTAGTTTTGTGATGCCTTAGGTAACTTGGACATTTGTTGAGACACGTTTAAAATGGATGTTCTTTCCCCTTTTACGCATTACCTTCTTCGTCTGTTTAATTTGTTACCTGGCACAGTCGGAGGATCTTGAGCAAAAAAAAAGGGGGGGAGGGGACCAGTAATACGTAAAAAAGCACAACCACCCAACACTGCCATGCGCAGATGAATTGGTCGATTTTTCTAGAATGTAATGCGGTACTTTGTGCTACGGAAAGCAAACGTGATAGCCGCAACACATATCTTTATTACCTTCCCAAAGGCCCGAATATGGGATAAAGTTCAGGAACAAATCAAGGTTCCCAAATTCAACGGTCCTTGCATACGGCAGGAGTATTGTCCATTTGCGATTTCTGCAAACCCCCCACCCATGTCCCCATGCTCTCTCTCTCTCTCTCTCTCTCTCTCTCTCTCTCTCTCTCTCTCTCTCTCTCTCTTTTCTCTCTCTCTCTCTCACTCTCTCTCTCTCTCTCTCTCTCTCTCTCTCTCCCCCTTGGGCTACTTAGTTGTGACCCACAATGGCACATGTACTTCCAATTTAATGAATCGGCACCGTGTAGCTGTTCAGTATGCAGGCAAGTTCATAGGCATCTGTGTGTATATACATTGTATCTTTCAGCCTTCATGTTGTATTTCCGAATATGTATAAATATATATATATAAATATATATATATATATATATATATATGTCTGTGTGTGTGTGCGTGTGTGTGTGTGTGTGTGTACATACATACATATTTATATAAATAGTGGATCTACTGTCCAGTATTAGAGATTGATACTCGCTAAAGAAGCAATGATAGAAAAACTAGTCCTTCATGAAGCAATAGCGCATGTCTGCTGCCTAGAAGTTAAGCAAGGTCAGAACAGATAGGACGAAAGGTAACGCATGTGTTGCCCCCTTCTTGGTTCAAAAAGACGGTGTCATTAATTTGTAATTTCCGCGCCAAGCAATGCAGTTGACGCACGGCATGCCATCTTCATAATTTCCCTCTATAATTTCATTCCAAATGGAATCCAGTAATGAGAATTTTGAGTAAAATATTGAAGCAGGCCACATTTGACATCCGGCTGCTTTTAGCCGTTTAAGGAAAGATTGATTTTGTATGTAATCACCCGGTGCTGGGGAAATTTTATCTTCACCCTCGTCATCGGTGTCCGGGTTCTCCTTGGGGGCCGAGGTTTCTGCTTGCGGATCTCCTACGGGCTGCAGGCCATTTGAAGGGAACCTCCGCTCTTAAAAAGGAAACCAAGACGGCTGTCACATGAATCAGATTATGAGAGTACAAACAGCGATGGAATTAAATTTGGGTTATGATCTTAAACAACTTTTTACCAAATTTGAATGATAACATTTTCTAATCATTCTACTGTAATAAACTTTTCAATCTAGTGATGAATAGTGCCATTTACTAAAGTGTATTGATTTTGTGGTATGCAGTAAAACAAAGGAAAAACGTCTTCTTTCAGAAGAATGTATTTGTGTTGCATAACGGGCAATGGAAGCCATTTCATACTAAATATTTACCCAGTTCTGTAACAAATGTATGATCCCATGTATACACAAGGCGTTCTTCTTCAAATAATTCCTCCAGTGCTTTGCTGCAGTTTTCCACTATGTCGCTGCGCAAATTGTCAGAGATGTACTGAAAAAGAACCATACACGCTGGCATTTAATTGGAATTTTCATTCACATAAGAAGACAACTAGCACCAACATTATTACAGTGTGTGTACAGTATTTCAACAGTAAAAGCATGCAGCAGCACAACCAGCCGGTATTTTTTTCCTCGCCCATTTAGGAAAGCGACCAGGAATAACCGCTTTATATCCACATGTGCAACAGTTTCCAACATACATGGCAACATCTGCAGTCTTAATAGTGTGGTAAAACTGTCTTTGTGGCGCACTTTAATCATCACTTTTAAGACAGGCCACTATTTTGCATCAGAAATTCCCACAACAGATATTTCTCTGCAAACAATCCAACTTTTTTTCAAGATATATTAAATGAATTTTCACGCTTGATGCTACTTATATCTGTGTGCCAATACTGTCATATTGTTTTCTAGGAATTCTTTCTTTCTTTACCGGCAAATTCGTGCGACATTTCATTTAAAAACGTAGAAACTCCAAACTTGGCATTGTTACACTTCCATACCTAACGTACCGAGTTTTTGTAAACAGGTTCAAGGGTTTTGAAAATTATGCAAATTAGGGCCATTTGAAAATTTAAACCTCGGTTATCTCCAAAACTGTAATAGGTACAATTAACAAATCTTCAATTGATAGGTTTGTAACACTGCACATTTTGTTATTTACGTGATACCTCTAAGGGTCAAAGGTCAAGGTCGTTTGTCATTTGAAAGTTTCTTCTAGACATAAGTCGGTCAATTTTTATCCAATATTGATCGTACTGGGCTCAAATTGTATATATTGAGACGTTACACATTTTTGTACTTAAATGAGACCTCTAAAGGTTAAAGGTCAATCAATTGGAAACTTTGAACTTTTCATCCAGTCATAACTCGCTCAATTTTCATCTTATTTTAACCATGTGGGATCCAAATTGCAGATATTGAAACACCGCATTTTTTTGTATTTTAGATGTAACCTTAAAAGGTCAAAAGTCAAGGTCACTGGGACCTTTGAAATTTTCATCAGGCCATCACGTGGTCAATTTTCATCTAATTTCAATTATGTTGGACTCAAATTTGAGGTATTGGAAAACCGCTAAATTTTGCAATTTGCATGTAACATTTAAAGGTCCAAGGTCAAGGTTATTTGGTCCTTTAAAATTTTCATCTAGCCATAAGCTTAATGGAATGTGAAGTACCAAAGGCTTTGAAGATTGTATTGCATGACTGCGTTGCATTACGTTTGATCTTTGATGGGGTGGGGTGGAGGGCGGGCGCGAGCGAACGAATTAACTGTCATGATTGGAGAAATGCATATCTTACACATCAGGTTGAATGGTTAAATTGTCATGATGGCAACTTACTGGCCTGACTAAGTCTACAACAGTTTATTATGCTAAAGGGTATGTGCATGAGATAAACAATTGTATTTGCTCGAAGTTGTACCGAACAAAACAAATGTATGGCACTTTTCGAGATTTGCTAGGCTAGATGATGCACGCCTCTTATCATGTTGAGCAAAATGGTTGCTCTAAAGGGTCAAACAAGCCAAGAATGAACGAAGTTGTAGCATTTAATATATAAAATTTTTGAAGGCACACTGACAGATTTGCTTTGAAGCAGATCTTCTTTTTTAGTTTTGCATGTTTTTCAATCTGAAAACTCTGGCTTACGATATTGCATTGCTATAAGTATGCTGGCTCCTCCGTCTGCCACATGTATCATTAACCGTCCTTTGTGTCCAACGCACGCCTAGGAGAGCTGTTTACTCTATCTTATCTCACGAGGGAAAGGGTTGATTATCGTTATCATCCCTTATTGTCATTGATATGCCTTTATTTTGGGTATTTGGTTGCAGCATCCATATAGGAGATACGCTTCTTCAAAATGCACAAATGAACAAACCTTCATTTCTGTCTCCAGTTTCGGATGAGAGCCAAATATTTCAGCAGCAAGTGCGGCCAAGGTAGCCCCCACTTGTTCGTCTACCTTACCCAGGCATTCTCGGGCAGGTTTGTAGTACTGGGACACTTTTGTACGGATAAATTCTCGAGCAACTTCATATCTCACAAATCCTTTTAATTCTGAACCCCGGTATTCGTCCATTTCTTGCCCTATTTCTTCACGAAGTTTTTTGTCATCCATTCCTACAGAATCCACATGCAAAATCAGTTGAATAATTAAGTATCGTAGTAATATTTTTGCTGACAAGTGGTGTTCGTTTTAAGTATAATGAAACCATGGTGTTGCGACAAGCTACTTTTGACGCATGATGGAACAAAATTGGATACGTCTTGATTTCGAGAGCAGACAAACATATATTTTTAAGTGAGAGAATGAGCATTAACTCATACAGGTAAAAAATAAATCACCACCACCACCACCACCATCATCATCACCTTCACCACTACCACCCCCACCACCAGAACCACCATCATCATCATCATCATCATCATCATCATCATCATCATCATCATCATCATCATCATCATCATCATCATCATCATCATCATCATCGAATGACATTAGGGCCAAAGTTTCATCACACGTGATGGTATTTCTATTCTGCTTGGTGCTATGTTTCTTTACACCTGGTTTTATATTGTGTTTTACCTGATGTTACATTCCGTCATGTCTACCGATGTACCCTGCTAATTTGTATTCTGCTGTTTCACGCAACGTTCTACTGCTGTTGGTAATATTATGTGCCGCATAAAAAAGTAAACAAAAACAAGTCGACAAATATCACAATATGTTATGGTGGGCTAGATGACTTGCATGCATTATTCTAGTCTTCGATTCGCACGTGTTTTGATGCCACGTAAACAAACATCTTTGTCATGTGATTTTGCATGTACTTTTCAGCAGTAGCGAATCCACTACAGGACGTACCCGATTCACACCTACTCTTCGAAAGTAATAAGTTTTGGACACCTCAGATATCAATTGCCTTTTTTAGCTCCCATCATTCTGGAATTTTGTGTTCGGCATTGCCATTTAGAAGCAACATGACAACATTCATACTAACGTGGCTGATTTCCGTAGATGGTTTCTGCAAACAAATCAAACTCCTTCCTGGCGTTTTTTAGCAGTCGTAATTCTCTTGGCTTTCCTTCATAATGTCCGTTAGACACTTGTCTCACATCATTTATAAATTGCTGAGTTAGCTAAAATGATAAACGCATAATAATGTATTTTGTTGCCTTGCAGACCAATTACCGTTTGTTCTTGTTACATAATTTGAGTTCCTTCTCAACACAATGAGTGCCATGTGCCAGGTCGACCTTTGCTGGCATGAATGCTGGTTCTCCTTGTGTGACATGTACATGGTATTACACGTTATAATATGTTTTATTATAATTAGATTAAGAGACGAGCAAACTGATTGGCCGTTGGGTCTTTGTAAGCCATGTGTTAAAGATCAATGACACATGGTGCTCATGATCAACAACAGATGCTAGAGATTCCCTTTGTAACCGCTAGGTGGCATGATAAGCAATGGCCTTTTCGCACTACTAGTGTAGCGCAAATGACGTGCAGTCTAGCGCACCGTTAGCAGACGACCACTTCACTTCAGTCTTAAAGTTAATGGCGAAAACTTAACTTACTGTTCACTTAACAAAGTGAATCATTTAGTGTTTCACCTATTATAAAAGGCATACAAGTGTATTTACTTCAATAATTACTGTTGACTTAACAAAGTGCAAGGAGGCTTGCAGGCCTAACTAGTACCTGCTACTATTTGTTACTTCAGATCTTTTTGATGGTATTACAATTTGTTGTCTTACTGATGTTAAAACCTATCTATCATTGTTCATTTTTCCTATTATTGATCTACTATGGTTGCTTATATTATAAAATAAATAATGCTGGGGAGCCCATGTGTTATTGAAGGTCATCAGCCCTCGGAGATCAATAACACAGGGGCTCCCCTGCATTATTTGTATCATAAAACATGACTTTTGTGTGTCTTTTCAAACTTCCTCGTTAACTAAAAAGAAAACATATTGCAAATAACTTCCAGTATGTAGCAAAATTCTTAATTGCGGAGGTGATATGATATCCGCCTTTCGACTTTGAATACCTGTCGCTACACGGCAATTTTAGATTGTTTAACGCTTTTCTTGCCAAAAATAATTCAACAGCCGCCCTGGACACAGGTTGCGCCCAACTGGCGCCAAGGAAAGCCGTTGACCTGGAACATAATATCCTGCTACCTCTCAGTCATCATCTACATTTCTCATCCAAAATATTTCTAATAAAATTACAGTAAAAGCATTAAAGAAAAATTACATCCGGGCGCCTTTGGGTGAGTTGAGTGGGAAAGGATTTAAATGCCATTTTTTGAAAATGTATCGGAAGAAAGACGGTTGTTTTTTCTTTAAACAAATAATGTACCTTGGTAATGAGTAGTTTTTTCTCTTTGTCATCAGTAGGTATATCTCTCTCACTTTTGGAAAGGTCACTTTTGATTTCATGAAGATTCATTCGGATTTTGCTTTTGAGTCCAGGCAAGCAGTGCTGCAATAATCAGGAAGTACGTAATGGATGAGAGAAACGCTCTAACAAAACAAATACGTACACAACTGTATATATTATCAATTCCATGGTGAGTACAGTGTTTCGATAGTTCTTGCAGTGTATTTGAGTGACAACAACTCTGGCGGTCTGAGTTCAGAAATATATATTGATCCCGTACAATTTTCCCATATGCATAGTAAAGTGCTACTGGGTAATTTTGTGATTGACTACTGGAGGGCAGCATTTTTGTTGGTTGGGAACCATGCGTAAGTTACTACGGAGAGTGAGTGACACTGGTTAATATCTCTCAAACTACCATTCGTTTGGCTAGCTGCTTCTATTATGTTATCCCAACTTTGCTTCAGATCTGTATATTATATTTCAAGCCAGATTTTATATTCACTCAAATTTTCCGTTTTTCTATTTTGAGTCATATGCCTCCCTCCGTACGCATTGGTATGTCATTACGTTACCAACCAGAGTTCGGTGCTGCCATTGGTGCAGGAAGTGCCTGCAACAACATCATACACAGAGAGAATTATTGTGGATCTATCTTGGACATAAGCGAGGCGAATCACCCTCTCGGTATTCTCAGCCGGCTAAAAACATTTTTTTAAAACCAGTACTCTATCATTCTGTGTATGCACACTGATCAAAACAAAAATAATCCCCTCCCCCCCCCCCCCTCATTTGTTTGGGTAAGGGATTTGGTGATTTGTATTCCATGAAATGGAAATGCATCGAAAATAGCATTAAAGGTTTTATTGTGAAACATAATTGCAAAGATCTTTGATCAAGAACTACAAATCTCACAAAACGAAAATATCATTTGGATTGTCGTATTTGTATTCACAGCCTTCCGGATTCGTCACATGGTTCCTTGTCCTTCTCAATCCTATGACCTGCTTACCTTAATATGATCCACCAGCGAATGTGTCAACTTGTGAGCCAGGCTCGGGACGCCGTACAGGGAGGGATTCAACTTCCTACAATAAAGTATTCTTGATTAGACAAATCATGCTTTGTATTCATGTATCATAAATGCTGGAGTCGATAATAGCAACAGCGTGAAACAAGATGTTACTGATCGAAAGGTTCTCAATAAAATAAGCCTTCTGATCTAGTCTGGCATTCCTAGAGCACTATACACTGAAAAACCATCCGTTTGTACTTACTTACTGACTTAAAATGACCGAATGATTAAGTCTGATTAAATAAAAACAAAGACACAAACAAACCTAAAATGTTCATTTCTGTTGAAGTGTTCCCTCTCGTCATCCAAGGCTTCCTTCAGCGTCTTGCCGTTCGCAATGTCTTGCTGACCGCGACATTTGACCAGTGTGTAACCTTTTCTCAGTTTATGTCGCTGATTGGTAGCAATGGCCATAGTTTCGTGCTCTGTGCCTTTATCTATCATGTCAGTCTTTGTTATAACACCTGAACATACAATTTTTATCGTTTAAATCTCCTCACCAGACCTTGTGGACGGACAGTAAATATGTATGCACATGGATTTATTGTGAGATATTTAACAAGTTAGACGTTCGGGTTTCGGGCTTACAACAGATAGTTATATGAATTTGATTGTAGTTATGTGTGAGCCCTGCCGTGTATAAATCTGTCATTTTTGTGCTTACTTTCACGCTCTTTGCACCCACGTTATATCGCAATCAACAATTTAGCGCGATCAAGCTCGGCGCAGCTTTTCCGCACCTGCTTTCCTTTCACCCATGCATAGAAGACTAAATAAACACAAACAAATAAGATCAAATATTCAAGGCTTTTGTATCGAATACACAAGTATCTATAAATGCAGACTGCAATTTCGTTCTGGTTTTTAAACTTTAATTTGCCTAAGAAATTAAAGTTCCAATACAAGAGGGGACGGTTAACGAAACAAAAAACAAAAACAAAAAAAAAATAGTAAGAAGTAATACCCAAAGTTCTCTTGCCCTCAGGATCTACTTCCTTCGCCATGTTTAAGGCCTCTATGGTAGCGATGTCCACGTTGGCAGGTACTACTACTAGAAGAATAGTCTCTGGCTTGTCTACGTAGAACCTGATGACGCTCCTCACCTGGGATTTATTTCAGCAATAGGTTAACCCTTCTCTAGGCAAAGAAACTCCATCAACAAGCTGGTCAGCCCCTCCCCCAATGAGGTAGATCTCGCTTTGCGGAGCCAAAAGTTCAACATGATCTAAATTTGTGTATAAGCCTAATTTGCACAATTTAAAATGCTACAACTTTGGTTCTTGGTTGATTGGATGTGGCCATGTCACAAGCTCATAAACTGAAATTTGAATGACACCACTATCTATATAGTTTTGAAGCTACTCAAGAGTTTGATTTTCCGTATAAATTGCTCAGTATGCATAAATTAAAAGCCTCCAACTTGGTTCATGGTTCATCGGATGCGGTTAGATCACAAACCTCCATATTGAAGCCGAAATGGTACCTCTATGTGCAATAGTTTTGAAGCTGTTTTGATTCTGGACGAAAAGACACAAATACAATCAAGATTTACATTTTGTTTATTCGCTTTACATGCATGAATTAAAATCCTACAACTTTGGTTCATGGTTCAAAGGATGCACCTATGCTACAAACCTATAAGTTGAAGTTAAAATGGCACCTCTATCTCTTAAAGTGTAAAAGCTATTCAAGATTTGAATTTGGTGTATTCACCTAATTTGCATAAATTAAACTTTACAATTTTGGATCATGGTTCATCAGATGTCGCTATGTCACAAACTCATACATTGACGCTGAAATGACACCCCTATGTATAATAGTTTTGAACCTATTTAAGATTAAAATTTCCAATATTCACCTTATATACATAAATTAAGATTATACAAGTATGTGCCATGGTTCATCGGGTGCGGCTTTGTTTGCCACAAACCTATAAACTGAAGTTGGAATGGCATATCTATCTGTAAAATATTGAAGATATTTAACTTTTAAATTTTTTCAATGTCCCTAATAAGCATGATTTAAATTTCAAAACTTTCATTCACTGTCCATTATACTGGCAAGTGTCCCAAACCTATACATGCAAATTAAAATTTTGTGTCTATTTACAATAGTTTAGAAGTAATGGACCTGTTAAACTTTTAATTGCCCCTAATTTGCATAATTTTGAACATCGTGACAATTCCTAACAATATGCACAATTTTACTAATAGGTTATTCACCTTGCCAAGTTTAGTGGTTTTTGGAATTATAGTGTCAGAGAAAAGCTCCGGACAAAGTTTGGTTGCAAAGAAGGAGAAAAAAAGAAACAAAATAACTAGAAAACAAGATCTTCTCCACAGTAAATTTGTCTGGACGCCTTCAAATAAGGACAAATTGAAATGCTACACTTTGCCATTGTTCAACAAAATTTAATTTTTGCGTATTAGGAACACTGCATGAATTAAAATGCTACAAATTTGATTGGATATGGTCATGTCGCAAACTTATAAACCAGAGTTTGAATGATATCACTATCGTTAATAGTTTTGAAGATATTCAAGATCTATATGTTATGTATTTGCCTAATTTGCATAAATCAAAGGCCTACAACTTTGGTTCATGGTACATTGGATGCAGTTATGTTACAAACCTGCAAATTGAAGTTAAAATGGCAGCTATATCTTTAAAAGTTTTGAAGTTATTCAACATTTAAATTTGGTGTATTCACCTAATTTGTATAAATTTCTACAACTTTGGTTCATGGGTCATTAGATGCGGCTTTGTCACAAACCAAAAAATTGAAGTTCGAATGGTCCTTCTATGTATAATAGTTTTGAAGTTATTTTGCATTTAAATTTGTGTATTCACCTAATTTGCATAAATAGTTTTACAATTTTGGTTTATTGGATGCGGCTATGTCACAAGCCTACAAATTCAAGTTGAAATGGCACCTCTGTCTATAATAGATTTGCAGCAATTCAAGATTTAAACTTTGCAAATTAACCTAATTTGCATAAATCTAAATCCTACAACTTGGTTCATGGTTCCTTGGATGCGGCTTTGCCACAAACCTATAAATTTACGTTTGAATGGCATCTCTATCTATAATAGTTTTGGACATGTTCAATTTTTTAAATTTCCAATGCCCCTTTTAGAATGATTTAAAATTCTACAACTATTTGTTACTGTCCATTATATTGGCAGGTTACACAAACATATGCATGCACATTGAAATTTTGTCTATCTGCAAAAGTTTGAAAGATATGGAGCGTTTAAAATTTCGATCGCCCCTAATTTACGTAATTTTAAACATCATGCCTATTCGAAACGATATGTACAATTTCACTGGTAGGTCAGTGACCTTCGCAAGTTTTGTGGTTTTGGGAATAAAAGTGTCCGAGAAAAACTCCGGAAAAATTTGGTCGTAAAGATAGAAAGAGAGAAAGAAAGAAAGAAAGAAAGAAAGAAAGAAAGAAAGAAAGAAAGAAAGAAAGAAAGAAAGAAAGAAAGAAAGAAAGAAAGAAAGAAAGAAAGGAAGAGAGAGCGAGAGAGAAAGAAATAAAGAATTCTGGGAAAAACAAAATGTCTGGATTGCACCCAGACATGACTAATGGGCTTTCAGTCATGCTCACATTCAACATTTTCAATGAAAGTTCATCAATAATCAAAAGAACAAAAGGAGACGATACCTGACATTACTAGTCACAGAAGACAGGTTTGCTCGGTAAACAAATAAATGGTTTACCTCGTAAAGATACGCGGGTGTGGGCACCCGAGCAGCATTGGTAGCTATGCTTGCAGCCTCGGTCATATGTTCAGTGTGTGTATGGGTTTTTTTTCTCCCTTTTTAACGGATAATTCATGGAGAAATTAAAATTCTAAATTGAACTTAAAGAGCACAAGAAACAAAGAATAACACACACACATCTTAAGTATGTGAGGTCAATGCAAATCTTTTACAAAATTACACAAAATTTTACCATGTCAAGGTCACACCCCTATATTGCTAAAGTCAAGACAATTCCATGTCGACAAAAGGACATACTTCGGATATTGACCAAGCCATTACTTTCATTTCCAAAACTTGAACATATAAATATACGTACAAATTCACAGGAAGATGGATATGTATCGCCATACATATTTCTGCCCAAAAGACAAACCTTCACAGAAATGTTGACTACAGGTTGAGTTACAAGAGGGATTATTTCGTTAGACAAATATGAAAAAATAGCACGAGTTTCTATGGAGCGGGACATAAGAACATACAGTTTGCGTAAGATCAACTTAAAACATATAAGGAAACATGCCGGAACACTCAAAATATAGAGAACAGGTATCACATACCCAACAAATAATAACAAACCTGCAGAACAGCCAATCAATTAAGGTAAAGGCCAACCAGTTTGGATAATTTTATTCATATTTGAGGATTCGACAGATTTTGGTAGACATATATATTGTCTATCAGTCGTCCAACGTTGGTAGTTCTAGCTCAAATACCAATTAAGGTATCTAAGAAAATACTTTTAATGCTAACATTGTACTCAATGGACTGTGTTAACCTTTGAATCCTGATGACAGACAATAGGTATTTGCACCAAAATGCCCACTTCATCTTGATATTTCTCTAAAACTAATTATTTGATTTTGATGAAATAAAACCTACTTTACTCCAAACATTTTTAGAACCAAAACGTATCAGGGATGCGGAGCTCATAAGATTGGATGCTGCCAAAAAGGAAAAGCTAGAGAAGATTCAAACAGATTTGGCTCGTCAAGAACAAATGTTTTTGGCTGAAGTAACCTGTTTTAACATAAGTAAATGTGCTTTACCTTTTGGGAAATATCCTGAGGTTGTCCTTCGGCAACATTGCGTACTATACCCGGGAGATCGATCAAAGTTAGATCTGGAATATTCGCTGACTCTACTTCCAGGGTGATCAGCTGGTCACTTATTTCATTGTCGTTCCCTGTGATTTCTTTCTGGGCTGCAATTAAAAAGAAACTTTATAACTTCTTGTTTCTCTATTTTTGAAAAATATGTGAATCTGTTAAGTTTATAATACTGTATTTGAAGCAACAAGACTTCAACTAGACGTGTGTGGCGACGCGTTGAAAAAAGTATTTAACTTTTCGTTTTCAGTTAGTTTGCCAGAGTGCCCGAGCCGTTCCAAGGGAAAGCCGTTTATGGGCCCTGTTATCCTGATAGGCCTCATCCACAAGTCTCAATCAAATTTAAATAAAACGTTGAAGTAAACGATATTAAAATTAATATAAAAATCTTATTCATCTGGGATCTGCTAATAGCCTAAAAGTCAGACTAATCTAGAAACTCTCATAACGACAATTTTACTCCAGTCACTTTTTGCCCAGACAGAATTAATTCAGCTACTAACCTTTGAGCACCTCTGCCCCCACATCTTGCCTTGAAGCAATAGGACGCTTCACCATTTTCCGCTCTACTTTGTATCGAATATCGGCCGTCCAGAAATCTGGATCTGAGCTGCACTTCATTCGTAGTTCTAGCGGACATCTTGTCACCACCCCTGCAGTAACAATTCAGACGGTAAGTTAATTATTCATGATGACGTAATTTGTGCGCTTTGACAGGACAGCATTTTCAGTCATAAAACATCATATTTCATGTCGATAATTTTTTAAACGGCAGGTAATGCAATGCCAGGGATGATATATGGCTCAGATGTGACTTCAGTAAGGGAGGGAGATATGCAGGGAATGGAGAAAGCACAGAATGACATGAGAAAATGGATACTGGGAGCATCACCATGTACAGCAACAGAAGCAGTCCTAGGAGAGTTAGGGCGGAATAAAATCACGAACAGAATTGCCAAAGAAAAGGTAAAGTACTAGGGGTATCTACAAGTATCAAGTGATGACAGGTGGGGCAGGAAAGTTTATAATGAAGTAGTCAAGGAACAAACAAAATGGGCCAAAGACATAAATAATTTAGCAGAGAGATATAAATTAAACGGATATGATGAGGTTGATGATTGGAATGTGCATATTGGTACGACTGTTACAGAGGACTGTGAGAAGTACTGGAAAAGAGAAGTCAGGGAAAGAGTACATTAAAAGCGTACAAGGTAATAGAAAAGCCAAAGAAAAGTGTGTGTTGGGATGGAGGGAAAGGATCCAGGCTTCTTTTTCAAAGTAGGGCAGGATTTATCAATCTGGAAAAGAGAAAACAGATGTGGACAACAGGTAGTAATGGTAAATGTAAGGTATGTAGACAAGAGGCAGATGAGACAGTGGATCATCGGCTGTTGTGTTTTGATGCATAAAGAGAGCTAAGAGAAGAATTTTTCAGAAAGTGGCACGGGGGAGACTATAATAACAAGGGTCTAGGAGAGGTTAAGTGTTTAGAGGAAAAGGAACGTGTGACATGGGTTCTAGGTTTGAAGGGTGGCTTTCTGGGAGGCAGGAAAAGTACTAAAAGTGGACAGGACTACCTGGTAGGATGCTGGGAGAAGAGAAATGAATTGATAGAGTTTGATAGCAAAAGGGTAAATGAGAATTTCATAGTGCAGGGAGGAAAGAGAATGGTGATAGCCCTCATAAGGGCTCCCATGGGGTCCCCCATGGGAAATGCCTGAACCTTAGAGGCGGGGATAGGGTGTGTGAGGGATTTTTTTTCTTGGGGGGGGGGAGACTACAAGCGATGAGTGTAGGGGAATTTATCCAGGACCAGGGCCCACCACAGCTGTGAGAGAGTGTGTGACTATTTTTTCCTAGGCCACCTGTGTCACACAGGACCGCGGCACAAAAGCGGAGAGACACAGCACTATTATTATTATTATTATTATTATTATTATTATTATTATTATTATTATTATTATTATCATCATCATCATCATCATCATCATCATCATCATCATCATCATCATCATCATCATCATCATCATCATCATCATTATCATAATCATTATTAGGCAATGCTTACTATGTTAGTTAATTGATCTAAAGCACAGTAAACGGCTTATTAATCAAGCTTGTCACAGATGAGATTCTACTGCACCAATATTTCCGATGCTTATTGCAAGCTAAAGAAAAGGCTACATCAAATTATATGGCGTCAAGGTTTTTGAATAATCAAATAACAAATGAAACTCTTGACTTTATTTACATTGCTTGTAAAGTAACCTGATTAAATCTGTCTGTGTGCTACAAAGGAAGGTTGTTTCCCTGTACATTCAAACTGAAATTGGAATTTCTATATGAGAGAAAACATAAGATTAAAGAAAAAAACTGCATCAAAATAAGGTTCTTGGCATGAAAAAACTACATGGAGGAAGAGAGAGGACTTGATAAAACAGAATGTCAAGCGTCAGAAAACAAACAAGTACACTTCTCATTGCATCTCTGATTCATTTCCTTTGATTCACTTCTGGATTACTGTCGACACTACAGCATGGACTGATGGCAAAATGATCACCATATGACAACATAAATGTGTCGTGTCTGACATGGGCATAAATCACAAATCCTAGTCATGAACATAAATATGCAATTAACTGCTGATGACAGATAATGGCCTGTTGCTTATCTGATCTATCACCAATACACGTCTGCTTTTGTTGTTCCGAAATTGTATTATTTTAACTTCACTGATTGGGCCACACAGTGTACGTCGATTGTAGCTTTAGTTTGTCTGAGAACTTAGCTCTCGACAAAATTGATGATGGACAAACCTAGGATATGAAGTCGGAATGGCGCATCTATGCATGATAGTTTGGAAGACGGATATTCAACATTTAGATTTTTCAAGTCCCCCTGATATGTGCACATGTAAATCTAAATTCTGCGATTTGTTATATACATGAGGTAAACGTTGATAAAACAGAATGTCAAGCGTCAGAAAACAAACAAGTACACTTCTCATTGCATCTCTGATTCATTTCCTTTGATTCACTTCTGGATTACTGTCGACACTACAGCATGGACTGATGGCAAAATGATCACCATATGACAACATAAATGTGTCGTGTCTGACATGGGCATAAATCACAAATCCTAGTCATGAACATAAATATGCAATTAACTGCTGATGACAGATAATGGCCTGTTGCTTATCTGATCTATCACCAATACACGTCTGCTTTTGTTGTTCCGAAATTGTATTATTTTAACTTCACTGATTGGGCCACACAGTGTACGTCGATTGTAGCTTTAGTTTGTCTGAGAACTTAGCTCTCGACAAAATTGATGATGGACAAACCTAGGATATGAAGTTGGAATGGCGCATCTATGCATGATAGTTTGGAAGACGGATATTCAACATTTAGATTTTTCAAGTCCCCCTGATATGTGCACATGTAAATCTAAATTCTGCGATTTGTTATATACATGAGGTAAACGTTAGAAAATATATCTTATTTGTTTGATTGTCAAAATGCGAGATATAAAGCATATAAAGTAAACCGTAACTGACGTATACAGGACATCCTGATCAGTCAGTCTTTAATGTACGCTCCCTATGTTTCTGTTTATGTCATCAATCTTTCTTTCTGTCTGATTAAATTAAAACACTGGTGGTCTGTTCACTTGATGTGGAGTTAATCATGGCAGTGAAGGTCTCATGTAATAGGACTTACAGGAAACTGCGTGGTGATTTCCACGCTACTAAGACTGTACAGGTAACCACAGGAATGTTGATGTATAGAGGCTTGGTGCGAATCTTTACTTTCTGGGAACTGGCGAATCTTGCGTCAATCAAAATTTTGCACACTTATATGGTATGAATCCCCTCCTAATTATTTGATGTGTAAAGATTTAATTCAAAATCCGTGCTACCTATGGGTCATTAACTTGGAAGTGGATTTTGGTAAAGTTTGGTCTTGTAGCAGAGCTGCATGCTCTAGGCTTTTGCCCGGGGAACCCAATGAGAAGTACCCGCATTTTTTTTTTATCATTATGGATTTGTAGCTGCCGATTTGGAGAAATAAAAGGTGGGTTGACATGGAAACGGCTGGACTTCGAATTTTACTTGCAATTTACGAACTAATTCCCCCATGCATCTACAAGATTTTTCCTTGTGGTTTATTGGATGCACCTACAACGGTTTAAATTTAGAATGGTACTTGTATCTAGAATAGTCTTGAAATTATCTAATATTTAAACTTTTGAAGTGCTGCTAATTATAATAAATTACAATTCTACAACCTTTATTTGTGGTTCATTGGATGCGCTTACAGCACAAAACTGTAAATGGACGTTGGAATGGCACCTCTACCTACAAGAGTTTGAAGATATTCAACATTTAAACTTCTGAAGTGCCCTTGATTAGCATAAATTACAATTCTACAACTTGTTTATGGTTCATTGGATGCACTTACAGCACTAACCTATTAATTAAAGTTGGAATGGCACCTCTACCTGTCGTAGCTTAGAAGATATTTAACACTTAAACTTTTCACATGGCCCCAATTTACATACTTTTCAAAGGTGTCACCCTTCTTTATAAAAAGATCGAACTTTGGACTCGGATGTTGAAATTTCGTATGCAATATCCCACCCACCCTCCCACCTTTTTAGGGTAACAGCAATGCTAACTCTGTGTGCAAAGATGACATTCCGTGGGGAGCTTGAAAAGGGCCAAGGGAGCTAAAACCTAAAAAATACAATATAGTCTCCAGCAGGCAGTGTAAGTATCCAGGCAAAAATTCGGACGAGAAAGATGGGACATCCTTTCAATATATATATATATATATATATATATATATATATATATATATATATATATATATATATATATATATATATATATATATATATATGCAGGTATAACCATGTGCACTTTTGAATGACCTTGTTTATGCAGGTCTGTGTACTATACTACATGTAGTTATGAAATGAAATGAAATGGAATGAACCTTTTTTGACTGCGCTTCAATACATTAGTAAGCAGTCTGTCAAATACAAGACATACATAACATAAATGCACCGACTAAGCACTTACAACACAATACAACACCATACAACCAAAGGAAAGAAAAAAGGAGGGGGCAGCAGAAGGAATGCAGATGCACGCAGCGTATAAAGTGTTGTGTATGGGAGTCTATAATGTTTTATCCCTTATAATGTTTTATCCCTTATTATAATGTTTTATCCCTTATAACAATGCAATCTGTGATGAAAGTTTCAAAGATTTTAATTAATTCTGGATCTTTGAAGTTCAATGTGGTAGAGCCATTTGAAAAGTCTAAGCGTCGAGTTATGACAAGATGCAGATTGACAAACTAGACCGATGCAATAAACACTTTACACAAAGAACAAAAGATAAATAACCCGAAGTAGTCCTGTGTTTATCAATTAACTACATTTGTGCTATCAAGCTGAACAGATAAAATACCTATCAAGCAACCATATCTTACGAAATTCCGCAATACTCAGTGTTTTGGATGTGATGTTTGTTTTGATTTGGAGAGGTCACTGTACTCATTAAGTGTGTGTTTTAAAGCTGCAAGAATAAAATTTATGTGACCATTTCAGCCATGTACATAATTTTACCAAACAAATTTTGCAGTTTCTGCAACGGGTGGTTTTAAAGCTATTAAGCAGTAAATTGCAATGAAAAGTAATGGGAATACACACCTCTAGCTCTGAATGACTGAAACGCCCTCTACATGAGAGCAGTAGAGGCTTAGTTCTGTTATTGCTCTCTCGTATTGTACCACATTGGAACCAAACTGCACCCCTGTGGGATTTGGACCAGCATCGCGCCTTTAGGTACTACATTGGAACTAAACCGTACCTCTGTGGGATTTGTACCAGACTATTTGGCACCTACCATTGGACTTGGAACTGTGGGACTGCACCTGTGGATAATCTCTCACCAGGGATTAGGATTTACCTACAGACTGTTTACTGTTGAATACCAACCTAGCTCAGTGCATAATTTCATTTACCTACTTTGTACTGATTTTTGATTGTTCATATATTGTTATTGTTGGTTAAAACGTATTTTATTCCATGACAAATCAATTACACACAGCAAAGTGGTTTACAAAGCAGTCTGTCATGGAAGGCAATTGGGGAGGAGGGCTTAGCCCCTTATAAACCCCTCTTGCTGGGAATTGACAAAGAGACAGGACAGACAAGACACCACACAGCCCGGCGCATTCCTCCACGACGTAATCCTGTCTTGACTGCAGCGGAGTATTGCTCCGAACCAACAAGTTTAAGGCAGACACTACAGTTTGACAAGACAGACAGAAGGGCTGGCTGTATAAAACTAAACCGCTGATCATCCACATGGTGGGACTCCGCCCACACAGCGATGGACGGTGGCAATGGTTGTAACTAAAAATCATACAAAATATATAGTCGCTGTGGTACTTTCCCTGTGTACACAATTCATGTTATGGCATCTCGCTGGAAACGTTTGGTTTTTACAATATATTCTTGACCTGAGAGAAACATAATTTTGTTGTCCTCAAAGGGACAATTTGGTAATCCCAATAATATCGTTTCTAGAGTAAATGGAGCAAAATCTGAAATAGATGTGTGTAAGCTGTCTCTTTGGATTATATAGAATGGACAAATAAAAAAATAATGCCAAGTATCTTCTGTACCTTGCCCACAGCGACAATTCGGATATTCACATAAACCAATAGCATGTACGTGAGCATTCAACTGACTGCGGCCCATCCTGAGCCTTGCTTGAATGACAGCCGGATGTCTTTTTCCAGCATAGTATAATTTAGTCTCTTTAATTGAGCGAGGGACTTTCGAGTCTATGTGTTTCTTGAATTCACTTATTGAACTTGTTATTGTTAAAGCTATATGATCTTTGTCATTCTTTGTTGAGTTCTGCTGCGATCTAGAATATTCAGAAGGTGGGCATCGTAACCCTCAGCAACCCAAATTCTTGTGTGGATGATTTTGTGCCTTCCGGGAAAAACAAACTTCCTTGTGGACAAGGTCAAAATAGTACGCGGTCACATGCCGGATAGCTTATCGTTATCCCCCCAGTGTTCCGTCCTTGATATATAAGTACATAACACCGAACAGGATGAAAGAATGGCATTGGGGTTGTCTGAGTGGTTATATATATATATATATATATATATATATATATATATATATATATATATATATATATATATATATATATATATATATATATATATATATATATATATATATGATCGCACACACTTCAACACACTGTAAATTCACTTAATTTCGCTGTATTTCTATATTCGCTTATTATGTTGATGACACGAAACCGTGACAATAAAAACACAATAGTATTTAAACATAGATTCATCAGGAATTTGTTCAAAATAGTAAATGAAAACTCCACTGAAAATGTTTCTAATGCAATAACCGTGAAAATTATACCCGCGAAAATAACTACTTTCACAGTGGACAGTTTGCAAATATACATCGTGTGTAGACACAAGCCAAATGTGGGTATGTAATGTATGTATGCATGTATTTAAATGCACTCCAATAGATATGTGAGTGCCATGAATTTAAACATACGTTTAAATACATGTTACTCATTATATTTATACACGGGTCCGAATGGTTGAATTCATAGGCACATTTAACAATAAAATATAAGTACGTTTGAATTTTTGAATTTGGTGAACACAAGAGCTGGCGTATGGCAACATACGTTCGGATCGATTCAGACCCAATTATATATATATATATATATATATACTATATATATATATATATATATATATATATATATATATATATATATATATATATATACACATACATACATACATACATACATACATACATATCAACCAAATCTAATACTTTCAGTTTTAGCTCACCTACTCCTCTTGGCAGCTCCACCCCAGACAAGGCCTCCAGGACAGAACTTTTCCCAGAACTCTGGTCTCCTATGGCCACGGCTACGGGAAGCGAGAAGTCCGAGTCCAGACCTAGAACTCGTAGTCGATCAATCAGATCGATACACGGTCTGACCTGCGCGTCAAAATCCGTTGCAAGTGATGGGCATGCCATTTTGTGTATTGTACACGGGCAGTATATCTGAGAATAAAAATTATTCATGCAAAATGACATTCATGTGCATTGCTCTTTGTAGCCATAGATATCATCAGAATAGGCAGATGATAGCAATAACTGTTAGCGTATTCAACTGCTTCAGCAGACTTTCATGGCTTTCAATACCTTGATTTTGAAAAGAAATATGAATACAAATCCCAAAATATATTCTGCACTTAAGGATCATTCATATTTTTGAGTCGTCAACAGAAAAAACGACAATGATAAAAAAAGTTTTAGGACGAATATGACTGATTCACTGAGTAATTTCACGACATGATCACTCAAAATCAATCGGCGCCTGGTCCAGACTCCCTATTGAGACTTTACTGCCATGCCATTACTTTCTTGTTCTTCTGTAAAGCACTTTACCTCCATTGCCGTGATAATTTTCATTTAATTCCATACAATGAAGAAGACAAGAGAATTACGTGTGTGTGTGTGTGTGTTTGTGTGTGTGTGTGTGTGTGTGTGTGTGTGTGTGTGTGTGTGTGTGTGTGTGTCCATACAACTCTATCAACATAGATTTTAAGAGAAGCTAAGCACCGCAAAGAAACAATTTTCTGCGTGGATGCTTTGCACGATGCGCAAGACCATTAAGATACCCTACATCACACAATCAATCAGAAAAGAAAATGTTGACAGTACACGAAAATTACGCCCCAAACATGGTCGATTGACAAATAAAGCACTGCAAGTTAAAAGACTTCGGTCGAAAGAGTGACGATTTGTTCTTTGTATACCATGTACCATATGTTCAGATCGTTGTTATTTTTTGTGCAGTGAAGATCGGAAAAAGTGAATACTTTAAGTTTTCTTCTTTGCAGGGGTGATATATTGTGCTACAAACCAAGGAGGGGAGCATGCAAGTGTATCCAAGTTCTTTTTTTTTCACTAGGTCTACAATAAGTCAGAACTGTTCACAGATACTTCGAGCATATGTACGGAATATCCCTTGCTGCATGAACAAGTATGTGTAATTACGTGCAAGTTGTGTATTAGGTGCAATTTGTCGTTTAACCTACTGATAATCAACATTATATTTTAATCAAATTTAAAATATATATATTTATATATATATTAAAAAGCAATTCCATTAGCAATTCAGTTGTGTACATTTTTATCGTTAATCCAACAATACATATATGGTTCGCAACGGTAAATGAAAAAAAGTTAGCCTATGTTTCTGGAACAAGCACGGACGTACACATGACGATCTGTCATGATTTCTCTTCTTGGGATCACGGGTGTTGAAAACCTAGGCCAGCTTACCTTTCTCACAGAGTACAGCTCCGCCTCGTCTGATGCATATGCCGGTATCGAACTTTTATAAATTATGGATACTTAAGGTCATGACAGCATTTTGGAAACTGGTTGTACTCAATAACCAAGGAGTCGATAACCATTTACGTGTCCACTGGCGAGTGGTTACAGTCGTTGGTGGCACAGGCTGAAAATAACGTAATGGGATATCCCTTTACTCTCGGAGAATTTCATGAACATGCATAATCCAGTGCTGTGTTAACAGATTAATTTGAATTCGTATAATTTTCAGGAAGTGATAATACACATATTGTTGAAGCATGTTTCACTTTTGTTAGGCAGGATTTCTGGAACCTACTCTGCCACGAAAAAGCTATTATATATTTACCAGTACGCATCGGCATGATTCCCAAGTTCCCTGTTTGTGACACATGCGATCGATATATTGATTTTTTTATTAGATATTTGAGATACATACATACATACATACGCAATAATAAAATGGAAGCAAATATATAGTTGAAGTTCGAAAATGTGTTAATCAAAGCGCTAGTTCTCCCTCGATCTGTTCTCTGTGGTGAACAGTACCCGCCCCCCCCCCCCACCTACACACACCTGCAGGTCACAGGTAAAAGCCCTCCGTACTCTTTGATATATACTATTGAACCAATTAAGGACGCATAAAGGACGACAGCTCTCTTAACTTCATGTGTTGCGTGTTAAGGGCTTATCTGTCGCTAATTCTTTAAATCAAATTATGCGCTGAAAAGTAAAAGAGCCAACCGTGCCCAAACATTGGCCTGGGAGTTCTCACCTGACATTTTAGAATGAATAAGTATCAATGATTCCATCAGCTTCCATCAGCAGGAATCACAACACACACACACACACACACACACACACACACACACACATACACACACACACACACACACATATGTTTTTTCTTGTTTGTTTTACTCATATGTTACTCACTTTTCAGCTGTATATTGCATATTTATGTATATTTCTCTTTTTCAGATTTATATGTGTATACGTGTGGACTCGCAATTCTCTTTGATCATAGTGTTGTTGATTTTTTTTATGTGATCGTTGCTCTGTATGCGTGTTTTGTCCCTTTTGACAGTTGCTGTATTTATGTAACAGCGTAGTTAATAAACATTCATTTATGTTGTAGTTATTGACTTCAGATGACAGATCATGGCCTATGTCTTGTCTATCACAAATACATATACACGTATGCATATTCAAGTTTGTTAGTGTTGCCTCATAATTTTACATGATTTCAATTTCACTGATAGGGCCATAGACTGTTCAGGATTCTAGCTTTTGTAGCGTCCTATAGCTTAGCTCTGGACAAAGTCGATTATGGACAAAACCTGGGATGTGAAGTCGGAAAAGACACATCTATGCATAATAATTTTGGAGATAGATATTCAACCATCTAAAATTTCGTGTTCCCGTGGATTAATTGGATTAAATTCAAATTCTACAACTCCCGTGGCTCACTGAATACGCCTACAGCACAAACATATGAATAGAAATTGGAAAGACACATTCCACGGTTAAACTTCTCAAGTCCCTAATTGGACATAATTTAAAATTCTACAACTTCTTCTTGGGGTTCATTTGATACGCCTATGGCACCAACCCATGAAGTGAAGCTTGGAATGACACAGGTATTCACAATAGTTTTTTAAAATATTCAACATATTTAAATGTTACAAGTGCTCCTAACTAGCATAAATTGAAATTTTACAACTTGTATTTGTCTTTGTTTGTGTGAAAAATCACTCTCTGCACCTGCGGTCACTCGTGATTTTCTATACCCCAACAACGATCCCTCGTGAGAAAATTATAGTAACTCACCCTCAGCCATGTAAGATTCTCTATTTTTCTGAAAAAAAAATTCAAACAGGGAAACTTACCATTTCTCACAGGGGTTCAAAGTGACACATGATATCAAATATTCTCTGTTTGAATGCATCTAGGATTTTAGACCAAAAAGACTATAAACACAAATACTTTCATTTTCGGGGATATTTTTAATGCACCCAAAGACGCTGAGCCAAGCTGTTGACCCCAAACTAATGACATTGTCTGGAACTATAGGCATGCTGCTTTTAAGATGAAATGTACAAAAAAGGAAGAAAAAAAGAAAAAAATGGAGATCGACTTCAGTAGTTCGACTTTAGTCACAGTTGGCACTAAAAGGGTTAATCCGACATGACGTTAATTATCTAATTTGTCATTGGTATATTTCCTCATGGAATGTAAACTTATAATCAGTATCTAAGTATTTGAGTTCTACATGGTCTCTAAGAGCTAGCTTTCTAACGAAATTGTATTATTTTTTGCGTTTTACTTAAGATTTGATCACTTTAAAATCTAAAGAAAACAAACATAAAGGACAATCTACCCATTCACTCAGCTTTTAAATCATTAATACGAATCAATAAGTTCTGCATAATAGTGCCGCTAATTTATTGATATCAGGCAGGCCCCTGTGGCCAGGATCATGCCCAACAAAGTGTACAATAGGCCTTGTATATATATATATATATATACTTACATACATACATACATACATACACACACACACACACACATATATATATATATATATATATATATATATATATATATTATATTCGACATGACTCCGTTTTAGGTCGTGGCACACAAATTTAACTGTACGTTTTGCAAAATTCTTTGTACATTTTTTTAATAGGCTTGCTAATACATACCACAAACTGCAGTTAATGGACAGGTTAGAAAGCCTATTGCTTGCTGGACGTGTTGTAATAAGCGCGGTCAACTCACAGACCCTCGTTTAGAAGTCCAGTAAATTGACAGATAAATTAAGACCCTATCCACCCCTTCCCCCCCCCCCCCCCCCCCCATGACGGGCCCGCAAATATGGGTTTTTTAAAATGACAATTATATATAGCCAAATCATCGTTTTTCACAGATGTTCCATCTGGGGACTCTTTAAACAAAGCTCCATATCGGAAATTTAACTATGATTGGCAATATGGGCCGACCAAGTCTATACGAAGATCACATGTATATCATATGTGAGTAAGTGCAAACGTACGCAAAGATGTTGCCTGAATTGACTTGGAGGCTTGCCAAGAATCAAAGCCACAGTGCAATTTGTGTGGGTAGTACAGACTGGGATTTCAGTTACACAACTGTTTTGTGCAGGTTGTTTGAGGGTTGTGTTCATACAAAACCAAAGTAAAACCACGTGGTTTTCTGCAAAGTGACCATAATAACTCGGTCATCCAGGATCGCTTATATGTAATGCACATATTGTAACAGGATCAGGAGCATTTTCATCCAGCCCCACCCACCCACCCACCCCCACCCCCCGCATACACATACACACAAACATGAAGTGCCTCAATAGCAAACGACTAATACCCAGGTTATTATTGGGTTGTAAACATTGTCTCATACAATTGTGTCTATTTTTCTATTTGACTGTCGTTTTCAATTAAGTCGCCTGTTTATAAAACCATTTCCTGGTCTAAAAAGGTGAACCTCTGCCACAAGAACCCACAGTGGTACCCGACATGGATAGTTTGTACAAAAAAAAAGCCCCAAAATCAGCAAAGAGGCCAGAGACCAATATACTTTGGGTAGAGCACAGCTTGATGGGTGTTTTTTAAGTGTCACATGTGTAAAACTATATATGTTTACAATAAACACCAGCAACGTAGCTATAATAAAACATGTGAATAATGCTCTTCCTGGTTGGTGTGTCAACGGGGTAGTCACAAGGTTCCCATTATCGTTCAACACCTACCATGGCATTTCGGTCGGTAGCGACCTGTAAAAACTTCAAATATCGTATTTCCCACTTTTGCTGGATGTTGACTAACTATACGTATTGAATAAAATTTCCCAAGGGACACCCAGCAGGATTAACCCTTTCAGGGCTATATCAGAGACTGAGCCAACAGCTCCCCCTCCCTCCCCCCTCCCTCCTCCTCCTCCCCTTCTTTATCTTTTTTCCTCCTCTTCCTCCTCCTCCTCCCCCCCCTCCTCCTCCTTCTTTATCTTTTTTCCTCCTCTTCCTCCTCTTCCTCCTCCTCCTCCAACTCCTCCTCCTCCTCCTCCTCCTCCTCCTCCTCCTCCTCCTCTCCTCCTCCTCCTCCTCCTCCTCCTCCTTTATTCTGTATTTCCTTCTATGAAACATAGGTATGCTGGTTGTGAAAGAAAGGTCTTTTTTTACATCGAAAAGATTGGCTGTTCCCTGCACATGCCAACTGAATTATTTAATTCTATCTCAAGTAATTGATGATTAAATACTTGAGTCTTATTGTCCTAAAACCACTTCCTAGTTGTTATGACCCCTATTCCGTAGTTCAAACTCTGCACTGTCCATAAGCTAACATGTTACTGTTCAACTTATATAAATATAAAAATACTACTGCACATATCGCCCACTTTCCTCTGTAGATTTTTGACACAGGTTGTATAAGCCCAAATATTGTAAAGGGTCTTCAGCGGGTAACTGCTCTGAACATGTTTCGGAACGTGTACCCGTACAGGTCTCTATCAGTAACGGCTCTTTGTCTAAGCTAAATATTCAGCAAAGACAACCCACATAATAAGGAATAAACACAAACGTGGCAAATCATGATTTAGCTAATAAGTGAAGCTTTGCTTATAAATGCAGAGCTTCATATGAACACAGAATACCTATCAAACCAAACGTTATTACTTAATTTGTATAGTACAAGTTCCGATAAGAATAAGTTGTAAACCAGTCATGCAACATGCTACTCAGTTTGATTCTCTCTCTCTCTCTCTCTCTCTCTCTCTCTCTCTCTCTCTCTCTCTCTCTCTCTCTCTCTCTCTCTCTCTCTCTCTCTCTCTCTCTCTCTCCCCTCTTCAGGCTAAAGGACCAACTTCCCAAACACAAAAAGACCAAGATGACTCATGAATTAACTCAGGCCGTACAGCACATTTGGTAAAAACAAGTGTGACCCTTAACGCTTTACCACTATATGCGTAAATTAGCCGTATGTTTGCATTGGTAAATTGTCATATGAATAACCTTTCTCTATTTCATATTATGAAAAACCGAATGTATGTGGTCAATTACCTAGTATGGCTGTTATAAGTACCCAGGTGTATTGGCTGCTCATCAGCCAGCCTGGGGTTCAGGAGCGGAGTAAATTTTGTATTGTAGTGCTCATCTATACAAGATTTTATATCTCAGTAAACCCATGTTTTCTCATCATTGATTTATTTATATCTCATTTATTTTACAACTTGGTCTCCTAATGTGTGCAAAATTAATCTTCTTTTGAATAGTCCATCATGTTTTAATTTGGCGATTTAATCGAATATATGGTTCACACATAATTTGTGTTGATATTCCTAAGCTAATTCCCATCTTTCTATCCCAAGGTCTCTTCAAAATTTTTATTTAATATTATGGCCTTTCGAGGGTAACCTCTTACAAAAAAAAGGCAAGTGATTCATCAGCCATGACACCAGTTCAGTAAAACTGAACCTCTTCCCGTTACCAATTTCAGTGCCAGAACCGTTTGTTTATTTAATGAGGCCAAGCGCAATTAAGAGTAAACTTAAAGAATATCAGGCTATCAGAATATCATAGCTAGACGGTAATGACATGCTAAATGCCCATCATACGTGGTATATGCTGGCTACCCAAGCAGTAGAATGTGTTGCAATTTCCGTACATAACCACATTAAATATACGTTAATGGATGGTTCAGAAGGGTCACATAAACTGAACTCCCCTTCTTTCTTTCTTTCTTTCTTTCTTTCTTTCTTTCTTTCTTTCTTTCTTTCTTTCTTTCTTTCTTTCTTTCTTTCTTTCTTCCTTCCTTGATTGATTGATTGATTGATTGATTGATTGGTTGGTTGGTCGGTTGATTGATTGATTGATTGATTGATTGATTGATTGATTGGTTGGTTGATTGATTGATTGATATAAATGAAACATACTTGCAGTTATTTACATGTAGGCCTACATGCACATAATTATAAACCCATAACATGTCATGAACCTGTATCCATGGAAGAGCTGTTTATATCGTGCCATGGGCCAAAATGACAAGACTAACATACTCCAGGAAAGAGAACATCTCCACCCACCAATCAGTCAATCAAAGGGGTTATATGTTAAAAAGCGTAGGTCAGGTTTGTCACTCTGCAAAATGCACAAAAGAAAATGGGATCTCTGCAATTTTTGTAATAGGCTACTATCTTCATGAATAGTTCTTGATAAGCAATTTTTCTGTAAAAGAACAAAGACAGAAACATGGACTTAATTCGGCTCTGTTATTTCGCATGTCATATTTCCTTTCATATTACACATTTATCGTTTCATTTCAGACATCAATTTATTCATTTTATATAAATTTATTCTGCTTCATGTCATGTGCCTATATCATCACATTTCACATTAAATATTCAATTCTATACTTCATGTTATATCATTTCACTCGTCATAGATCATTTCATAGTTTATTCATTTCACATTTCAGAGTTCATATCACTTCATACTTCATTTGTATTTATTCATAATATACTTCAATTTCGCTATACAATTTCATGTTTGAATAAAACGTTTGTTCAATTTGGACCATTGGTTTTCAACAATTAAAAGGCATTTCAATGGGTCACAGCTGCTCCCCGTTACTTCTCGATTTATATTTAACCTGGCTTGAATTTAAGTATATTGATAAATTGATAGAAAGGGACTTTAGGATGGCTACAAAATTATCAAATAACGCAAGGTACATTAATGACATTGCTTGTATAAATGTACAAAATTTCAGTGAAATTGCGAAACAAATTACCCAAATGATATCCTTTGCGAAAGTAACAATTCAGATTGTCATAGATGTGTTTCTAGACTTGGATATTGGGGTCACTAAAGACAGGTTTTGCATTCAAGTCTATCACAAAATTGATGAGTTTAACTTTGAAGTAGTTAACTATCCTTTCCCTGACAGTACTATTCCGGAAGCTATTTAATATAATATATTTTTGTCACAAATTTTGAGATTTGGTCGTATTTGTTCTAAATTTCAGGACTTTGCATCTAGAACCAAATTTATTTACAATAAACTTAGGTGAAGATGAATCAAAGATGTACTTTTGATCAAATATTTCTAAGTTTTGCTGTAAATATCCAGATTATTAGAAAGTTTGGCTTCAATAATTCTAGAGATTTTAGACTTGCCTGTTTTGCTTCTTAATTTTATCTTTTGGCATCAAGCTGTTTTAATATTCACATTTTAGGCTTACTTGCTTTCTGTCAGGTTAAACCCCCTAGGGCTATCGGTAGCAAGCAGCTGGCCAACGACTGTTACAAGTTTGTCTAATTGTACTTTATCTGGTTAAGAAGGACTGCATTTTGATAACATTTTCTCAACTTACATACTAAAGATTTTCATTTTTTTCTGACATACATAAGTAAGCATTTACTCAAAGTCAAAAATTACTAAAATTTGACTGTATTTACTCATATGTCACAAACTTGACACATTATATTGAAACATTAACTCAGGGTTGACAGCGAAATAGAGCTTTATTGTTTGGAGAATTTCAAAGTGAGGAGTAGGTTGTCATCATGGAGTTTGTTTTACATATCTGGTTCAGGATGTCCATTGTTGCAGTACTTGTTAGGATTTCGCCCTGTTTGTACAGGTGGGTTAGCTGTAACTGTTTATTTTATAATCACTGAGACAGAGTATAATGCCTCAGTTTCTTTCTACTTCAGTTATACACTGACAGGTGGTTTAACTAAGGTAAGATATCCAGCTATAAAGGGTGCATTCTGGTTCAAGGGTGAGTCAAACTATTCTGACATGAACTTGAATTATACAAAATTTAGTAATAATGTTTGGTTTGACAGGTATTGTTTATTCATATTGAAGCTTTGCATTTATAACCAAAGTTTCACTTATTTAACTAATGCATTGACACGTTCACGTATTTTCCATTATTATATGGGTTGTCTTTGCTGAATATTTAGCTTAGACAAGGAGCCGCTGCTCAGAGAGACATGTACGGGTACAGGCTCCGAAACATACTCTGAGTAGTTACCCGCTGAAGACCCTTTACTTTATTTGGGCTAATACAGCCGATGGCAAAATTCTACAGAAGAACGTGACAATTGTACTTCCACAGATATAAAGGTTAGAAAGTGACGGGTTAGATTATGGAGGGTAGAGCGTTCGGACTATGGAACAGGATAATAACTAAAAGGAAAAAGTGGTTCTGGATGAAAAGACACAAATACAAATCTAATACTCAAATTGCCCATAGCTGCAAACGTCACCAGCTGTTGACAGTTAAGTTAAAACAATTCATTGAAACTACACAATTTCTGATTTGGATTTGCCACATGACTCAGCGATAGAGATCCATCCTGCTTTCCCGATAAAATATTGAGAGGGGAGGAGTGAGACACGGGTTTCATAAAAATTAGGCTTAACATTGCGGTTGTGACAAATCAGAATTGAGGCTTTAAATGAGCCAAATTGAGAAAGCATATTGGATTCAAAGTTTAAGGGTTGCTTCGTTGTCGATGTCCAGGACACAGACTTCAATTTTTTTTGCTGGTTGCTATCAGGAATAGGTAGACCTTTGTTTCATGTAACACCCAGATAATCCAGGACGCAGCTTGTCAGTTGAATATACTGATTGGTATATTATACATAACTTCTATTACGTTTAAGTTTTAACGCCTTTTTGGACAAAAAAAAAACATATCTAGACTTTGTTTACATGTCTTTCTTGTCCTGTTTGGAGTCAAATCAATTCGGGTAGGCCTATATCTCCTACTAGTAAGTTCTCATTGGTCGAAAAAAAATAGATTGGCATCTCCTGACTCGGGACACGTTGCACATCGAACATTTCAATCACTATCAAAGGGCATTGGGGGGGGGGGAGCTTGGGGGATATGCTTTTTCTCAATAGTTAAAATTAAAATCGGAGTACGATCACGACCTTTATTCCGATTCCTGGGAAAATTGTTCACAGGCCTGTCAGAAATGCAGAATTATCGCACAGTCCTGTGAAATGACGTTATCTTACCCCTGCTTATAAGTTGGTAAAACAACATATATTTAAGGCTAAACTTATCGCTCATACAAAAGCAGCCGCAATTCTAAGACTAGTGGCTAGATATGCAAAGAGTCTATATATTCCACAGTAAAATTAAAATTCAAATTGGGGAATAAGTTGATTTAACTCTATCAGAGCTACGTTTTGGAATGAAAGATTTAACAGCTTTCCTCGGCCCGCTTTGGCGCATTGCGCCTCGAAGAAACCTGTTATAAATATGAGAACTTAACACCACAACGTGCCTTCGTGTGCTCTGCTACCAACTTTGTCCAGCTTATCAAAACATTTATGCCCATAATTCTTTGCCCAAAACGGAAGCACGAACATTCATTTTCTAAACATTAATAGTGTCATCAAGTTATCCAAAACGATCTGATAAAGAAGATATTGAAGCCCGTTAAGTTTTTATTGACTTTGGAAAGCAATTCGATAGATTACAGTGGGAGTTCATATAGAAAGCTTTGAATTTTTCAAACTTTGGGCCTAATTTTATGCATTGAATTAATACTATATACCGAAATACACCAAGACAAATTCTTAACAATGGCTGGGCAACAGCACCGTTCACATTGACTCTCGAGGTACGTTAAGGCTGTCCTCTGTCCCCCTATCTGTTTGTGCTATGTGCAGAAATTTTGAGTCTTATTATAAGGCAGAACATTCAAATAGCAGGCGTCAATATTACAGGTAAAGAATATAAAATAAGTCAGTATGCAGACGACACTTACTTAACAATTAAAGCTAAAGAGGCATGCTAACAAGAAGTAATTAAAGTATTTGAACGTTTCGAAAGGATTTCAGGTCTAACTGTGAATTATTATAAAGGTGAAATAATGCCTATCGGGTCTCTAAAAACAGACAATTTAAATTAACAACTTCACGGCTGAGTAATTACACGAAAGGTCCGATTAAGATGTTAGGAATTTGGATATCTCCGAATACAACCAAAATGTGTATTCTAAATTACAATGCACTAATTCCAAAGATTAAGCATCAGCTTAATATATGGCCACAAAATAAATTTTCACTATATGGTAAAGTGACAATTTTAAAATCTTTTGCTTTATCTCAACTAATCTATGTGATAACCATTGGTTCTTATGAGCAAGGTTCTTGAAAATGACATAAATTAAATGTCAAAATAAAGCATTAAAATTAGGTTGGATCAAAAGACTTCGGTGTAATGAAAACAATGGAAATTGGAAAGAACTGGTCATCAGACAGCTGCCAAACTATGAAAGCATATGAAAATGTGAAATTTGGTATAAGGATTTTGATATTATCTTTGGTAAGGTTAAAAGTACTTTTTGGAAGGAAGTAATAATACTGTGGTGTTCATTCAACTTTTTTTGAACCAAAAAACTTTCAAGACATTGTACTTCAACATCTGTGGTATAATTCTTGGATCAGAATTGAAAACAAACCTGTGTATTACAAAGCCTGGCAGGAAAAAAGAATCAATAAAGTACTTGATTTACTTGATAGGGAAGGCCAATTTCTATCATATCATATGTTTTGTGTAAAATACCCAAATGGAAGATTAAATTATTAGAGGTATCTAAGTTTAGTATCTTTAATACCAGAAGTTGGAAAATTGTAATAATTGATGGTTGGACACAAAATTTCGACAGCTATGTATACGATGTAGACAAAGTAACGAAATATGAAAAAGCTTCATCATATTTATATTCTACATTGATTGAAAATATTTTCATCAGTCAACAAGTTCCTTTTGAAAAGTGGAGTCGAGATTGGAAACGGAAATTGACGAAGAATACTGGGAGCGTTTGTTTTACACAAATATATCAGAGTACTATCTCATTTAAGTTGAGAGACTTTCAGTACAGATTCCTTCATAGAATAATATTAACAAATTCAAGAGTATTTAAATGTGGTTTAAAAGATGGTGAAGGTTGTTTTTTTGTGTAATGAAGAGGAAGTAACATCGATACATTACTATTATGACTATGAAGTAACTCGACAATTTTGGCGTCAGATCCTTAAGTGGATAAAAGAACAATGTTCAACTGATATTAACTTTTCAAAAACAGAAATTTTACTTGGTGTTGAATTAGAAGGAATGGAATGTTGGTCATTTGTATTTTTGATTGCAAAGTACT
Source organism: Hermodice carunculata (assembly GCA_964020975.1). Lineage (NCBI taxonomy): Eukaryota > Metazoa > Annelida > Polychaeta > Eunicida > Amphinomidae > Hermodice > Hermodice carunculata. The sequence continues at coordinate 73,472,461 of OZ026613.1, read as the reverse complement.
ATTTATTTCTCTGTCATGAAAAAGAATGGCCTAATTTGGAAAACTTTAAGAACATCTTGCAAGAAATAAAGTCAACAAAATACAGTATGGCAAAGAAAAAGAAAAAACTTTCCAAACATTACAAAAACTGGAGGGATATACAGATTATTTGATTATTTGAAATAGGGACAGATGAGGGGTGATTTACACTGACCAGAAGGTGAGATACCCGCATGGGGCTCTTGGTCACAGTCACTACTCTGATAGTGGTAGTATCACTGTGTTTCGGCCGTGGCTGAGAACTAAGTTTGCCAGGGGTAGGCATAGCCATTCGGGGCTCTCCCACGATGCCTTCTCATCGTTACCTGTTTTTTACTTTTATATAACTGTATATTTGATATACCAGGTTGCTTTCTCAGTTGTCTAAAATGTATAGATCGTGTGATCTTTAGCTGGTAATAGAGTGGATAAACTGATATTTGGAGATTTTGAGTGTGCTATCTTGAAGTAAGTCTTGAGACCAATAAGAAATCAGTTAACGTAAGATTCTATATGTGTACCGATTATGTACTGCAACCATAACGATGTATGTTTTTGATGATGTGCAATCTGTATATTATACAATATATGTACCATTTATTACGGAATAAAAAAATCATTAAAAAAAATTATCCAAAACGCAGCTTGATTTACACTGACCAGAAGGTGAGATACCCGCATGGGGCTCTTGGTCACAGTCACTACTCTGATAGTGGTAGTATCACTGTGTTTCGGAAGACCGTGTGTCATTGGAAGACCGGGTTTATGAATGTACCTGGACTATTGTTTTGAACATAGAACCATAGAAATATTAACGTTGGTACTGAAATGAAAGGTCTTTTCACATGATAAATGTATCTGGAATCCTTCTGATAATTCAGAGCAGTTCGATTTAATTAGTTCGACTTTAGTCGCATTTTGCAATGAAAGAGATAAATCGTGCAGTAGGTTTTGTACATTTTGACTCAAAATAATATTTAAGGGATAGGAAGGGTCTACTCACCAGTCAGTAGGCCTAATAATATTTAGTATATATATATATATATATCAAAGATATATGTATATATAAACCACGACTGGGGAAATATGTACATATACATAAGTCGTAATGATTCAAAATATAACAAATTGAAGATGCATATTCATGATAAACGCACGCAATTTAACATACGCACATTATAACAAACTTATCAAATCAAAGTAAGGACACACGGACACTGGGACGGTGGGCGGGGAGGCAGGACCTTGGATTCAACAGAAAGACCGTTTTAAAATGCCACACAGAAACCATTGGCAAGCAACTAAAGTGAGATCTCTGGTTTCCAGACAGACCAAGGTCTATTCTGGGCCACCTTTGAATTCTCTGCCAGCACACCTTTGCTGTCGGTCTCGTCTATACACAAACAGACAGACAAACACAAACTATCACATTAAGTAACCTCTTTATTTGTGAGATTAACATGATTAGTAATGGTTGTCCTCTCTCCAACAATCTCTTCAGAAAAGAAAAAGGGAGAACCAAATCACCACAAAACGACTTATTGGTCCATGTGCAGAAAGTTACGGACAGGTCATATGTTACAAAATGCATTAAAGAGTGGGACCAGGTCAAACTTTAAAATGGAGAGGGGCCGTCCATAACTGTCAACATTCTTATCTATGTCCGAAATAGCCATTGAAGGCGGGGGGGGGGGATTTATGGTCATTTTAGACATCTAGATGAAAATGTTTACAATTATGGACGGCCTCGTATCACATTGGGGGGAAACTGCTGAATCCCGGGCACTGGTTGACTTGGCATATCACAAATAGCAGTAAGAAGTAAATCAAATTGGACTCGTGTATTTGAAACAAATTCTGAATGAAGGCTCAACTCTGCAGCTCTTCGAAGTTTATCTGTTTTAATGTAGTGAATACTCATTGGCCGACCATGCCGTCGGGCAGCGGAGGAGGGGGGGTATGGTTTGTCTGGAGTACGATATGACCGGGGTACGTTTAGACAGGGGGTACGCTTTGACCGGGATACGCTTTGACGGGGGTACAGTTTGACCGGGTACCAGGTATGACTTCATTTCAACATTTGACATAGGATCGTAAAAACATGCAAGTTTAAATGAAATTTAAAACATGCTTCGTCGTTTGAATACGGAACAAACTGCATTATTGAGGAACGAAAACTCATTGCAACAAATTGGGTGTGATTAAAGTTTGGTTTGATGACTGTTATTTGCGCTCATTAATACTGTATATCAATTGAGAGGTATACTTCCTGCCTGCTTGTTAGTGCCGGTGCCGCACATGACTGCTAGAAGCTGCAAGGTGGGGATGGAGTCCCATGACTTGGGTCTCCTCATAATTACGCTCTATTAGCTGATTGTAAACACGTTCATAAAGTCTAAAATTTACGCCAGTCATCCTGAGATATTTCCTGTTCGACATGTGGAATGGGTCCTGAAAATACAGGGGAAAATGTGTTGTGCAAAATTTAAACATCCTAAACTAATCAAGACAAAATTGACAAATAAGCGTGAAAAAATAGATGTACATGGTCCATTTAACAATATACTTCCGCGTTCTTTGCTCTCCACGTTTGCAAGTTCTGTTGTGGAAAAGACGATTAGACCTTTTTCACCCACGGGTGACAGACTTTCCCGCAATTAACTCTTTCAGTGTTTTTTTTTTTTGACGGAGTTGGCATATTGTTAGAATGAAGAGAACATGCGGACGTTATTCCAAATTTTACGTCCAACATATCTAATTGAAAATTTAACGGCATAAAAGTACAGGGGGAAAATAGTGAAACAATTTGAACTTCCGGGTGTGGTGAGAATTACATATTCTACTGAGTAAAGATAAACCATTAAGTATTGTTGGGGGCATCACATCTACAATATTTGTATATAAACGTACCTGTCTGTGCGATACGTTTTTGACGGATACTAGTCTTGTCTAGAGATGTGGGGAAAGCACTGGTTTAATTCATATTACCATAAGTTAGATATGGGTACGATAAAGCTGAGTAGAGCTATTTAATAATAAATAATAATAATTTACTATATCTAATAAAAGGGTGGATAAAACCATTCTATCTTTACAAATTACACCAATACATTTGGCTAATTTATTGCAATGTATGCTTGAAACTTCTATCAATGAAGACACCGCCCAAAAAGCGTATACCCTTACAGTACCCCACATATTCTTTATCTTCTCTCTCTCTCTCTCTCTCTCTCTCTCTCTCTCTCTCTCTCTCTCTCTCTCTCTCTCTCTCTCTCTCTCTCTCTCTCTCTCTCTCTCTCTCTCTCTCTCTCTCTCTCTCTCTCTCTCTCTCTCTCTCTCTCTCTCTCTCTCTCTCAATTGTTTGTTCTGAACTGATCCACTATACGGGACAAGACGAGCTCTTTTTGGTCAATAATTTTAAACCAATCAAAAATGATTTGGATGGCTTACAGTATCGGGGGTTTTTTTGGAAAGTTTAGAAGAATACTAAAAGCTGAACAGAATTCATGCACAAAGTAAGGAATTGCAAGAGAAGTGGAATGTTATTCGCCATATTTAATCTGATATTTAGAAAGAACTAAATGCTTTTTTAGATATTTTACCAGACGAGAATATATTAGTTTTTCAATAATTTTTAGAACATTGAAAGGACTTAGATTGATCTATAGTTAGAAAAAGATGCAGGATCTCCACATTTAAAAATTGGGATTACGTGACCCAGTTTCAGATTTGTTGGGACAGTTTCACTTAAAAACGAAAAATCATAAAGGATTATATTGTGTACAGACCTCCTAATATTAATGTTGACATTTCAGTGACTCCTTTTTCACTGTGAATATTAAGCATGAAAGTGATAATAAGGAATTATGTGACACTTTAATGCGGTGAGATTCACCATGTGCCTTAACCTTCCAAATACAGAGTTTTAATAATTTTAAACCATCCTATCATCTGCTGCAACCCATTTTCCAAAACATGTCATAACGTTGTAATACGTAATGTTCACGTTACAAATATTCAGCATATCATTTGATTTCAAGCCTGTGTCAGTTTGTCTTTTATACTTCTGTCGTAGGTATCATTTGTCTACACTCCAGACAAAAAGGACAAAGTAGCGCTCAATTAAACCGAATACTGTTCATAAACTTTGCGACGTCACCTGAAAAAATATGCAAACGTTTTTCACAAATTTCACAGTCTTGGTTTTGTAAAGAAATGAAATCGTATATAAATTTGAGGCAGGTTTTTCAGTTACCATTTAATAATGTTACACAGGAAAGCAAAAGTTTCGTTTGGAACGCAACAGTTTAAGCAAGTGGACGCAAAAGGTTTACCGCACAAAAAACGTTTTTGAGAGGGAAAGCAATATTATTCACCTCGTATTCGCTCTAGGGCTGAGTATTGTGCCGAAATGACATGATTTCACGAAATAAATTTTAAATTTCGCGTAGAAATGCAAAACAAAAAACAAACAAAAAACACACACAGAAAACCCCAAACAAATCTTTTCGGGATACCTCTCGGGCAAAGTAGACAAGGTACATTTGTTTTTTCAACGAGCTTATAGTTTCTGTCGCGTGGTATTGTGAAGGTTTGAATACGGAAGATCCTTTAATTATCAGGATTGCGCTGTCATTTCAACTTCTGTGGATATATATCTACGGGTTAGGGACAAAGGTGCAGTCAATAACAATAGTAAAAATTGTCGCATTCAAAATAGTGCTGGTGAGTTGGGTTATAAAATATAAATTGGCCATATCTCCAAAAGTGTAAAACATTATCATGTTTTGCTCTCTTCTTTGTTCTGCTCTCCATACATGATGCGTCACCTCACACCCACACGGCTCGTCACGAAAAGCAGGGCCACCAAGCCTTGTTGATTCATGTGGGTAAGGGTTGTGCCAGAATTATTGGAATGCCTTTTTATATTAACACGGTTGCGCGACTTCCTTATCAAATTCAGCTGTTTATTATGTTGAAATCATTTGCACAGGCTACGCTTTCATTATCTGACCAGCCTCCACGTCAACATTGTCAGTACCTTGTGTTGCTCACAAGCAGTCTCTCTTATGTCATTTCGCTCAGCAAGTTTCATATCCTTCCAAATTCTCTCTTCATATCTTAATCTCGGCAATAAGCAAAAACACCTCACGTGCCACGCCAAATGTGATGGATCAGCAACCATAAGCGATAGGGCTAATTAGAATGATTATTAGAAAAGCCTCGCAAGTTGCACTTTATCACAAATTTCACGAGGGGGACTATGACCCTATCAGCGGGCATCTTGTTTATCAAATGATTTATTGATCCCTCTACTCCATGACAACAAAGACAAAAGTTCAGCCCAAAGGAAGTTTCAATGATCAAAACGAAAAATGGAATGATGCCTGAGTAATCGTATAAATATACTGCAGCTGCTTTAGGGTTTTACTGTGTGGTGTCCACACACACACACACACACACACACACACACACACACACGTTTTTTTTTCTATTAAAAGTTCTTTCTTTCCACTTGCTATTTGTGGCGGCTAAAACTCAAACACCACTCTACCCACAAATTTCAAATTTTGCATGGGTATAGCACCAATAGTGAAGTTTTGCATGCCGTCCAAAAAGGTTGACAGCTTAAAAATTGTGCAAATTAGGGGCAATAAAAAATAAATTGTATGCTGTATAGTATGTAACCCTGACTACCATGATGTCCAAAGGGAACTATGTATTGAGATAAGATCAAAGGTCAATATCAGGGTCTGAAGTCAATGTCAAAGTCAAAGTTCAATACTGGTGTCAGAGGTCACTGTCAATGTCAGAAGTTACTGTCAGTCATTGGCCACTGTAAAGGTCAGAGGTCAATATCAAGGTCCGACAGTCTACAAGAATGTACATTTACAGGCTGCCCTCACTTTAGTTCTTCCAAACTAGGCTGAAATTGTTTTACTAAACGCAAATTTATGCATGGTTTTCCGCAATTCCACTGTAATGCAGAGATCTTGCTTTTCATATTAAGGGGGGGGGGGGATCTACAGATACAGTATGCACAATTATTGATTCCATTTAGAACTGTTGACTTTCTTTACAGACCAACACATGTGAACAGCTTTAATCAAATCAGTAGTGCTTAAAAACTACAGTGATTCCTGTCGGACTTGGTTTTTTTAGCCATGAAATACATGCTTTTGCCTTGAATTCAGTAATTTGCACTTTGCTAAATCAGATATCGCTGAAAAACATTTCAGGGGTGGTAATATATCATGTGTACCAGTCTGCTTCTCTTCAATCAACAATATGGCTTCCACAGAAAAATGACTCGGCTCTCTCAGCCAGTTCTGTGTGTATGTGATTGGAAATATGGTGCTATATTTTGAAAGGAAAGTGGCAATCTTGTCAATCAATACTACCCAATGCAACTATATCATACAATAAACTTGAAAGGGAATAATCAGAAGTGCTATAACACAAAACTATTGCTACATAAATGATTCATTAAAATGGTCAAATTCTGAAGACACACAGATTTCTTTCATTCTTTCTTCTTTCCTTCATTCTCTTAATATTTGTGATGGCCTGAACTCAAAAACAACCAAACCCAGAAACGTCATTTTTTTTAATTAGTTGAAAATTATGCAAGTTAGGGGCACTTTAGATTGATGTCCTGATAGAATTACGTAAAGAGATAAGGCCAAGGTCAAAGGTCAGAGGTCAGGTCCAGATGTTTAAAATCTCTGACTTAGACAATCATTTATCAGTATTACCAGGCAATATAAACAATTTTCCTATGTTGTGGCACGAAATGAGACTATGTTTCTTTCGTTTTTGACTCAAATGCTTTTTTAAATAAATCGCATCTCTTTGGGTGAAAGTCAATCATATTATCTTGTGGTTCAACAGGAATTTTTGAACAAAATGAAGCCTAAAACCGAAACAAAAACAAAAAAATACAAAAATACAAAAACAAAAACAAACAACCCCCCCCCCCCCCAGATAATTTGAAGCCCAAAACGACTTGGAAGAGTGTGAAAATGGAGGTTGTCGGCAGCAATAAATATTGCACCCAGCAGCAGCGATATCCAGCCTGCGTCTCCATTCCAAGTTTAATCCACAGAGTTGTGCTAGAGAGCACATCAAATAAAGAGTGAACAAAATAGCAAAATTGTGCTTTATGCTATTTGGGAAAATTAGCAAAACTTGAAACTTTTGAACATCTTGAAGAAAATTAATACAGAAGGAGATATAAGTGAATCCTCAATTGGTTATAGGCACAACCAGTGAACAGTGACCAATAGTTGCAGTATGTTAACTTATCAGGGACGTACATACACACTGTGTGTATGTACGTCTTTGAATTTATTCACTTTATGGAGACACAGATTTGCTGTGAAGCAAATCTTCTTTCATTGTTATTTCTCTGTCTATTGTTGTTACACGCGGTAGATGTGGGCGTTTGGCTTTTAATAATTACATGGATTCTGTAAGATGGGTCATTATATAGCACATGGTAGACCCATGCAGAGTGTATTTGGTAGCTTGATCTTATATTTTATTGTATTTGTGTCTTTTTTCCCAGAATCACTTCCTAGTAGTCATCACCCTATTCCGCAGTGCGAACTCTTTACTCTCCATAAGCTAACCTGCCCCTGTCTAACCTATATACATATGGAATTACTATTCTCCATATTGCACACGTTCCTCTGTAAATTTTGACAAAGGCTGTGTCAGCCCAAATATATTAAAGGGTCTTCAGCGGGTAACTACTCAACATGTTTCGGAGCCTATTACCCGTACATGTCTCTCTGAGTAGCGGCTCCGTATCCAAGCTAAATATCCAGCAATGACAACCCACATAGTAATGAATAAATAATAATGTGGCAAATGATGAATTAGCTAAATACGTGAAGTTTTGCTTATAAATGCAGAGCTTCATTATGAAAGAAGAATACCTGTCAAACAAACCATATATACTAACTTTGTACAGTACAAGTTTAGATAAGAACAAGTTGACTTACACCTGAACCAATATGTACCCTTTTTAGCTGGAAAGCTTATCCTAGTTAAACCACCCGCCAGTGTATAACTGAAATGGAAACAAGCTGGGGCACTACATTTAGTCCCAGTGATTGTAAAATAAACAGTTGCAGCTAGACCATCTGTATAAACGAAGGGAAATCCTAACAAGGACTGCAACAATGGATATCCTGCACCAGAAATGTAAAACACCTACCCCTAAAACAATTAAGCTCTATTTCACTTTGATATAAAACCTTACCGTGTTTTTTTATCAACGAAACGGCTGGACCAATTGCTCCTAAATTGCATAAGCAAACTTCTGGATATCATAAGGCCCAAATGTTTACAGCAGATGCTGCACCATTTTTTTTTCATTTTGTCAATGGAGTGTGTGTGTGTGTGTGTGTGTGTGTGTGTGTGTGTGTGTGTGTGTGTTAATGCGCCATTTACCCATCTCTATGACGCTATGCTCCAAGTGAAGATGTTATTTCCCGTTTTTTCTTCAGTTCCGAAAAGATTGGTAAGATTCAGCATGCGTTGTACCGCGGTACCAGCATATATGCATGTGTTCGTACTTTCGTTTCTCTGCCCCTTCAAAACCAGTCCACCTGATCCTCTTCAAACCTGCCCAGGATGCACTTGGAGGAGTCTCTATGGCTTTGTTCAATGGGTCACGCTTCACTGATTTTGTTGGCTCTACTGTGTTGTTTAAAAGACAAAACTTAAAATACTTTTCCCCGAATGTTTCATCTATAATGAAATTCCCTGCTTGCCTGCGTAGCGTAGACCATACTATAGGCGGTGGGACCAATTGTTTTCACTCTTAATGGTATTTTTGTGCTATTTTCAAGTTATTGTCTAATACTGCTGGATGGGTTCATGTGATGTTAATTGTTGAATAAACAGTTGAAAGTTACCCGCAAAAAGCATCCACCCCATAAATGTCGATATAGGTCACTAATTATTTGTGATAAAATTATAATTATACTTGCATCTTAATCCTGACATATTGGCAGCAAAAAACGATCCTGCAAATTTTTATGTTTGGTTTCGTTTTTCTGTTATCCATCCTCAAAGTTTGACGTTTCAATTTTCCCTTTTATTTCCATGATGATCATTTTCTTCATGTCATAGAAAAAGAACAAAGCAAAATTTAGAAAATCGCTTTTGCAGTTCAGACATTACAGAATGAAAAGCCGTTAACCGGATTAAATTTCGCCCAGCCGTTTTCTTGGAATAAGCATTCTCATGTGGGGTTCTTGTTCTATTATTCTTTCTTAGAAAACAAGCTTCAAATGCCTTTGTAGTTGATCATTTGCCTCTGAAACAATACCGTTTGCTCAAGTTGAGCTGCTATTGGTACAAAACGTAGTAAATATCGTCCCTTAACATTTGGTGAGATTGTTAATCAATTCTTGGCCAATCACATGAATAAAACAGCCTTTGAAGTACGGAAAACATTATTCAGCGATCTGTCAAACGGCGACAGCGACAAGCTGGTTTCAAAGCGTGACGTCATGGAGGCGGCCCTTTGAGCCCCGTGACCTCAAGCCTGGCAACGAAAGTAGTGTTGCCTTGCTTCGTTGGGCGGCCTACGGCCGCTCGTGGACAGTGGACGGATGGCGGGTTTGGTCTACCTCCCCCTACCTCTTCATCCCGTTTTTAGGGATAGCTTTTTATTGTATTTATTCCTATCTGTTTACTTTATGTAGTTAGCTTGTTAGACGTGTCTGTACACTTTACTGAGTTAGCTTGTCATTATTTTGTAGTTATTTTCTCAATGAGTTTCATTTCTCTTTCCAACCTGAGTTTTGTAACGCTATTTTGTGTTTTTTCTCTTCTGTTCACGTTTATGCTTATTTCGATGTGTTTATTTGTACCTTTAATCTCTCATCCCTGGGTTTTGATAAGATATGATTAGGTACGCGGATATTGTTGATTAAAGTGCCTTTTTTTTTCCTCGCCTGTCTTTGGTGTGCAGGAGCACTGGGGTGGTCCATCGTGGCACAGCCTTTGAAGGGACATCATCTGATGATTCCCACTCCTCTTGAAAATTTAAAGTCTCACTTCATTAGAACGCAAAACAAGCAAGATAACTATAAAATAAACCACTGAGGCTATTAAATGTTAGCATGTTTGCATCTCGTCCCTGCCCACAAACATACTTTCGGCACGCTGCCTGATTTCCAGGTACCGCCGTGATACTCTCCGTTTGCCATGGGCCGTTGCTACCTGCAGCCACGTGACAGGCTGTTAAGTATGATTGACGGGTGGCATCATTCCATTTGGCGGTTGAAAACCAAAAGAATGACACATGGACGTTCGGATGTCCACATGCCTGTGTGGTTTTTGGCGGTTTTCTCATATTTCTACTTTAGTTAAAAGCTTGAAAATTTGACAATTTATAGCAAGGACATTCATCTGGTAAAAAACGTTAAAATCTCAAAATCGGCCATGCAAAGGTTTTTGGTGTCTTACCTGTCCTTTAGCAATATGTCACCGTACTATTTTTACCTTTGTTGCTAGGAACGTTAAGTACTTAAAATAAAGTATGAGTGACTTTTGAGTTTTTGCAACAAAAGAAAAAAGAGGAATAGTAACATTGAAAAAAAAAAACTTTTTAAACAGTCGTTTGCATAATTTTAGAATAATTTTAAATAAATAGCGCATGTCGGATATTCTAATCTACACAGTGGCAGTACCTGCCTCTCCGTCATATGAAATTGTATGTCTATAAATGAAGCATGTTTTGTTTATTCGCCTAGTGTTCCGCTTCTGCAAAAAGTGGATACCATGGGAGTCACCTGTAGCGACAGATGCAAAGGACATGCTCGACATGCATTGCTCAGCTGACCTAGAAATTCATCATACTTCCGGCTCTGTGAACCTGGAATAGGATCAAGGTCACCCATGAAGTGAGCAACTCTGACTTTTGTGGAAGAACACTAAAATATGCAACATAAAGGTCGTTAACATGTGCCATATCACGGTCCTAGCTCGAAACAGATCTTAAGTTATCGACTGAACAGTAAATTGGATGTCAGTTGTTCTGTGAACTTGAGAATGAGGTCAAGGTCCAAAAATCACTGGAGCGTGACCACTCGCACAAAATACATAGACACTTATAAAAGGTACATCCCTACCATGTTTGACACAAGTCTGGCCAAAATTATTGACGTTTAAACCATTACACGAAATTCCAATTTTAAACTTTCCTATTGAAACATTGTTTAAAGATTTACCAAAAAAAAAAGATAAAAAATCCGTGACCATTTTGAAAAAACTTAGTAGAGACCCACACACAAGGAACATTGCCACTAAGTTTGAAGTCAATCTGACAGATAGTTTCTTGAGAGAAGTCTAAAATGTGAATAAGCATTTGAATGCCCACTGACTAGCATAGTAATCAATAGAAAAGGAGCATTTACAGAGAAGAACCCAAATTGAAAAAAATCGTTAAAAATCATAAAAACACAGTAGTGCCACCTTGTACACAATCTTGCTTTACTCTTTAACAAGGAACATCTTCACCAAGGTTAGCTTAATTGAAGTTACGGTTCTGGAGAAGTCAAAAACAGCAAAACCAAACAAACAATTGCAGCGTCACCTGGAGAACAAATTGAGAACTAGGAGTCTCTTCGAGTATTCTTGTCTGGTAATAAAACAATCAGGTGAACAGTTTCAGAGAAGTCGATATTCCAACATTTGCCCCAAAAAACACAAAATTTCATTAAAATAAATCCAAAAATCATTGGTGCGTTACTATTGGAACAAATCGGGTAGAGACCCACTCAAGTTACATTGGCACCAAGTTTGAAGTCAATCTATTTGAAGTTTTTGGAGAAGTGGAAAATGTGAATTGGCACTTGAATGCCCATGACTTACATAATGATCAACAGGAATGGTACATTTATTCCCATTATCTAGAGGTGGCAGACAAGGTTGCCCCTCGTCCCCCTTTCTCTTTATTTTAGCAGTGGAATGGTTAGCTATTAAAAAGCAAGGAGGAATGATGGTATTAAAGGTATTAAGATTGGTGATACGGAATTCAAAATTTCGGAATTTTCCGATGATACATCATTCTTTATAAAAGACATACAATCAGCAAAATTGCTACTTGAAGTGTTAAAAAACTTTGCAATTGTAATGGTTTAAAAGCAAACCTCGGGAAATGTATAATAAGATGGATTGGAGGTAACAAAAACAATGTGGATGGAGATTTACCGATGAGGTGGTGTAATGATGAAATTATGGTTTTAGGTATTTATTTACATGAAGATGAAAACTGGATTAATGATAAAAACTTCACAACCAGGTTGAAGTCTTTTGAATAAAAATATTAAAATATGGAAAACCAAAAATCTATCCATAACTGGTAGAAACGTTGTGATCAGGACCCTAGCTGCATCTAAATTATTGTACCCTGTTTCAATGCTGAATATACAGGCAGAATCCATGCAGAATGTGCAGTCAAACATTTTCAAATTTATTTGGAAGAGTGGTACTGCAAAGGTTAATAATAACATTATGCATAGAAAAATAAGTGATGGAGGTTTGAAAATACTTCATTTTGAATCCCAAGTAAAAGCACTGCAAATAATTGGATAAAACGGATGAAAAGTCGACCAGAGGCTAAGTGGTAAAAATATATTCCAAGCTTATTTTCCCCACATTAAATACGAAGATTTACTCTTGAGTAGAAGTGCTTGGACTTCGAGCAAAAACAGATACTATAATTTTATAAGCAGCTTTTACAAGTGTGGATATATTTCAAATCTTGCTTTATACCAACAGAAGCCATTGAGGTTACAAAAGAAGGTATATGGATTAATGATTATTGTTACTGCTCATCCGCAAAGAATAACTCATCATGGCCAGTTTACATATAGTATTTATTGTACTTGACTGTGAAAAATACAAAATACAAAGCACCAAGCACTCATAAGTGTGGGTTTGACCATGAACTTTAAACCCTTACAAGTAATACGAATTGTTGCCATACTGTGAAAATAATATGTAGGCATAGAGCGTATGCTGAAAATATGCCTATACAACGTTTGGCAAAGATACATTACCATCACTTGTAATACTTAATATTTTACTGAATATATCAGTGTATAACATGTTCAACATTACTGCAAAGTATAGTTGCACATTTTGTTAAAGCTGACTTAGATTCTTGACAATATCATAACGGTATTAAATGTATAGTGTATTGCAAATGCTTCTCGTATACCTCACAACTATCATGCTACTTCAACTGATACCCTTTACTGTTATTATAACTATCTAAAAATCACCTTGCTTTACGCTATTCTCATGAATCCTGACTAATAGTATTAATATCAATCATTGACACTGTATTGCCAGCTGGCGAATTTGCCCAAATTGGAATCCACAAATAATCTTTTCTGATGACAAATATATAAAAAGTGCTATGTGAGATTAAACTAGACATATTCAAGTTACATACCACGAATGCTATACAGGCGGATGAGTGTAAAGAGGGGAGAATTTTGACAGATGTTATATGGTACACCAGCACATCCAGGAGAATGCCTTCCATGATGGCTGACAGAGAGGCCAGGAGAAAAGACAAGACCCGCAGAGAATGTAGAAGCAGACATCTACCATTGGATTATACTTGCTCTAATACACTTCTAATAAATCCAAAAAAAAAGTGATTATTTTTTAATGATAGACAAGGAGTATATTACAGATATCATTGATAAACATATCTAATATGACTCATGGCAACCAACCCGTTGTTTAACATGAGTCATGAGGAGCATCCCATAAATTCTAAGTGAAAAATTCTACTGCCATAACACTTCCGTCAAACTCCTTCCAACCACAACTAAATTGTTGAGGGAGTTTACATATAAATGGCAGGTGAATTTTAATAGTCTTCTGGTAATGTTTTTGATGATGTACCAAATCGTCCTTAATCAGAACCAGACTCCAACAACAGCACAACTTTCTGAACAGGTCTGTCCAGCTCTTAACCTTTCTTAAAGGGCTTGCCTCGATGGTCAAGCTGACTTGTCCCTTCTCTGATCGTGATCTTTCTAACTAGACCGTCTTTGTCAGGATTTGCTTTTAAAACTACGCCCAATCGCCACTCTGAGCGAGATGCTTCGTCATCTTTGACCAATACAATGTCACCAGTTCTGATATTCCTCTAGGTTTTTGCCACTTATTTCAGACCTCTGGGCTTGACAGATACTCTCGTCTCCACCTACACCAGAACTGTTCTACTAAGTATTGCACCCTATGCCATCTCTTTCTTCCATATAAGTCCTCTTTGACAAACTTTCCAGGGGGTGCCATCAATGAGTTTGGTTTGCAATGTAAAAGATGATTTGGTGTGATAGGAGGTTCTGGTGTCTGATCACTCAAGTTGGTTGGAGACAGAGGACAGCTATTCACTATATAGGATGCTTCATAAAAAAAGTATGTGAGGCACCTTCATCTAGTGGATCCAGCCACAGGGGAACAATTTCATTTAATACAGCCCTAATGGATCTGATCTGACGTTCCCAAATGCCACCTGCATGGCTTGCATGGGGTACATTGAAGGTGAACTCACACTGTCTCTCAGCTAAGTACCTTTCCATTCTTCCTGCATCAAGCTCTCTAAGGCATTCCCACAGCTCTTTTCTGGCACCAATAAAATTGGGACCTTAGTCGCAATGGAGTGAGAACACAACACTTCGCAAGGCTAAAAAGGCATTACAGAGCATCTAAGAAGGCATCTGTTATATACTGAACCCCAATGAAAAGTATCCACATAAAAAAATTAACACATTAATTTTGTAAGTTACTAAGTACTGTGTGTGCATATATGCATGGTTTGGAGCCTACATCAGGGTCATTCAGGACAACTTTTTAACTTTTGCTGGGTTGTTACATAATGCATGTGACTTTTGTGCACCGAATATGGCTTCTGACCACCACTCCTATTGGATGGCTAAAATGACCTGATGTTTTCAGTGGCTTTAAAAAGGGATGTTCAGCCAAGAAAAAAGCCAGTGGTCTCAGGTGTGTTGAGGCGATCATGCCGCGTCTGAGCCAAGGTCAAAGACACCATGCTTTGGGGCTTGCAGAGGGTGGAGTCCCAATCACTCAAATCGCACAAAGAATGGGGTGTACTCGGCGCACCATCCAACGACTAATTGAACGGCAACAAGAAACTGGATCCGTAGATGATCGGCCTAGGCCTGGCCGAGAAAGAGTGACAACACCTGGCCAAGACCGTCACATCCGGCTGATGCACCTGCGAGACCGTTTCCGTACAGCAGGCCAAACAGCCCGTGAGACTCAAGGGGTGAATCACCGTCCTGTCAGTAGTTCTACTGTGGAGAGGCGACTGAGGAGCAGTGGCCTAACAGCCAGAAGACCTTACAGGGGTAACCTGCTGACCCAACCCAGAAGAGAAAGACGACTGCAGTGGTGTAGAGCACACTCCAGGTGGACTCGCCAGCAGTGGAATACCGTCCTTTTTACTGACGAGTCCCGTTTTTGTGTCAGCAGAGCAGATGGCAGAGAACGTGTGTGGCGCCGGACTGGGGAGAGATATGCAGATGCCTGTGTCCGTCAGGCAGATCGATGGGGTGGACCCTCTGTCATGGTGTGGGCAGGCATCAGCAACCGCTACCGGACACCCCTAGTGGTCATTCAAGGGATCCTCAATGCTAGGCGGTACATTGATGAGGTGCTGGAGCCGCACATGGTCCCATTTATGGAGCAGCATCAAGATCTGGCGATCTTTCAGCAGGACAATGCACGTGCACACTCTGCAAGATTAACAATGAACTTTCTCAATGAGAACAACATCAATGTCATGGAATGGCCAGCGTTCTCACCCGATCTGAGCCCTATTGAACATTTGTGGGATCAGTTAGGCCAAGGTATTCAACGGAGGACACCTAGGCCTACTACCCGAAACCAGCTGATCCAAGCTCTGCAGGAAGAATGGAATAATGTTCCCCAACACAGAATTCAAACCCTGGTCAGCAGTATGCGCCGCAGATGTATAGCATGTGTTGATGCTCGAGGTGGCCACATCCCATATTGAACAGAAAAATTTGTGTGACTTTCAATTAGGGCAGTTAATGACATTTTTTGCCTGTAAGTGACGTTAATGTCGGTAGAGCGTGACATTATTTTTACGCCAGAAAAGTGAATGCTTCGTTAAGTTCTAAGCACGTCTAGGTATGAAATGTTTCAAGTATAAACAATAAAATACTTCAAAATTGGCATGTGGATACTTTTCATTGGGGTTCAGTATAAGATCATCAAGGAGCTCCACATGCACTGCAGGGCTAGAGAGGCATGTGAAAAGTAGGCCATACCTTTTTACAAGAGACCTTGCTCTTGACTGTAAATGGCCCAAAGGCATCCATTCCTGTGTGGGAAAATAGGGGCAATGGCTCCATTCGTTCTTTTGGAAGGCCTGCCATTTTCTGCTCTACCAAGGAACTTCTTTGTTTCCTGCATTTGACACATGCTTTGATGAACCTGGCAACACCTATCAAACCACCCACAATCCAGTATCCTCACGCATGTAATTCAATAAGAGTCTGACCTCTTCCTTGGTGATTTATATGCACATGGGCATGCTGTATTATGGTTTTAGTAATGTAACTGTGTCGAGGCAGGGTAACAGGATTCTGGGAATCACCTACGAGGCTAGCATTGGATAAGTGGCCTCCTACTCGGACTAAGCCATCTCCATCAATCATTGGATTCAAGTTTGAGATAATACTGTTTTTTGGTAGTGAGTCACTTTGTATTTCTGCTATCACTTCTGAGAAATGATCCCTTTGTAACCAGAACAGGATTAGCACCTCTGCTTCCTGATTCTCTTTCAGTATGGATTGTTTTCCCTTCACCCGTCTGCGTACTGTAGCTATTAGCCTCACTATGTCATTCCATCTGGAGAACTTGCTAAGACAGTTTAGCAACCCCATTTGAGCTTCTGTTGCCTTGGTGCCTAACACATTGGCTCGAACTTCTGGATCTCCTAAGGCAAGACTGCATTCAATGTCGTTACTTGGCCGCTCCAGATTCCATAAGAATTTTGGACCTTTAAGCCAGTGTGACGCCAGAAGCTCTTTGACAGACATGCCCCTACAGGCGATGTCAGCTGGGTTCTCTTCTGTAGCAACATAGCGCCACTGCTCTTCCCTTGTCCTTTTTTTGATGTACTGGACTCTATTACCAACAAATACGTGGAAGCAACATGCTTCATTGGCCTGATATCCCAACACAACTTTGCTGTCAGGGGAATGAAATTTACTTGTGGGTTATCTTTGGCTGGAGACACTTTCTCAGCATACCCCTTTTCAACCATTTCTTCCTTGAAATTGATGTAGTGCTCTTGGTAGGCAGGATCCTTGTTTAGCTTTCTCTTCACGATGTCAAGACGCACCTTGGCATAACCATAGTTATTGGGTAAATCAGGCTCTTTCTTTAATGGCAGTGACATTGAAAGATGTCCCTCAGAATCAAAGTTCATACTGTTTTCTAAGTGTCTCAAAAATTTGATATCCTGTTGAGAGTGACATGTCTTGTCGACTTCCCTTTCATTGAAGTCCCATTCCAGAAAGTGTAGGACATCCTTAGTAGCAGGGAAAGGAACCTCTTTGGCAGTAACCCTGTGACAGTGGTGACCATCTTCATACTCATTTGTACTCTGTCCTCCCACCACACTCCATCCTAGGTCAGTTTCCACCGCTAATGGATCGTCATGGTCTCCGGTTATTGTTTTCCTTGGGGCTAGGGCCTGGGGACAGTCGTACCCAATAAGAAGACAAACTTCACAGTCTTGGAGAGGAGGAAGCAAACTGGAAATGCTCTGGAGGTGATACAACCCTTCAAATATACCTCTCGATGGGATGTGGTCCCGATTACAAGGTATGAACTCCCTGCTATAACAACTCTTCAGAGTCACAGCTGCCTGCTGATCCCATCCACACACGTGAGGTCATTTAACTTCTTGCACATGATGGATGAAGCAGAGGTAAGAGTTGAAAGCCTAATCTTGACATTTTGAAAAGGAACTCACAGTTTACTGATCAAGTCTTCTGCGATGTACAAGCAGTTACATTATGTGTCAAGTAATGTGTATGTTAGGACCTAGCCGCTATTGCTCCCAGTAGACACCCATACAGGAACTACCATGGATGTACAATTCTTGTTTGAATTTGTATGAGCCTTGC
Source organism: Hermodice carunculata (assembly GCA_964020975.1). NCBI lineage: Eukaryota > Metazoa > Annelida > Polychaeta > Eunicida > Amphinomidae > Hermodice > Hermodice carunculata. The sequence continues at coordinate 73,454,213 of OZ026613.1, read as the reverse complement.
ATGATATGTCTTCCTCCTCTGAATTCTCGTCTTTGGTCTCCTCTGCTGCCTCAGTAAGCTTGGCTTCAGCCTCTACATTTTCTCGATGAAGAAGAGTGTGGTGGCGCCCTTTACATGTCTTACATCCAGATGTATTTGTACACTTTTTTTTGAGGGCTGACCTCACAAGCACTTGAAACATAAGTGTTTGTCACTTGCCACCTTTGCCCTTTCTTCTACAGTTTTGCGCTAAAATGCTGGACATTCCCATATATGAGGTGACTTGCTGTCACACATCTTACATGGCCTTGGACTTGGTGGGACAGTCTGGTTGATATTGGTCCAATCATTGTTGGCACTGGGCTGCCTGGCAGTACCTCATGGAGGTGTCTTTGGTGATTGCTCCTTGCCTTCAGTCATAAAGGCAGTGCCCGGTGGCCTTCGCTTTCGCTTAGCCCTGGCAGCTGGGTTTTTTGCTCTGCACAGTCTCAGGTGTACTAATGGGATGGTTAGCCACTTCTGATTCCTTTTGCCCAAAGTCAACGAATTTGGCAAAGGAGGGGAAATCATCATAGTCCTGTTGTGCTTCTGTCACGTATTAAGTCCACCAAACTGCACACCGATAGGGTAACTTCACCTTTAGTCTTTTGTTTCCTTTGTAAACATTCAAATAACTAAGACCATTGACATATGGCATTGCTTCTAAACAGGTGCATAGAAAATCAGCATAAGCTTGTAATCCCTAGGCATCATTGTTGGCAATCTTTGGCCAATTTTCCAGATGCTTCCCCAAAGCTTCCCGGACCACAAATGGACGACCATACCATTTTTCTAATGTCTTCCATGTTTGTTCATAGGCTTCTTTGGATGTACCATAGAAGCACCCTGCTCTTGTGCAGGACTTTGTCCATACTACTTCAGGAAATGCAACTTTCTTCTTAGTTGGATATTTTGGTCCTCCATCATGTCCATGAATGTGGTTTTAAAGTCCACATATTCCAGAGGATTGCCCTTAAAGATTAGTGGGGTAGGTACTGAAGCATAGTCCTTTCAGCCTGTGCACTAGCCATGGAACCAGGACTGTTGTTAGTAGGTTCACTATGACTCCTAGGTTAAAATTCCTCGGCAGTTGGCCACAATTTGGAAGGACGTTCTTCAGTTAAGTGTATTGATTTATCATCCTGATCATCACCTTCACAGCTCAACACCTTTATTTTAGCTTCTAAGGCTTTTACTTCTTTTCGTTTTTCAAGGTCTTCCAACTTCGGGTATTGAATCTGATCTGTGGATCCATAGCAATTTCTTCCACCCTTGTAGCTAATACTGTTTCAGCTCTACGGCGTTCTACTTCAAGGTCTGAGGAACCACTAGTTCTTGTCCACTTGGTCACCCTGGACACAGTCAAACCATACACTGAATGGGCATAGTTTCCACGTAATGGCTGCCGGAGAAGACATTTCTTGCCCTTTTTGCTCATGTCATCCATGATCAGAAGTTGTTGCATCATCTGTCACAGATCTTCTGACATGGCAGAAGCTGACATCTTGTGGTGGCGTTCCAACTGCTTAAATGTCATCAAAGGCACTTGATAATCTTTCTAGACCAGACTCAATTGAGGCTTGAAGACTTAAAAGGTCTTTCTCTTCTTGTTGTTCCTTTGCAGCTGTATGAGCTGTTTTTAGAGGTTCCTTGAGTGTCTAGTAGTGGCATTCAAACCATTTGATTCACTCTGCCAGCTCATCTTTAAGGTACTCATTCATCTTGTGAGTCATAGTTCTTTCTCGTGAAGACTTGCATTTTTATGTGCCCTGGGAGATTTCCTGTGGAGACAGAATTTCTTGATCAACATTTGCTCTGCTTGGAGAGGCACTATCTTCGTGTGTATTTTCAAGTCTCTGTATTTGTTCCTGGATGATAGTGATCTCGGCTTCATTATCGGCAAGTGTTTTTCTTACGTTTTCTTCTACTTCCTCTCCAACTGACTCAGCAAGTTTTCTATTTTCATCTTAAAGGACCTCCAACCTCTCCTTCACTTTCTTGATATCTTGTGCCATGTTATTGACGGGACTGGTGAACATGGATATGAAGTGATTTGCCCGACAACAAAAATTCACAGCTAACATCAGCACATCTGCAAATGCAGCTTTCCGGATGTCTGCCTCGTGTTTTCACTGTTACTGCTCATCCGCACAGAATAACTCATCATGGCCAGTTTACATATAGTATTTATTGTACTTGACTGGACTTGACTGTGAAAACTACAAAATACAAAGCACCAAACACTCATAAGTTTGGTTTTGACCATGAAATTTAAACCCTTACAAGTAATACGAATTGTTGCCATACTATGAAAATAATATGTAGGCATAGAGCGTATGCTGAAAATATGGCTGCACGACGTTTGGCACAGTTAGATTACCATCTCTTGTAATACTTGACATTTTACTGACGATATCAGTGTATAACATTTTCTACATTATTGCAAAAAATAGTTGCACATATCGTTATAGCTGACTTAAATTCTTGACAATATCATAATGGCATTAAATGCATAGTGTATTGCAAATGCTTCTCGTATACCTCACAACTATCATGCTACCTCAACTAATACCCTTTACTGTTATTATTAGTATCTAAAAATAACATTGCTTTACACTATTATCATGAATCCTGACTAATATTATTAATATCAATCGTTGACACTGTATTAACAGCTGGCGAATTTGGACAAAATTTGAATCCAAAATAATCTTTTCTGATGACAAATATATATAAAGTGCTATGTGAGATTAGGCTAGACATACTCAAGTTACATACCACGAATGCCATACAGGCTGATGAGTGTAAAGAGGGGAGAATTTTGACAGATGTAACATGGTACACCAGCACATCCAGGACAATGCCTTCAATGATGGGTGACACAGAGGTCAGGAGAAAAGACAAGACCCGCAGAGAATGTAGACGCGACAACAACCATTATACTTGGATTATACTTGCTCTAATACACTTCTTATAAATAAAAAAAAAATAAGTGATTTTTTTGACGATATACAAGGAGTGTATTACAGATCTCAGTGATGAACATATCTTACACGATTCATGGGGAGCATCTCGTAGTTAAACATGAGGCATGAGGAGTATCCCGTAAATTTTAAGTGAAAAATTCTACTGCCATAACAATTATATTACCAGGGACAAAAATATGTATCTTACAAAAAAAATATTATGAATAGGGCATCATGTTTATACAAGACATTGTACATGCCAATGGAACATTTTATACAGAACTGAAAGATCGATATGACTTAATAGTTAATTTTTTAGATTATTTAACCATAAGACTAGCAATTCCAGGATTTTTGAAACAACACCTGAATTCTAATATTTCAAGACAATATGATACCACAAAATAAGTAGGTTCAAGAGTCAAGTCAAGTCAAGTCAAGTTTATTGAGATACATAGGAAAACATTACATGAGAAAATTAGAGAGTGAAACTCTGATGGGCTAATAAACTCTCTGTAAACTGTGGATAACAACATTAAGTGTATAATCTCAAATAAGCAACAATGAATTCTGGGTAATTATACATGTTCACAACTGTATGCAAATTTATATTAAATCTTAAATGAATTAATTAAAGTCTTGTTCTATAACAAATAATCTAATTTTACGTTTAAACAAACCAAACTTCTCAATCTGACACAAATACAATGGCAAGTTATTCCAAACATTAGATCCATGGTAATTCAAAGAAAATAAACAACAGAGTAGCCCGGCAAGGAAGAATAAGAAAATTATATCTCTGACGTGTAACATGAGTATGTACATCGATATTCATAAAGAAAATATTCTGAACAATAACAGGAAGTAGTCCACTTACAACTTTGAACATAAATATAGCTGTTAAAAATCTATTTAATTTTTTAAATTTCATAATTCTTAGACTATTAAAAGAAGTTCAGTATGAGCGTTGAAATGTGAAAAAGTTATTACCCAAAGTGTTTTCTTTTGTAATTTTACCAAACTATCAAAGTTACTTTGGTAGTTACTGGCCCAAGTTATATTACAGTAAGTATAATATGGGCACACTAAAGCATAATATAGGTTTACAAACATCTGCTAAACTCACACTATGTCGTAATTTCTTCATAATACCAACAGTTTTTCCAATTTTACCTGATATATATGTAATATGGGATTTCCAGTTAAGTTGTTCATCCATCCAAACTCCCAAAAACTTAATCTTAGACACCTGTGAAATTTCCATATCATTGATTTCAATTTTAAAACTATCTTTCATATATCTCTTCCTTTTATTGTAATAAATCATAAAACTAGTTTTGTCAACATTCAAAGATAACTTACTAGCATAAAACCAATCTGTTATCAACTGTAAAGTGATATTTGTTTTACGTATTAAAGTATCAAAGTTTTTGTCAGCAAAAAACAAATTTGTGTCATCTGCAAATAATAGACAAAAAGAATCGGGGCATGCATTAATTAAATCTTTTACATATAAAAGAAAGAGTAAGGGACCTTGTATTGACCCCTGAGGAACTCCACGTTATATTCAAGAAATCAGAATCAGCATTTTGAAAATGCACAAACTGAGACCGATTTGTTAGGTAGGAAGAAAACCATTCCAGAGATACACCTCTGATTCCATAATAAAATAACTTATCAAAAAAGTATCTTATGGTTCTCTGCATCAAAGGCCTTGGATAAATCTAGAAAAAACACTTAAAGTGAATTTCTGATTATCCAAGGCCTCTGAAATTTTGTGAGTCAAAAAACTTACAGCAGACTCAGTTCCATATAACTTTCTAAACCCAAATTGATACTGATATAAGATATAAATTTTATCTATATAGTCTAACAATTGATTATAGGCAACCTTTTCCAACAACTTTGCAAAGCTTTTCAACAAAGAAATTGGCCGATAATTAGCAAAAATATCCATTTCACCCTTTTTGAACAAAGGAAGAACTTGGGCAATTTTAAGTACAACTGGAAAAAAACCTTTCTCGAGTCATAAATTTATGATATAAGTTCAAGGAGAAACTCAGCAACTACATATTTCAAAACTTTGGGGCTTATATCATCATATCCTGGTCTAAAATTCTTTAAAAAATTAATCGTTATCTTAATATCATCATTTACTACTGATGAAAAGAAAAAAGAACACACATACTGGGCCTACCTCATATAATAATTAGGGGAGACATGCACATCAAGGATTTTTCTTGCTAAACTTTGACCTATATAAGTAAAAAGTAAATTAAAATTATTTGCAATTTCTTTTGGGACAGTAAGAAGTGCATTATTTAATTTGAATTTTTTATGAATAATTAGTTCATGCTTCCCAATAATACCATTGATAACTTTGCAAACCTTAGATAAGTTATTCTTATTTTGATTAAATACTTCATCATAATGCCGTTTTTCAGCTATTCTTAAGATATCAAGTAAAACCAAAAACATATGTGAAATGAGATGTAAAGACTTCTATTGGGTTTTTGTGGAAGAGACAAAACAAAAATTACCAAGTGTAAAACGATGACAAGTATTTTTTCCAACAATAACAGAAGACATATGGCCAAAAAAAAATTATTCCATATCAATGTACAGCAGAGACCAAATTACAGGCATTTCAATTTTCAAAATTACATCGCTTTGTTGTAACCAAAGACAGAGTCCATACAATGAACATAGTCCAATCGAATATATGTGACTTTTGTGAAATACCAGATTCAATTGTTCATAGATACTGGAAATGCAACTATGTCCAACTGTTTTGGAAACGTTTAGAAGAATGGTGGAATCAACAAGTGATAAATGGCAAAAATAAGCTTGTGCTATGGACAGGTCATTTTTGGTTGTTACCAAAATGTTGATAAAAACACTATTATGTTTTGAATAATGTAATATTGCAAGGCAAATACTTTATTCACAGAGAACTGTGTAACACCAAAGAGGTAACATTTCTTGGTTTTATGCATTTCATGAAATTTAAAATACAAGTAGAGGAGTTCCTCAAGGATGTCCTCTTTCCCCGTACCTCTTTGTTTTAAGTATTGAGATATTATTTATTTTTATAAGAAATGATTCAAATATAGAAGGCATAAAAATCGATACACATGAATTCAAAATTTCCCAGTATGCAGATGATACATCACTTACTCTTCTCGCATCAGAAAACAATCTTACTTCAGCCATTAATGTATTTAAAGATTTTCAAAATATTTCTGGGTTAAAAATCAATATGAATAAAACTGATATATTAAGATTAGGAAGTTTAAAGAAAACAGAATTTAAGGTTGCATGATACTTAAAATTTAGATGGAAATCTGATTATGTAACAGTTCTAGGGGTTCAAATCACTACAGATAAAGATAAAATGGAAAATATGAACTACAAACCAAAAATCCAAAAAATGATTAAAGTGTTAAATTCTTGGGATAAGAGAAAGTTGTCCTTAATGGGAAAAACATTAGTTGTAAAATCTTTTGCAATGTCACAGTTACTCTATTTGGTTTCTGTCATACCTAATCCAAGTGACAAAATACAAAAAGAATTGGAAAATATACTTTTTAAATATCTTTGGAATAATAAACCTGATAAAATTAAACGTAAATATGTCATAGCACAAACAATAGATGGAGGACTAGGGTTTCCACATATAAAAACTCAGTTTACTGCTCTAAAATGTGCATGGATAAAAAGATTAATTTCAGGCTCACCAGCATTATGGAAACAACTGGTACTTTCATATTTACCATGTCAAGATAGATATATGTGGCACTGTAATTTAAATATAAACGACCTGCCTTATGTTTTTAAGAAACTTAAAAATGTTTTTTGGAAAGAAGTTATTGAAAGTTGGTGCCAATATAATTATCATCTTCCAAATAAAAGAAAGGAGATTCTAAAACAAACAATTTGGATGAATTCTCATATTAAGATAGAAGATAAAGTAGTTTATTACAAGAACTGGTATCAAAAAGGAGTTAAATATATTCATGATTTGTTAGGACAAGATGGTAGTTTTTTATCAGTTGAAGATTTTAATAGAAAATATGGATTGAATGTTAATTTTGTTATGTATTATGGTATTCTATCAGCCATTCCAGATAGATGGAAACAAGTGCTGAACACTGTTATAACTGATGAAGTGACAGATGAAAGTTTAGAAAGTAATTAAACAGATTAAAGTTCCAAAATATGTATATCCCATTTTATTGAAGAAACAGATTGAAAGCCAAACACCAGTAATTACTAAATGGCAAAATGAATTAAACATTGATATTGAAGAAGAAGAATGGTTTGAATTTTTTAATATCTTGTATAAAGCATCCATATCAAGTCAAATAAGAGAATTTCAGTTTAAATTTTTACACAGATGTATTTATATGAATAAAAGATTGAGTGGAAACTAGCTGACTCTGATAAATGTGTAATTTGTAAAACACATACAGAAACCTTCAAACATTTTTTCTGGGAGTGTGAATTTAGTAAAAAATTTTGGAACCAAATTTTTAGACGATGTAGTAATGACATGGTGAATATAAGATCTTTTACTGTGAAAGAAGTGTTTTTTGGTAATAACAGTTTACCACCGGTTTTTAATTTGATTTTTGTATTAGGAAAAAAATTTTTGTATTCTTGTAAATACAAAGAAGTTGTTCCTAATGTTCAGAGCTTTGACGTTAAAAATATGCAACAAATTGAAGAAAATATTGCTTTCAGTAAAGGAAAAGTATCCAACCATCAAAGAAAGTGGGATAAATTTAAGTTCACTGTTTGAAGTTTTATTAACATATGATTTATAAACATCTTACTTCTTTGATATCTGTATATCTAGTTTTATGTCATAGGGGTCTCCATATGAAATGCTAGAAGTATATATGGTATAAATTGGTACTAACTGGAATACGAATATACACTGTATCAAATACAACAATTTGATGTAAATTGTATATGTCCTGTTTTGGAAATAAAAAAATATTTAAAAAAAAAAATTTAAAATACAAGTAGAAAAACACATAATGTATTTACAAGGGAAATAAGATATCTTTAATTACTGTTGGGGTAATCTGCCTCACCTACTGATAATGCTGTAAATTTGAAAAAGAAATTGAAAAGCCAATAAAGATATATATATATATATATATATATATATATATATATATATATATATATATATATATATATATATATATATATATATATATATATATATATATATATATATATAAAAGGGAAGGTGAAATTACCGATAAGTTCCCGAACTGAAAAAATGGTTCCAAATTAGAAATCCAAAGCAGTACCACCAAGTGAGCAACTTTGCCAAACCCTTCAGCAAGGAACATATCGAGTTTCAGCTTGGTCTGAGTTGCAATTCTAGAGAAGACGTCAAAAAAGGCAAAAACAAACAGAAAATCACAAAATATAGAAAAAAAATGCCGCGCCGACTGGTGAACAAATTAAGAACTTTGAGTTCCTAGGGGTGTTCCTTTGTGATATCAAAGCAAAGGGGAGAGTCGTCCGGAGAAGAATATTTTTTAAGAATTGCCCCCAAAAGAGAACAGAAATCGTTAAAAATCCAAAAATCACTGGAGTGTGACCATTTGAACAAACTCTGTAGAGACGCAAAGTACATTGCCACCAAGTTTGAAATCAATCTGTCTCGTAGTTTCGGAGAAGTCGAAAATGTGAATTAGCATTAGAATACCAGTTGACTAAAAAGTAATCCCTATATAGGTAAATTTACTGATAAGTACCCGAATTGTGAAAATAAATCGTTAAAAATCAGGAATCCACTGCAGTGCCACGTAGTGAACAAATTTTTTTTACCCTTCTACTAGGAACATATCCTTTAAGTTTCAGCTTAATCTGAGTGACGGTTCTGGAGAAGTCGAAAATAGCAAAAAGACACAAAAATCGTAAAAAAATAGATTTAAAAAATTGCAGCGCCACAAAGTGAACAAATTAAGAACTAGGAGTCCGTAGGAGTGTTTCTGTGTGATATCAAAGCAGCAATTAGGTGAGTGGGTTTGGAAAAGAAGATTTTTTTTAAGGTTTGCCCCAAAAAATCACAAAAAACAAAAAATCACAAAAAAATCGAAAATGACTGGAGCGTGACCATTTGCACAAACTTTGTAGAGACGCACCCCAGGTACATTGCCACTAAGTTTTAAGTGAATGAGAGACACGGTTTCGGAGAAAATGTAATTGTCTCTGGACGGATGCTCGGACGGACGGACTTGCGGATGATGGGCGACAGACCATCCATAAAGCTCAGCTGAGTAACCACTCAGATGAGCTACAAACACTGCAGAGGGCGCTCAGATTGGCCTTTTGTAGGGGACAAAGAAATTAAACGTCTTATTTAGAGTAGAACAACTGCAAATAGGCTATTTAGATAGTGGGGAAAAATGGGTTTGCAGATACTGAAGTGTTACAAGCTATATGGAATGAATATCCTGACCGTAAGCACATGGTTCAGGAGAAAATTAGAATCAGACGGAAAAACAGCATACTTCAGATTATAATACGTTATTCACGTAAAGGCATTAAAAGACTCAGATTCATATTTCACTTTATTTGACCATATCAGTACATAGGAATTGTAGACAATCGTTTATTAACCCAACCGGTCAAGGATACCCATGCTGGAACATTGAAATGATGTTGAATTTGCATGGGCCACCTTGCTACAAAGTATATTCTATGTAAATTTATAAAATGAAAAGGTATTGACTATATGTTTATAACATTATGTAGCCAAGATAACTTTTACATGTCGATCTAATTGCTTTTTAAACAACTACATTGTATCTTCATACTTCACATCAATCTTCTTTACATATATAACAGTTTGGTACATAACAGGTCTATTCATAGCTGTTTGGGAAAAAAGATTCTATATATTTTGAAAATCCATGTACACTATGTGTGTTAATTTTTTCAGTGATTATCTGATCCGTGCTATTTATAAGTTTCGGAATGTCAAAATTAAGACTTTGATGAGCAAAAGTGCATCTTACTTGCTTAATGAACAATTTTTTGTAGTTTCTTGTACTGTAGTTTTGTGTATCATTACTCTCCGTGAAGGGAAGTTCTAATAATTTTTCTGGTAGAAGGCCATGTACAAACTTACAATAGAATTTTAGTCTGTTTAGTGTGAAAATATCTTTCACTTTGAGTAATTTCATTTCCTTTAATAAGGGTTCACTATGCGAATTAAATTTACGACAAGTGATGCATCTAACAGCTCTTTTTTTGCAGCTTTTCAATTTGAATGTGTTTGAAACCCCATGTGAGTATACCAAAATTTATATGTGGTAAAATCAGTGAATTATATATTATTTTGACATTTTGAGGGAGTTAATATTTGAGTTTGTTTAAGATACCAATTACTCGCAGTATTTTTCTTGATATCTTAGTGATATGATCTCTCCATGTTAGTTCGTCATCTAATGTTATTCCTAAGAAGTTAAAATTGCCTACATGCTTAACTTCAATGTTGTTTATTTTGATTTCAGCCAATTTTATTACTTTGCCGGTATATGGGAGACCATAAACCTGGAGTTTTTAACATTTAAGGAAAGCTCATTTACTTGTAGCCAACAGTTAATATCATTAAGTTCTGTATTGATGATTGTGTGGAAATGATTATCACCTAGGTCAAGATTGGTAGACAGTGTCGTGTCATCTGCATATTGAGTAAAATTAAAGCTGTTGCTAGCATTTCAAATATCATTTATATAAATAATGAAAAGAAGAGTGCCCAAAATGGAGCCAAAAACACACGGGCTTATTAAGCACACTCTTGAGCGCCTGAATGGGAACAATGGATCCCCCCCCCCCCCCGAGAATTGTAGACCCGGATGGCACAGGCTGGGTAACAGATGACTCTTGAGAGATTAACATAAATTTAAAATGAATACTGGCAAGATTTAGGTCCCTCAGCGTCAGGTTCTCTGTTTGTGAGCATATTGATTTAAAAGAAGGACTTGAAAATTTACGTTACAATACTGGAATTCCTAACGGGCTATGTGACACTCTCACAGTTGAGAAGCCACCTCAAAATTGAAGAATGGTAAATCATGTGCGCTCGACAATATACCTAACGGATTTCTGAAATATGGTGTATTATCTCTGATAAATTCAATTGTTAGTATGTTCAATGTTTTTAAATTACTGGAAACCTTCCCTGGTGAATGGGATAAGGGGATAATAAGACCTCTTCATAAAGAGGGAAATAAAGAGTCCCGTGTAATTATCAGAGCATTACTCTAACATAAAATGTGTACAAGCTATTTGCATCAATTGTGGAAAATAAAATGATGACTTTTTTTAGAATAACATTTCTGGGCGAATCTCATGACGCATACAGAAAGGGTAACTGCCCGGAAGATCACTACTTTGCCCTCAACTGAAACTTTCAAAGGGCTGAATGACCTTGAGTGTTGATCTCTAAAGGTAACATGTTGATAACAAAAATGAGCAGTGTTGCAATACCTACCATTTGAGTCAAACATGATTAGAATTAGATGGGAATTGGCTGAGTTATGACTGGGTGGAAATTACAAAGGTCCACATGACATTGACCTTTGCACTTCAGAGGTCAAACATAAATTACAAAAATGTGCGGTGTTACAATAGGTAAAATTTGCGCCTAACATGATCAAAATTGGATAAAAATTGACCGAGTTATGGCATGATGAAATTTTTAAAGGTCAAAGTGACATTGACCTTTGACCTTTAAAGGTCACATTTAAATTACAAAATTGTGTTACAAAAGCTCCACTAGAGCTCAACATGATAAAATTGGATACAAATTTACCAATTTGTGGCTAGTTGACGATGTCCAAGGTCTTAATGCCTGGACGTTTGACTTTTAGAGGTCAAATGTAAATTACAAAAATGTGCAGTGTTACAGTAGCTACAATTTGAGCCCAGCATGATCAAAAGTGGATAAAAAAAATTGACCAGGTTATGGTTAGATGAAAATTTCAAAGCTCCAAATGACCTTGACATTGACCTTTAGAGGTAACATGTAAATTACAAAAAAGTGCAGTGTTACAAACATATTAATTGGAGTTGAATTGGTTTCCTGTACCTATAATAATTTTGGAGACATTTAAGATTGCAATTTTCAAATGGCCCTTTTTTCATAATTTTCAAAACCGTTGAACCTCCTTACAAAAACTCAAGACTTCATGTATGGAAGTATATCACGCTAAGTTTGGAGTTTCTACGCATAATACTTTTCAATGAAATGTCGGACAAATTTGCCTCTAAAAGAAAAAAAAAAGAAGAAGAAAGAAAAAAGAAAGAAGGAACTCCTAGAAAAATCATATGTCTGTGTTGGCACACAGACATATCTAATATACGTGAAGGCTATGTCACTCGCTTTCGTCTTTAGCCTTTTGTTTGTGTAACATATATGTAGTTTCATCCACAACTGTACTATCGATGGCCCATGTCTGTGTTTCCGCTGTTCCAAGTAAGCAGTAGAATATAGCTCCAAGGACGAAGATGACTGAAGTGAGGAAAAAGACGGATTGCCATTCCTCGTGCGTTTGCTGCAATGGACCATGTGTGTAGTTCAGACATAATCAGATCAGCAAATACTGATAAACAATGAAATAAGAAAGATGAGGAGGATGACCTACCATTATGGAGGATTCGGGTTCCCCGCTTTTATCGGGTTCTTGATTTCAAATTCTGATACTTAAGTATACTCACTTTCAAAATAGCTTTTTCACAAAAATTTGCAACCACCCCCACCCCTCATTACCAATACTGGACAATCTGTCCTAGTATTTCCACATCCTGCACAGCAAATCATTCTTATAGCCAACATTATGGAAAACGAACAAAATTATTACCCAGTAACATACCTGAACAGTTTTAGTTCATGCATATGCCGAAAGGGCTTATTGTATGATGTAGCACTTCTGTCAATTCGGCACAGGAACAACTCGGTGCACTTTCGTTAGCTGAACGGGTAATATCTAATGTGTGAAATGACTCACGTTAATAGTCATAGCGGCGACGACTGTTGGTCCAAGAACTCCTGGTATTGTCCCAATTGTGTTGGAAAATCCAGCGATTGGTGCTGGGTATCTGGGGGCTATATCGATAATATTGGAAACAAACGTCGGTGGTGCAACACCAGCTATCAGTAGTCCTAACGCCAAGAGAACTGCGGCCACGAGCGCGTGCGATGACGTCACAAACCCTACACCTGTCATGAACATTGCGGGTGCTATACATCCTGAAATACCCAAAAAATAAACTGGGTAACTTTTCCTTTTTTGTTATTATATTCAAGACATTGATGGCAAAACAGTATGCACATCGTCATCAGCTGGTAAATCGCTATACAAATGATTTTCCACAAGACGTTTACCTGACAAATCAGGTACAAATTAATTTTCCAAGCTGAATAAGTTTGACCTACACCACCGTGTTTTTTTTTTTTTTTTTTTTTTTTTTTTTTTTTTTTGTTTGTTTTTGTTGTTGTTCTTTTTTTTTTAATTTGTTTTTTGGTTTGTTTTTTTTTTTTTTTGTTTGTTTGTTTTTTTCTTGTTTTTTTTGTATTGTTTTTGCTTTTGCTTCGATCGGTGCAGTGGAATACGTATCAAGAGTCCATTTTTTAGCTCATCTAAGTTTATTTTATGCTCCTCCATCCGTCCGTTGAGAGGACCGGTTTAAACCACTAGTTGCCTTTTGTGGAGTGAAATTTGTTTCTTCACATTGGTATTGGAAGATGAATGTTGATGCTTTGGGAACTCTGGAAACTCTTTGCTGTCATTGTTGGGTTTGATATTTATGAATCTGGGTCATGTTTTTCTACATAAATGTATCATACTAGAGACGTCCGTCTGTAAAACTTCAATTGTATAGTGAAGGACTTGTAGAAGTCTGCTCCTTGCATTTGATACTCTATAACAGTGATTCAATCACTTAACTTACTAATTAGATAATATTCCAGATTCATAGATATCACAAAAACGATATAGGCCTACTTTCTACTTTTGCTATAAACTCAGCTGACGAACTAGTCAGAAGAACCAAAATAGTGATAGGCCTACCAATTCTCCTTTATCTTTTGCGGAAGTAATAAAATTTGGATTTTGAGTGGTTGGGCCTATACATATTGGAAACACAATAGTCTGTATTTAATGAAGAATATTTCAAAGGTTGAGAGGACTAGTTTAAACCACCAGTTGCCTTTTATGGATGACTGCCTGTCTCAAGTCAAAAGTAAAATTTGTTTCTTCACATTGGTATTGGAAGATGAATGTTGATGCTTTGGGAACTCTGGAAACTCTTTGCTGTCATTGTTGGGTTTGATATTTATGAATCTGGGTCATGTTTTTCTACATAAATGTATCATACTAGAGACGTCCGTCTGTAAAACTTCAATTGTATAGTGAAGGACTTGTAGAAGTCTGCTCCTTGCATTTGATACTCTATAACAGTGATTCAATCACTTAACTTACTAATTAGATAATATTCCAGATTCATAGATATCACAAAAACGATATAGGCCTACTTTCTACTTTTGCTATAAACTCAGCTGACGAACTAGTCAGAAGAACCAAAATAGTGATAGGCCTACCAATTCTCCTTTATCTTTTGCAAAAGTAATAACATTTGGATTTTGAGTGGCTGGGCCTATACATATTGGAAACACTGTAGTCTGTATTTAATGAAGAATATTTTAAAGGTTGAGAGGATTAGTCTGTATTTAATGAAGAATATTTCAAAGGTTGAGAGGACTAGTTTAAACCACCAGTTGCCTTTTATGGATGACTGCCTGTCTCAAGTCAAAAGTAAAATTTGTTTCTTCACATTGGTATTGGAAGATGAATGTTGATGCTTTGGGAACTCTGGAAACTCTTTGCTGTCATTGTTGGGTTTGATATTTATGAATATGGATCATGTTTTTCTACACAAGGGTATCATACTAGGGACGTCCGTTGTCCATAATTTTCATTTTGCACTTCTCAAAAACCATCGGCCAGATCCTCTACAAACTTGGTAGGGATGTGACGTGGGCGCGTGTCTACCAAGGTTGTTCAAATGGTCACGCTCCAGCGATTTTTATTATTATCATCATCGTCATCATCATCATCATCATAGTCATTATTATTATTATTATTGTTATTATTATTATTATTATTATTTTTTTTTTTTTTTTTTTTTTTTTTTATTATTATTATTTGATTTTTTGCGGAAAATCTAAAAAAAATCTGCGAAATCGCTGGGCCAATTGCTTCGAATTTGCATAGGAATATTGCTGGGGACCCCTAGACCTTAATTTGTTCAATAGATGGTGCTGCATTTTTCTACCTTTTTGTGGATTTTTGTGTGTTCACGCTTTTTTCCGTTTTGCTCCGAAACTGTCAAATGTGATCCTGAAAGTTAGTGGAAATGTTTCTTGTGGAAGGGTTAAACAAAGTTGTTCACCACGTGGCGTTGCTGTGAATCAAGACTTAATTTCTGTTAATGCAGGCAGCACTATTGATAACTTTGCAAATCACTATTTGTAACAGCATGTCCAGAGTCAATTCATGTCAGGAAAGGGAGCGCTGCGCCTATGAATC